>VUYV01000086.1:1720990-2021018 GCA_008711295.1 Anarhynchus alexandrinus | reverse complement strand
GGCGGTGGTGGGGCGAGGTCGCCTGAGGTGAAGGCGGCAGCCCGCGCCGGGCGGTGATTGCCGGGACGAGCCCAGCCCTCAGCCGGGCGGGCGGTGGCGAGCGCGGCCCGGCGGTCCTCTTCGAGCACATGTTTGATTCCTTCGGTAGCTGCGGTACAGTCCTCTGCCCCCCTCGCCCGCGTTCCCCTCCGGCCCGGGAGCGGGTGCGGGGCTGCTGCCTGGCGTTGTTGGGTTTCCCCGCTTGCATAACGGATCCCCGGGCAGGTATTGCTCATCTCCCTGGCGGCGTGGGGCTTTCCCCCGCCGGGAGTGAGGTGGTTTCGGAGCTGCGTGGGAGCGAAGGGGATGGCTGGGCATTCCCCCGGTGCGAAGGGGATGGCTGGGCAGCCGCCTGGCTGCTCCCGTCCACGCTGCGGCTGTGGTGGGCTGCCTCGGCTCTTGGGGGGGGAGGAAGGGCCCAGGGTGTCACAGATGCAAGGGAAGGGGTGTTGAGGTGTCCCCACAAACTTCTGTGGCTGCTCGTCCGAGGTTAGTGCTCGGTCTCTTGTTAGCGGGGACCTCGGCGTGGGTATGTGTTAGTTACTCAAAGCAGGGAGGAATTGCGGCTCAACAGTTTGGTTGCTTTGAAATATAGTAGGGAAAGACTGTGCAGCGCGAAATGGGAGAGCATCAGGCTTGTCTGCCTTAGCAGATCCCCTTTGGAAGAGGGTGGTTATGGGGGTACCACTTACTCTGCTTCCCCTGCTGTCGGCTGAGCCGGGGCGCACACGCTGTGCTACGTGGTGGAGGAAAGGGAAGGAAGAGAGGACATGGCACACGAGGCTGGTTTTTTGAAAGCCTCTGAAACACAAGTAAAAACTCTTTGATCCTGTAAAGCAACACTGAGCAGGTGCAGAAATCCCTTTTGGAATGTAGGGGGATTTTAAAAGCCCCGACAAATTTTAGCTTAACAAATTTTCAGTCAAGGATGTGTCCCTCTGAGGTACTCTGTGCAAAAAGAAAGAGAGAAAAAAAAAAAGAGGTTATATGCTTGCGCAGAACACCTTGTGTTCGGCATTTTGACTTGTAATTTCTTCTTTGTCGCCAGGCGTGCCCGTGTTGGGAACAGCTTTGCTAGGAAATCCATACAGAATGGGATGAACCTCAGTTGGCTACATAGCATTCCAGGGTTGCTTCTGGTCTGTTCCCTTTCCCTTGCCGGGATCTTGTGGTGTTACTGCTAGTTTTGCCAAAAACAACCCAGCTAGATGTGAAAAAGGAAGTGTGCAGTGCTCATAGATAATTTTCTGACTGCTCCTATCATCTTTTTTTTAGGCCTTTTGTATCGATCTCCATGTATTGCAGTGAAGTGTTCAACAGCAACAAGGAAGTACCTTAAATTTCCCAAGTTTTAGGCAAGCACCTGAAAGGTTCCTTTTAGCCCAGACACGTTTGTAGGTTCTCACTGTGCAAAGGGAAGAGTAGGTCTGCTTGTGGGGTGACAGGCCTGCTGAAAGTCCGGAGATCGACTGGGACTTCATGCTTTGCAGTCAGGTGGTAGTGTACAATTGTAGGGCTTGCGCTTTGAAAAAGGGTTTAGTGGGGTATGAAAAGCTTTAGAAGTTGCCCTATGTACCGTTTTTCAGGCTTTCATAGCAGTATGATTCACAGCAGTGGAAATACCCTTTTAAAGTCTCTTCTCTTACCTGTGTGGCATGTCATAATGAAAAATATTAGTATATCCTTGTTATTTACTAGTCAGAAAGCATTAGTATTTTCTTAGTGAAAATCTCAACTGAAATGATGCCTGCAGTGGCTTAAATTGAATAAGCAGGGGCTGTCACATTTCTCTAAGTTAATACTGTTTTATATAAAATCAAGGAAGTATTAAAATGCCCTTCATTAGTTATAAAGGTAACTTTAAGAATTGTTATTCCTTTCTCCAAAGTATATAGCATCTGACAGACAGCTGTGTAAGTACTGCTTCATTTTAACTGCTGTCTCACACAGCATGTTCTGAGATGTTTTCAACTGGAGAAAAACAGTGCATGAAGAGGGCCGTCCTGGGAGTAGTGGCAACCACCACCATGCAGTTGCTCAAGTGTGCCTGCTCTGCTCTCCAAATTCCAGGTGTTGGCTGCTTGTTGTCAATAAGGGTAGAAAGTAGGGAATTGCAGACAGCTGGGCAAGGGTCCTTCTTATTTACATTTTGCTCCGAAAGTGCAATTTCACCATTGTAAGGAAGCACCCTCTCGTTTCTTGCCAGTGGTGCAGGAGAAAAACTAAAATGATTGCCTGGCAGAAACAGGATCAAACTCACAGGACAAAAGAAGTCATGTTTTCATTGAATTATAAAACCAAGGTAATGAGTGTGTAGGCTGAAGACACATTCTTCTCCCATTGTTCAAAGCTCGTCTTCTTGCTTTTGAGTTGTGACTTTGACAAGTATGAGCTTGATGAACATTAAATGTTCTAGTAGTACATTCATGGGAAAGAGGAGCATCTGGGTTGTGTGTGAATATTGTTATTTTTATAATGCATCCCTTGTGTAATGTTAGTCTGGATGTTACAACAATAAAAAACTATTTCTGACAGAAGTATGAAGATCAGGGCAGTTGCAAAATATTATTGTTCTCCATATCTCTCACTGAATTGTCTATATTAGTGTAGGATTAGCAAAGCAAATCTTATTTAGCATTAGCAAAATTGTTGTTCTGGATGTTCAGAACTTGCTGCAACTGTTCAGAGACACAAGTTCTCATGCTCACCAAACTTCTATAAGCTCTGGCTGGTAGTTCAGTTACAGAATTAGCAGCGCCTGGGAATATTTCTGATACACTTTGTCTGTGTTTTGTTGTTTTTTTTTTTTTTAATTGCTGGCTCAGCTTCCTGGTGGGACTGAGGGATTTGAAGGATGGATAGGAGTATTTGCTTTCTTTTTTAGGTCTGTCCAAGATCAGTCCAGTCGTTTTCATGTTTAAACAGCTATTCCATTGTAGAAAGTGTTTTGAATTTAAAAAGTCTTATACTCCATACTTTATGCAGTTGAGAATAGCACTTTTCACATCTATTTTTCTGCTATGGGGGCTGGGGATTATTAATTAATAACTGTACACGATAAGAGTATTTTCTAACTATTAACCCATCTTTGAGCTTGCATGTTCATTAAGTAGCAGGTATATTTTTATTTGCTTGTAGTATTTGCTCTGTTGCTTTATCAAAGATGTTCTACCTATACAGCAGCTGAATTTTTATGCACTCTGTTGTTCAGGCATCAAATCCACTTCAGTGAAAAGTTACAAAACATGTGCTATGATTAAATTTTTAAAAGACTGGATAACTTTTGGCCTGTTAGTAACATGAGAAGGAGGGCGAGCTGGAACACCCTGGAAAGGGTATCCAGTGTTTTTGTGCAGAGAAGTAAAAGAAATTAGTCCTGCTAAATTTCATATATTTATAATTTATTTTAAATAATAATAGTAATTACTTATCTGTCACAGACTCGCTGTGCCTATGACAAGTTCTCTGCTCCTTTGGAGCTTTGGTCACTGTAAGCATCCTAGGGCTGGATCCCTTTTTGCATCATCACTTGACATGTGGCAATTGCTACTACAATAACAGCATTAAAACATGAACTGAAAACTTGCTCCAAGGCATCCACACAGTTATGATTCCAAGGAATAAGCGATTGGTTTATCATTACCTGTTGGTGTCTGACAGCATTGTTCTTGGCTTACTAAGTATGTGCTTTAGGGAAAATGACAAAACCACTAAGTCTTCTTGCTGCTCTGACTTGGAGTGTAGTGGGAGAAGACTAAAAAAAAATCTTTACCAGTGGATTTAAGCGTGAACAGAAAGGGGTAAGCACAGATGCGTAAGTCCCAATATTCTCAGTGTTGGCTGCACAGTATGTAGCTGTTTATCTGACCAAACAGTCATGTCACACACCTCTCTTGTAGCAGTGTGAATAACTACGTGCTTTCCTTAACTTCTTCCTCCTCTCTCACCCCATAGCTTAGAGTCAGAAGGGCCATTGACTGATTTAGTTGGACTTCTGAGTAGGCCTAAGTGTCACCTGCATTTTAGCCCTGTGAGTTGGCTGTCTTCAAAAGCATGTCTTTCCTTGCATTGAAAGAAGTTAGGCAAAGAATTCATCGCCTTTCTTGGAAGTTCCAGCTGGAGTCCAGCAGTGCCACCGTTAAAACTGATCTATGTTCCTTACTGTGTCAGTGAATAGATTTGCCTGTGAGGATTTTATGTTTACTTCAGGTAACAAATTAGAATATGAAGCAGCATCAGGCTTGGCAATTTGCCTGGGATCCTGTCTGATATCTAGTGAATTCCCACTGGCAATGCCTTAAATTGGTGATGGTGGTGACTCCTAACAGATGCCACTTTTTAAAGATCTCTGAGGTAGCTAATTTTTAGTTTATTTATTGACTTACTGGTGCAGGATGATTGTGGTACTGTAAGAAACTCTGAAGAAGTATGTAAGCATCTTCAGTATAGATAAACAGAAAACATTTTCAGTAGCCAAAGTATGAAATCACACTTGCTTCTTTTTTTTTCCTCCCGATTGAAAGAAGACCCAGGATCACACATAAAATTTTTTTCTAAAGATAATGCCTTGCTTTTTCATTTATCAGGTATTTAGTATCATGTAGTCAAATTTGAATCATTCAGTCTCTTGAACTACAGTGTTAATTTGTAAATTTGCTTGTTTCACTGCAAGGTAGCTGTATTATGCAGAAGAAAATATTGTTTGAAAATCATCATTTATGAGTTACTGATGTTAAAGTACATGGGTAAGGAGTGCTAAATAGATTATGTTGACTACGGCAAGTGTGTATAAACTATTGGAATGTTAGCATTTGCTATCTACAGTAAATATCTGCTTAGATATGTAATTAGATGAACTATTTGAGTATAACAAAACACTGAGGCTATTTGCCTTTGAAATGCCCTGTGTAAAGCATGCTGTATAATTTATGAGAGGAAATGTCTCTTTTAATTCCTGCAAAACTTCGAAATTAGGAATATGTTGTGCTGTTGTTTCTTTCTTTTTCTCCAAAAATAATTTTTCCCCCACTTCTAGAAAATTCTTCAAGGCCTTAAGTAGAGTAGGGGAGGGAGATTCCACAATTAGATTTTGGGAGTGAAAGGTTAAAAAGACCAATCATCGTTTTTTGTATCCCTGGCACCCAAACACTTGTAATAGCAGTGTGAATGCACAGGTGATTTTAATTCTACCTACTTGCCAGAAAGTATGTTAATACAGAAATTGCTACCATTAGGTTTCAGCATTTGCATTTTCTTTTGGAAACTGAAACGGAGACCATTATGCTCAACTAGACTTTCTGCATAACTTTGGTTTTAGGATTTGAGCTTTTTTTTTTGTTGGTTGCTTTTTTTTTTTATTCAACGTGTATGTGAACTGTAACGCAGTTTTTGGATGCATTTTTCAAACGATGAAGAAACTGCCTACTCCAACTAAGTTGTTTCAATAGTAATTAACCCAAGATTAGAAACTTGTTTGGATGACCAATTCTTTTCTGTGAAACTGAATAGCTCTTTTCCCCTTAGCTCAATGTAATTACTTAGGCCCTACTTCATTAAATAGTATGCACTGAAATGTATTGTTATTAGGTGTCACCTTCAGACCTTTGCATCAGATCTTTGGTATTTTGGATACTCTTCTTGGCATGTGGATGCTGGATTTGGAACCAGTATTTTAATGATAGTTTTTGGAATGCCACAGGTACAGGGGATGCCGCTTCTCCATTCGCTGCTTCCAGGCCTTGCAGAAAATGTTAGTGACAGTATGGGGTTTTTGTGTGGGTTTTTTTCCCCCCTCCCTTTCCTCACCCTGTTTGTACTTCTTGCCATCTGGAATATGAGGAAGTATGTTAGAGTAATCAGATACATCATACCTGGCTGATGCCGGGTAGATGAACAGCATGAAAATAGCCTGCAATAAGTGCAGTCAAATACCAATTGAGTTACTGTTAGCATCAGAAAGTGGATGTTCAGCAACTTATCTGCTTACACTGGGCTGTGAAAAAGCAACAGCTTGGAAGATGAGATGAAGCTGAGTATCAAAGGTTAATACAGTCTGGCACTGGAACTAGAAGCCTGAAGGGTGTTTTTGAGTTAATATGGCTTTGAAGTAATTTCATTGTATTCCTATTTTTTCCTACTGTAAGCAATTAGAAAATCTACTGTTTAAGCCACAGTAAGCTGGGGAGGGAAGTTGCAACCAAAACACCAGTTGAAAAGCATCTGAAGAAATACCATAACTTATTCTGTTTACTTTATTAATTCTAGATGACTGCCTTGGTAAGGGGAAGTGGGAAAAGGCGGCTTACTGAAGAGAATGGATGAGCATACAAAATAGAGATAGGTTTAAAAAAGAGTAATCACGTGATGACTACAAACCATTGCAGCGATATTTATGAATTCTTGCAAAATAACACTGGAGACTGTCAGCATGTGTGTCCTTGTGTCTGTACATCCCATCCCAGCAGTGCTCCTCTGGACTGTGAGCAAGCACGCAGCAGTGTTGGATTTGCACTGTTGGTGTAGAACTTCGAGTCATGAAGTTGAACAGTGAACAGTACAATGAAGCGGGTAGATACCGAAGGTGAGCCACAGAAGATAAGCAATGTGGATTTATAATTGAAAGGTCCCATGAGGAAACCCCATTTATTTTACAAAAAAAACCCAGCTCCAAAGTGGGTGATTAAAGAGAAAGAAACGTGTTACTTTGCAGCTTAGTCATTGAAGTAGTGCTTCCAAGCTGCTCAAGGAGATGAAATCCTAGTGTTATGGAAGAATTTGAGTAAACAAAGACTCTCCTGTGCAACTGTTGAAAAATAACTGGACGTTGAGTGTAAACAGATGATGCTTGCAATGTAACGCACAAATAGGCTTAAGAGGAATGGGGAAAATGCAGTTCGTAAACCACCTCCTTAAGGAATTAGTTGATGAGAGTATACAGGATGTGGCTTTGACTGGGTGCTGTAAAATTGTTAAACTTCTGCCTATAATTACGAATAAAGAAGGACAAAAAGAAAATATTTTTCTAATTAGAAAAGTAGTCCATGCAGTCTGATTTTTCTGACTTGGCCAGTGATAAAGCAAGGGCTTTTGTGAAACTGGTGAGAGCAAAATTTTGCACTTGCACAGAGGGAGGTACTGTAATATGTTAGTGACTGACTATGGTGTAACTGTTGGGGGGCTGCTCAGGGCTATTGAAGCCTGTGGGTGCGCCCAGGGCCCTGACAGACACATCCTTCAGTCTTGGGACATTTTGTATTTCTGTCAGCTTCATAATGTAATTGCAAATGCTTCTTGGCTGACGTTTTGTGACACACTTTCTGAGTTCATGAAGAACTTGCAATATATGCGTGAGTTTCTGGAAAGCTCTGCAAGCCTGCCCTGCAGTGTGAGAATGGTACTTTTTTTGAGTGTTTGCAAGCAGGACACGATATAAATCCAGAGGTACAGCCCGTCCCATCCCTGGCTTAGTGAACCAGTTGAGCTGGACACTGCTGTTAGTTTAACGTGTCTATCTGTAACGTATTTCTTCCTTGGCTGAAAGGAAATTCTTTTGGGACGCTAGCAAACCCAATTTAGAAGCTTTCTCATTTAGGAAATTTTATTTCATGTATGAAACAGAGTAGTATGACTATTCTTATTGCATAATCACCCTGCCTTTCGGATAGCAGGGCCTGATTCTCTTACACGCTGCTTCCGGGAAGAAGAGCATGACTTGGGACCTCCCCTTGAGGTCTTACTTCTCTTACGAGGGTAAGAAAACAGTGTCTTTCTCAGCTTTTTCAGCAGACCTTAAAGGCTTTCCAAAATCCTGGTGGAGTTGCGCTAATTACAGCTGGTAAAAATTGCACTTTCGTGAACAACCAAGTAAATTGTGGCTGGTTGAGTGTGTTGTAATGTTACAGGGTGTGTAATGTCAGGGCCCAGGAGTAGGGAAATGCAGGAAGTGAGTGTTTATATTGTGGTCTTTGTCTATCTGCTGGTTCAGAAATGAATCACTTTCTTTTTTTATCAGTGCCCAAGGTAGAGGTGGAAAGCTTTTTGGGGTCAGAACAGTGAGTTACCGTTTTGCAGTTGGCTGTCTCTTGGGTTTGCACCAGGTTACAGAGCGATTTTTTTTTTTTTAATTTATTTTTTAATCTTTATTCCTAGTGACATCAGTATTCCGCCAGTAACAGGGACTAATTCTGGGCTTCTTTCCAGAATGATGTCTTTGATCAGCTAATTGCCTTGATAGAACAGAGGCATTCCCAGCAGAACAGAAGGTACTCAGGATTCTTCCAGATATTCACATTTTTATGTGTAGTTCATGCTAGCAAAAATTTGGCCTAAGCTCTTTGAAAGGCATCATGTGAACCCTGTGTTTTGAAAGAGTTACTAAAATGAGGTAAAGTGTAAGAACCAAATAATTATTCAAAATTCTTAGCAAACAGGAAGGTACCTGGGGAAAGAGAGACTAAGGGGTCCTATTTTTGTTTAAGTTGAACAGCTTCTTCAGAAGGAAATATAGAAATGTGGGACTGAGGTGTGAGTCTTTCCTTCCCACCATTTTGCTCCTCTCATTTTCAGACAATAGATCGGTAGCAAGTCCGTTTTATGTCCGTCCTTTTCATAACAGGAGTAGTATGCATCACTGTCTATATATTCCCTCCATTTATATATTCCCCCATCTATATATTCCCTCCACTTCTCGGGGTCGTCTTTAATTTTTTAATTATTTTAGCTTTTTTATTAAAGAATAATGCAGCTTGCACAGTTTTCGTGTTCATAACAAATTCTACTTTTCTGTGGGCTTTTTTTAATCCCCCCTTGAAGAGCTCAGTGTTAGCTGATCTCTGTTGGGACAAAAGACACACCACTCTAACGAATAGTCTTTCTTTGCCTCTAAGTTGAGGTTTCAGGGATGTTCTTTTTGTAGGCCATTGCCGTATTTGCCAGCTTCCTTTAACAGTCCTCTTACAGCACTCTTTAATTTAACTGAGCCTTCAGGCAAGAGAAGGGCTTGGTTCATTTGCTTGTTATGAGTGTGTGACTCGAATAACAGCAGGCTGTGTGAAATAGTTGGTCTCAATTCTGCTCTAAGTGCAGAGAATTCCATGGAACGTAATCTGCATGTGGCATCTTGGTGGAAATTTTTACTTTAATGACTTAACATGAACATCTGCTAAGTCTCCTGTCTGAAAGTAGACCTTCCAGTGTGAAGTTCAGGACACGTCAGTGCGATGGTGAAACTTGAACTGTTCTTGCTGTAATGAGAATTTGAAATGGACAAATAGAAGACCTCGTTTTTGGGCTAAAAGCTCTTCAAGGCCTAAGCATAATTTGAAAAGAAAAAATTTTAACCTGAGGATCTTCAGGTATAGTCTACATTAATATACTGTTAAAAGCTTTTGTAGTCTTAAGACCTCCACAGCTGTAGCTCTTGCAGATCAGCATTTTGGGGAAGAGTAGTCAGAAAGCTCAACAATGGCTGATTTTTAAATTTTTGTTTCTTTTTGTGCATTGTTTTTTTTCCTAACCCTACAGAAACTTGTGGACTTGTGCTGAGTCTTTGCCATTTTGTCCGTTCTAATAAATTAGTCACAAAATGAATTGCCACAGTTTTCTGCATACTCCGGATTGGTTTTCCTTGCCTTCTTTAATGTTAACATATAGATTGTAGTGCAATATATTACTGTTTTCAAAATTAGGATTTTAACTATCGGAAAAATGTGAGAAGCCCTGAATTTGCGCTAGGTCTCACTGGAACTAATAGTCTGAAAATCTTGAGACTTTTGGCAGTTTTTACCCTGCACTATTATCTCCATCTGCTACTTAATTCGGAAATTCAGTCTCATAGTATGTACAGTACTTGATTGCTGTGGACATGGGGGGACAGAAGGGATTTGCTACAAACCGTAAGAACTCAGTGGAAGTGGGTGTATCATCAGTAAGTGTTTTTTGAGAGCTTAAGGTCAAAGTATAAGCTAGAGTTGAGACTGTTATCTTGCATCTGGTTGTTTTGCAAGTGGACTACGCTATGGCTGTGGTTGACACTGCTGCTGTTGGCTGTGACTACAGCTGAATCAAACTGACATCAGGTTAGAGTAGTTGCCCTCAACAGAAGCATTGCTCTTCCTGTGGCCTGGTTGTGGTTTTTCACCATGTTTTGAAAAGTATAAGTAAAGGAATGGTGATCTACAGAGTAACATTAACAGCATTGTTTTATTTTTTTAAAGTATATATTTAAGTGTATTTTTAAAGTGTCCTTTGTTTTCCTCTGTGCATTCTGCTACATGCCAATAACGGGCAGCACTATTCAGCACTGGTGAAGCCACAACTGGAGTCCTGAGTCCAGTTCTGGGCTCCCCAGTACAAGAGAGACATGGACGCACTGTAGAGAGTCCAGCGGCGGGCCACAAAGATGATGAAGGGACTGGAGCATCTCTCCTATGAGGAGAGGCTGAGAGAGCTGGGACTCTTCAGCCTGGAGAAGAGAAGGCTCAGGGGGATCTCAGTGTATATAAATACCCGAAGGAAGGGTGCAAGGTGGACGGAGCCAGGCTCTGCTCAGTGGTGCCCAGTGGCAGGACCGGGGGCAATCGGCACAACCTGAAACACGGGAAGTTCCCTCTGAACATCAGGAAACACTTTTGCAAGGTGAGGGTGACCAACCACTGGCACAGGTTGCCCAGAGAGGTTGTGGAGTCTCTTTCCTTGGAGATCTTCAAAAGCTGTCTGGACATGGTTGTGGGCAACTGGCGGAAGGTTGTCCTGCTTGAGCAGGGGTTTGGACCACGTGACCTCCAGAGGTCCTTTCTAACCAACCTCAGCCATTCTGTGGTTCTGTAATAAATATCCTATTTATGCTCCTTGTTAAATGTCAGAATGATTTTTGTTTTCACCACCTTGGCAGCAGGAGCTAGCGGAATCTTGTAACCGTTTCCATAGATGTGAGAAGGATTTATCCCTGTGTCTTGCTGAAAGGGCTGCCTCATCCTCATTCTCGTGCTAAAGAAGTTGGGGAAGATAACTTGTTCTCTATCCTTCTATGTCAGAAAGGAGACCTGTGACTTGTTTCTGGAGTAGACGGTAGGCTAATACTGATGTTGCAAGGGGAGGAACAGTTGGTATCGGCCACGTGAGTCAACTGAATTCTGCAGATCTTTTCCATAACTGTCTGTCCTGGAGCAATTGGAGTCTCTCTTGTTCAGCAGGCAGAAATTGTTTGAATGGCCTGGAGCTTATTTGTCTCATGTCTGCTTCTTACCTGTGGTTGGCAGCTAGAACCGAAGCTGAAGAAGAAATGTTTCAAGGGAGCAGGTTCACTGTGTCAAATGAGGCAGAAGCTCTTCTGCTGGTTGGAGCAACTGATGTTTGAGACATTTTGTCAGGAGCTGTAGGGAAGTTGTGGCAGTGATTTGGGCCCTGATGCTATTTGACCATACAGTCCAAGCAACAGACTTGTCTGACAAGTACTTTCTGTTTGGAACTGTACCTTTAACATACATTGAGGACTTAATAACTCATATATACAGGTCTTCAGTACTCACTCCAAGAGTGTAAAAAGGGCTGTTAGGGATCAAAGATGCTACTGTATGGATAGAGACTTAATCTTTGAATGAGTCACACAAGCACCGTGCTAACATGCTAGGTAAGCAGTGAAGGAAAAACACAATCCCATTTGTTACATGCAGTTGTGCCCTGGACCCTGTGAAAAAGGTTTTCACGACAGTTCTGTATTCGAAGAAGTTCTCTGAGTACCCTCTTCTAGGGTTCAGCATTCCCCTCCACCTTCTCTAAAACTAATCAACAAACTTCTTATAAGCACGTGTATACAAAATTTAACTGGAACATGCCTGAGCAAGAAATGCGAAGCTAGTTGATGAGTATTCATAACCACTGTTGCGGTTGTGCATAAATACATGCCCTTGTTGTAAACTGTCCCAGTTTTGAATTCTCACATGTAGGCCTTCCAGAAAATAATACACTTCACCTAGTGTGAACACTCTTTTAAAAACTGCGTTGGTGAAGTCAGGGAATAATCAAGCATCAGAAACTAAACAGCAATTATGAACTTTCACAGGCAATTGACATCAGACAAACACCTTACCATGAGTGCAAGAGTATTTTTTCCAAAACAGGTCCATCGCTGACCTCTTGGTTCTGATCATGTTGACCAACTGAGAAAATACTTGTAGGTAACAAGCCTGAGATCCAAAATCCACACTTCTCCTGGAAACCAAGTATCATGGATTCAGTAGAGAGAAAAACTAAGTGGCAAACTACAAGTTCTCTAACTCCTCTATTCCCACGAAGCCATGCCTGTATCAGAGGTGTCATTCTCTTGCTCCATCTTGTGAACAACTTGGTCACTTTTGTGCTTTCTACCATGCATCCGTCTGCTCTGTGGAGGACAACTGAAACTGTTAAGACCTCCTTTCAGGCTTGAAGGAGGATCTAAATGCATAAAAGACAGTCTTACGGTTCCCTGACGGTATTATTTGATCTAACAGAACATTGCGTTTTCCAACAAACCTACAGTAGCGCTATTACAATTTGTTTCCAAAGCGCTCTCATAAAAAATTGAACTTTTAAAAATCTGTCCATTAAGAAAACTGAACTGTTAGGCAATATTTTCCTTTTTTGTACCTGCACACTGTGACAGTGTGCTTTTTGTTTGTATTTCCAAACATGGGTAAGATTAGTTCTATTAATAATCCATTATTTACCCATTTTTACATTTGAGTGGTTGTCTTTACGTTACTGACCTTTGATACTTGTCAAGATGGCAGTTGAACAGCAGTTATTTTCCTCATGTAAATGAATAGTCACGCTAGTTACAAAAAATGTCTTTTAATATGTATTACAATTTTATTTACAACTCTGTCAATATTTTAATAGTTAGATTAAGTTCATTTTTTTCCTAAATATTTAAAGGAATGCTAATTTTCCTTAATTAAAAGGAAACACTGTAACAGTTGCCTTAAGGCCAAAGAAGAGTTGTGCTGGCTGGCTGGCTGCCTGGGAGTAAGGTGCTATGGGGCATAGCTTTAAGAAATGGGAAATGCTTTCCTGTTTCTAAAATGGGGGTGACTTAATTCTTAGGTAAGAGAGAAGTGCAGTAAAAATGTGTGGATGTTGGGTGATGCAGGAGAAGAGGAGGGAAGAAAGGGGTAAAAGAATTAATATGTAAAGAAATTACTCTTTTGGTCTGCTGATCAGTTTATTAATAATTTGTATTTAAATAGGTGGTTGAATCCCTTATTTATTATTGGCCATAAACGGAAGCTTGAAGAAGATGATATGTATAAAGTGCTGCCAGAAGATTCCTCAGAGAAGCTTGGAGAAGAATTGCAATGGTAAGGAGAAAAAGAATTGTTCTCTTTCATTGTATTTCTGCCGGTGAAGGTGAGAGTCTTATTTCTCTTCTAAAATTAAAAGAGGTTGTTGTAAAGTTTAACAAGGTCTACTGTTAAAAGTGCTGAAGAACTAAAAGTAGTATTTAGAACTTGCTTACCATGGAAGCATTTTAATTTTTTCAACTTACACATAATGAAAATTAATTAGAGTATTTCCATTATGTCATTTATAACTAGTGTGACAATTTGCAAAATGCTTGGAAAAGAAGACTTTTCATCGTCTGTTACTGCAGTAATCTAATCCTTAATAAATTAATGTGAGTCTTCTGGCCTGTGGTAGAATAGCTACAGAAACTTTTTAATTTTCTCTGTATAGAAATAGGGAAAAAGTTTTAGGGTTTTTTTCTTTCTTGTTTTTGGTTTTGAGCACAAACCGAATTAAGTGACAGCTGTGTACCTTTAATATATGTGTGTATATAAATATATGTATGTTGAAAATACGCCACTCTTTGGTACAGTGGATAAAATGCCTGAGCATCTAAAAGCTTGTGTCTAGAAGGTGTTTTTGTTTTGTTATAAATAGTTTTTCATGGGCTGTGTACCAGTCATGTCATGGACCCAGGAGGATCTGTCTTTTTCTTTTAATAGTGAAATACCTTCCAAGAGTAACGGTTTATGTAAATTGACTTGAACCTTGCAATAGGGAAGGCTTTTGCCTTCAAATAATGTTTTGTTAAGCATAATTAGAGGAAGAGGTGTCTCCTTGTGAAAGGTGGCCTCTGTGTTAAGAAAGTGTGGCCTTGCTATTTCTTTCCTTTACATTGAAGGCAGAGCAAATCAACTTTCCTAATAGTTTGGTTGTGAGGAGAGACTGCTCAAGACATAAAAAGAATCCAGAAACAAAAGGTTATGACCAGGTCTTACGTCATCCTGCTCTGGATGAGTTAACTGAAGAAATAAGGTCAGTGATAAGCTCATAGGAGTGCAGCTTTTAACATCTTGGTAGCTGGAGAGCTTTGCCAAATTCCATGGTTGTGTCTTGAAGCAGTTCAGGGAGTTTGCTGTGGAGGAAGATGGACTCTTTCCAATGATTCTTACAGTAAAAGCACACGCTTTCCGTGAGTCAGGAAATGGTAGAAAATACAGCATGCAAAAAAAAAGCGGTTTTTAATTCTTTAGTGTACTTGGCCAAGAAGCAGAGAATATAATTCATAAATAGCCACCTAAGGAAGTAGCCTTTTTTCTTGGGCCAATAAACCCCACAGAATGTGTACACAGTTTCAATTCTGACTCTGAAGCATTTAGACAATAACTCTATAATCCTTGTAGCAAAAAAAAGAAGGTAAAAATGAATTAAAAAAAATGTTTTCTTATCCATACTGTATGCTTCAAACTTGTGTGTTTTGTTGCAAAATAATTTGGCTTTCATGCCTTAGACTCGTTTCAGCCCTCAAACTAGTAAGGTCAGAGGGTCTGGCAGAAAATATTTAGCCTCCAGAAGCAAGGCAGAGTATCCTGTCTGACAGCAGGGTGCTTAAGCTTATGTCTGCTTAAGTTCTGATACTTTCTCGTTAAAAATCATGCTTGTTATTATTGTCTTTGATTTTAATGTGAGCAGATTGTGTCCTACTTGTGGGCAGACACATAGTAACGCAAAGGTCTTTGCCACTCTGCTGCTGTAATCCTTGCCTTCAGAGAGATGTGTGGAGTGTTAAGTGACAAAACTGCTGCAGACAGTTCCCTCTGCTCTTGTGCCATACTTGATCGTCCTCATCGAAGCACGTGGTGGAAAAAAGAAAGGGTCAGACGTGAGAAAGGGTTGTGCACCACAGCCTGTCAGGGGAAGTGCAGAGCTTTTAAGAAGTTAAAGACTCTCCATGCTGCCTCAGTTTAGTCCATAGTCAGATCATATGATAATAGACTCTTAACTAAGGTGAGTGGCTGTCTGAACTGAGAGGAGAAGAAGGAAAGAAAGGGTTCCTCATCTGCAAATATGTCAAAGGCGATAGTAGTCAACAGCGGTGAATTGTTTGTGATTATACAAAAGCAAATAGGCCTATAATACTAAGTACTATGTGTTTATGTGGATGAGAAAACATGACTATCTGTTAACTTGTTGTTGTATAGAAGTAATCATGGCAATCTGGCTGTAAGTCTGAAAGTGTTTTATTCCAGGTAGTTGCCTTGTGATTTTACTTCTGTCCTCCAGCATGTTTGCATTTTGCTTGTCAGGTACTGGGATAAAGAGGTGCAAAAAGCCAAAAAGAGAGGAAAAATGCCACACTTAACAAAAGCCATTATTCTTTGTTACTGGAAATCCTATTTAGTTTTTGGAATTTTCACAATGATTGAGGTAAGTGGTGTAAAATGTCATACAACACACTTAGCTAACAGCAATGTGAAACTTGGCCTGTTAGATTGCATGATACATACTGGTGATTTAACGCTGGGCTGTTCAGAGAATCTGTAATGTTCATGTACTCTCTCAGAGAAGTGAAACTGAGCTACAGCCCCATAGAGACTGCAAAATTGAATTGTAACTGGGATTATGGATGTGTAACAGATTTCAGTGCCGTATTTTTGAGACATTACAAGCTACTGACTTGCTTTGTAGGGCTTAGCTGTATTTTATGTACCTGAGAGGGGTGCCTCATAGAAAAATGTTTTTTTTTCTGTATGTAAATGGCTGTAAAGAACACACTGTCATCTTTAAAAATGGAAGTGTAATACATATCCATGCAATTTTTATAACATCAAAGTCTTTATTGGTAATTGAGAGAGTTCTTTTTAAAGATTCAGCTAAATTTTAATGTGGAACGTATTTCTTTTGGATTATGTGTTGAAAAAATTGGCTTGACATTTTAGAGCACAATAAAGGCAAAGCAGTGCGGGATGTGACTTGCAGTACTTGGCCCTTGTTTGCCTGGTTACAAACTTGGGTAGCATGGTATGATACGAAATTTTTAATACTTTTTCCCCCTTCTTTTTCTTTCAGGAAACCCTCAAAATAATTCAGCCACTATTTTTGGGAAAAATTATTAGTTATTTTGAAAACTATGATCCCTCAGATGAGGTAGCTTTGAATTTTGCATATTGCTACGCAGCTGCTCTGTCTGTGTGCACGCTTGTTCTAGCTATAATGCACCACTTATACTTCTATCATGTACAGCGGGCTGGCATGAAGCTGCGGGTAGCTATGTGTCATATGATTTATCGGAAGGTAAGCAAACCTGTTTCCAGGTATATTTGGCATTTGACAGCGGTTTCGTTAGAAGAGTTTAAAAATACAGTTGTTACATTCATGCTTGCAATTCCATTGAAGTTACTCATTTGTAGAAATGAAATGCATGCTAATATGTGTCATACCTTAAATGTATGTATGTGCTTTTGCTCTCTCTTTGGTAATATGGTGTCTGAATGACAGCTTCAGTCCTAGCAAAGGCGGTGAATTAAATAGCCCTAAAGCCTAGGAGGAGCTGCTGATTTTGTGCTGTCGGAGAGGAGCCCTCCACATTGCTGGTTTGTGTTCTGGAGCGGTAAAAGGCCGTGAGCATACAGCAGGGGAGAGGGGCAGAGCTCCCAGGGGATGCTCTCAGCATACAGCAGGGGAGAGGGGCAGAGCTCCCAGGGGATGCTCTCAGCATACAGCAGGGGAGAGGGGCAGAGCTCCCAGGGGATGCTAGCAGTTTACTCAGCCCTGCCGTTTCATCCCTGGGGAGCATGTTATTGCTTGGCTGTCACCATCTGCTTCACCATTCTCAGTTGCCCGGGAATTGCTTCACTGTCCAATTCCTGCACCCCCACCCCCTCCTTGTTGTGGTTAGTGTTGGGATTTATTTATATTTTGTTCCAGCAGAGCTGTAGAGCTAGTGGGTTGCCTCCTTTGCGGGGCAGAGAGGCTGCCCCCTCTCTCGGGGCATCCATCAGGTCAGTTCAGGGAGAGGCAGCGGTACTGCGGTACTGCTGCTGCCCCCTCCAGGCTGGAGGGGATGGACGCTCGGCGTCTTCACAGGCAGGTGCCTTTAGCATCCCTCCTACTTGCGGGGGGAAGAAAGAGAGGAGTGGGCAGAGGAGAGACCGTTCAGAACCAAGCTGAATCCTAGAGGTAGGGTAGAGCCATTTTTTAGTATCAGTTACTAGTTTTACTGTGGGAGCACTGGAGTCCTTCACTAAAGTCAGTGAAGTGTGAGAAGGACTGTATGTTCAGTAAGCTGTAGTTGTATTGCTGTCTGTGTGTTCTGATCAAGAAAAAGCTGTCCTCGACTACAGGCGGAGCTGAGGCAGCTGTCAGATGGAAAGTGGAACAAGAGAAGTTATGGATATTACCTACAGGAAGGAGTTGAGCAACATCCAGGGTGAAATGCTGGCCCTGGCGTGCTCTGGGGAGCAAGCAACCCAGTTGTAAATGTCTGATTCCCTCTTCTGAAGCTGTTGGCAATACCCAAACCATTGAGCCTGTCTCCGCTTCCAAGCACGAAGTCCCTGCTGGGGGTGCTGGAAGGGAAAATGCCCTAACTTTCTAGCTTTAGTGCTGCTAGGATAGTGTCCTGCGAGTTCTTACCTCAGCAAAGAAGTTTAATTGAAGGATCAGCACTGTAAAGTTTCTTTAGCATGTAAAGAAATCCATGTTATTTTAACCATTAAATATAGGTACAATCCACTTAAGGCAAACGCACTACTGGTATAGGTCATGCGAAGGTTTTGGGCTGAGCAGTAAAGTGAGGAGAGTAAAAATGGCCCCATTGTAAGTGTTGATTGCTTTTCATGCACATATTTATTCTCCTCCCTCTTCTGATACCTTGGAAATTATCCTCTGGGAACTCGGCTCTAACATGGCACACTGCTTTCTTGTACATAAACATCTCTCTAAGGTATTAATTTACTAAACTGATTATCATAACACAGTTTGAAATTCATGAAATATGTATATAGCGATGTTGTTTGTTGCTGTGTTGATATTAGCTTAGAAGCTTGGAAAAGAAATGTTCATAATATGCACCCTTATTTCTGGAGATGTGATTAAATGGAAAATTAATCTCCCCTCATCTCATAAATGTTTACTCCTGAGGGTGAAGGCTGAGGTCACAGCAGAACATTGATAAACCTTTCTAATCATTTGTCTTCATTATCTGCAGCTTATAGATAGGTCATACTTTCTCTTTATCCTCATATATGCTTTTGAAAGAATCTGGATGCTAATTTACCAGCACTTTTGCAGTGTTCGTTAATTGCTGTAGTAAATAAAAACTTGGATTTGCAAGGATGAGTGGGTTGGATGAGAGAGCATCCTTAATAGAGAACTTCAAATGCTCATAATTCTTAAGTTTTAGACCCTTTTTCATTTCCTGGAAAGTTAAAATCTCATTTACAAAAAGCCTGTATTCAAACTCCAAGTTGTTTTGTGATCAGTAAGAAGTGTTAATGATGCACGCAGGAAGCTTGTAACAAAAATGAAAATGGAATCTGTCTCATGACTCACAATCTCATGTTTTAAAACCAAAGGCTATTTATCGGACTTTGATTTTATTTTTTTTTAAAGACTTTTAAAAGCTCTTTGAGGTTCAGAATGAACACTGCAGCAGTTTAAGCTGTGGAGTAGTTGTTTGGGACAGAAAGCAACCAAAAAGGTGTCAGGAGTTATTTGACTGAACAGTTCTGTTATTCCTTTTTCTGATCAGTTCTCCCTTTTTAATGTGCTTTTGAATTAACTGTTTGGGGCAGGAAGAGATTAAAACATTAAGATGGGAGTACAGAAGGCAAGTAATAGTTAAAGAATTGAAATTGGGCCTGTGCAATTACATCAAGGGGAAAAAAAAAAAGTTTGACCTGAGACATCAAGCGTACAAACTGCTCTCATTAGTTCATATAATTAAAACCTATTTTCCTTGAGAAAGGGCGCTTGCTGGGAAATACATCTGTATGGAGAATTTATAGACAGAAAATCAAGCAGTTCTTTGTGCTGAAAACAAACAGATAATTGGCAAATGCAAAACCAAATGTAAATTCAAACTACAGTTGCTTTTAAAAAGGTGTGTGGCTCTAGATTATCTTCAGTAGTATTTCTTGCCTTTGGAGTGAATTTATAACTGTTACAGTCAAAGCAGTATTTAAAGCCACAGTTTACTGTATTTGGCTGGGATAGAGTTGTTTTTTTTTTTCATAGCAGCTTGTGTGGTGCTGTGTTTTGGATGTAGTAGCAAGGAAAACTACCAAAATGGGACTTTTTGGTAGAAATTGGTTGTATAAGTAAAACTGCTGTTTTGTGTCCAGTGTTTCCCTTTCCTTCTGTATACTTTGCAGTCTAGACAGGTCTGTTCAGCCAGGAAAATGTAAAGCTTATTTCAATTTAAAAAAAAAAATCCAAAAATCCAAAAATCGTGCTACTTTAAAAGTAGTTTTAAAGCAGGAAGGGAAGAAAAGACTAAAATTGCATTGCCACTGATGTTGGAAATGGCTGTCTCTTCCCTGAGATCACACAGACGAGAACCTTCCTTTTGGCTCTGATGCTTGCGTGTTCCTCCTGAGACTGTCTTGGTCAAAATGAACTGGGCTAGGACGTTTTGAAGCTGTTTTTGCTGCCTGTGTCTGAAATAGCTAGGAAGAGGTCAGAAAGGTGACTCAGGTGGTGGGTCTGAGACAGACCCAGGCTGTGGGTCACTAGCGAGACACCAGTGCAGTGTTCTCTTGGGTGGCTCAGGTGGACCTCAAATGGCAGATACGTATCTGTGTCATAAAGGAGTAAGTAGCAGTAGGTGCCGTAAACACACCCTGGTGGGCAACCTTTTCAAACACGCATTACTTGAACTCCCATTATTATGGTCTATAGATATCTAACAGCTTCTCTAGGAGCTTATCAACCTTGATCTGTGGTGTGGAGTAAACATGATAGAAATGTGGATGTGCTGTGGCTGTGTTACCTGCAGGCGGCTTTGCGGGGGATTTCAAATGTATAAGAGGCAAATGGCTTAAGACAGGGAACGAAGCAACGATTTTTCTCACATAATTAAATGTTGTCTCTCATATACCCAGTATCCTAGATTTATTATTGGAATATTAGAGGAATTTCTTAGCAGAGTTTTAAATGTTTCTGCCTGCTGGTTTCAGTGAAGTGTGGGTTGGGATTCTCACTGTGATTAATACGTTTGTGACCAGACAGTGAGGTGCAACGAATGTAAGACACTTTGAAATGATGCTTTGAATAGTACTTTGATGTCTGATGTTCTTGCCCCTGATTTAAAATATTGGAACAATGGTTTTGAAACAATTAGTGTTTTCAGGTTAGGTTATCGATCAAAAAGGAATCCTAATAATAATTGTTTAGAGAGGGAGAAGTAGATGTGCAGCACCTAAAAATGCAAACTGTTTTTGAGGAGTGATCTATTCCCGTTACAGGAAAATGTGTAACATGTTTTGTGTATTTTTACTTGTGCTGCAGAACTGTGTTTTCTTTATAGCAGGTGTAGAAGGAAGCGGGGTCTGTTCTTTGCATCTTTGAGCTATTTCAGTTTGGATCTTTGCAGTAATGTTCAGACTGTGTGTTTCCAGATGTGATTCTTTAGGGGGGGCTTTGTATAATCACATTCTATTTTCTACTGATAAACTTATTTATTAAACTATAAAATATTTGATATTTACTCTTGTTGCTTTTCATAGCATGTGCTAAACTTTTTAATGTAATTCAGAAATCTTATGGTTTTACAAGAGCTATTAACAAGGGAAATATTTATTAATTTGTAAAGGGATATTAACTCTTATTTGCAAAGATTGAAAGCACAGTTTGCAGTGTTAGCAAGAACTGATAGTGTAAAATGAGTAACTTGGGTTTTTTGTCTTCTGTCAGGAATCTCATTCAAAACAGAATTCTTTCAATTGGCTAAACGTCCTGATTTAAATTTTGTCTTCAGGTGGAGTTTTTTGTTCCTGTTTTTGAACAGATGCTCATAATGTGGGGGAAAGCAATGCAAATGAGAAGTTCCAGGCTCTTTTGTTTAGTTTTAATAACTTGCTATGTTGGTATTTTCCCATTTTTAATCACTTCAGATGACATGAAGATAGTTATGGCACTTTTGTTCTTGCAGTCCTTTCCTAGACTTTTTTTTTTTATAGGCTCTTCTTCAGGACTTTCTTCAGAATATTTAACCTAACCTGTATGTTGACTAAGGTTCTTGAAATGTGCCCAGGTGTTCTCAGGCAAAAGCTGAGATGTGGCTTCAGCTTTTGCCCCAGTATTGTATTTGTGTATTGAGTCTTCTGTGTATAGATGTACTGTGCTGTATGACCTGTGACAATTTGAGACTGTTCTGACTTTTTTAGGCGCTTCGTCTCAGTAATGTAGCTATGGCAAAAACTACCACTGGTCAAATAGTAAATCTTCTGTCAAATGATGTGAACAAATTTGATCAGGTAAGAAGTATTCCAGATCTTTCCAAGGGGCTGAAGAATTGTGGGGTTTGAGTTAAGAAGTTTTTGTTTACAACTGATGATTAAGTGTTTCTTATGAACTTTCCTTCTAGTTGTTTCTCGAACATCATAGGAAGATAAATAGTCTCTTAAAATATGGGAGGAAAAGATACTTCCCCTTCCCCCCGCTTAAATATTTTCCTGCTGTTTTCTGAAGCTCAGAGAAATGTTGGTGCATGAAGATAAAACAAAATCAGTGTGGTAATTTGCTTACTTTCTGGAGGTTAGGCACCTCTGTGTACATTTAGGTCTCTGAATCTGGTGCAGAATTCTCACTGAATGCCTCAGTACCTGCTGCAGGCACAGGTGCTTCCTGAACTTTGAGTTATTAGGGTTTAATTTTTTAGCAAAGACCAAAAGCTAATTTTTGCGTCTTAACTGTTTGCCTAGGTAACGATTTTCTTGCACTTCTTGTGGGCTGGACCAATTCAAGCTGTAGCAGTAACAGTACTTCTCTGGATAGAGATAGGCCCATCATGTCTTGCAGGAATGGCAGTTCTGATTATTCTTCTTCCTATCCAGACCTGCATTGGGAGACTTTTTTCTTCCCTAAGGTAAGGTCACGCATGTTGTTTTGTGGGTATTTTCTGTCCTGGGTTTTAAAATGTGCATACTGGATGGAGGTGGAGTATTGCTCTGAGATACTCAGCTTCCGTCTGGTGAGGTCTGGCATTGTCTTTTATATTTGCCAATGTTTTTCATAGTTGCTAATGTGAGATTTGTGAATTCCTGTTTAGGAACTTCAAGTGGTTTGTCTTCCAGACATGCTGAAAATATCTGCTACTTTTTAACTCTCCAGTATATCAAGAGAGTTGGGCTGCGTCTGTAACTACCTTGCTCTAGATCTTGGCATAGAATTGTGTAACTCTTTGAGCTTTGCCTTCCTGCGTTGATGCTCAGGGAGTGGTTACTGCAAAGGCAATACTGTCAGTCCTGCTGTAAGTTTGACTTACTGGGGTGGTACACAGATTACAGCAGAAAGCTCTGAATGTTTTGTGTTCAAAGATCTTGCTCTCTCTCCTCCGAGACAAAGATGCAGAGAGGAAAAAGGGGAAGGAAGTGAGAGAGAAAGGAAGAAAAAAAACTGTGAAGGTGGTTTTGATGCCAGCTGTGAGGTTTCTAACTGTAAGGTTCTAGGCTGTGGAGATACAGAATGAGTTTGCAGGTAATTTTCCCTTATCAAATTTAATTTGGTTTTCTGTGCCTTCATCCTAAAAAAGAGACTTGCCTCAAGTGGGAATATTGAATTATCTTCAGTGTTCTCGCTTCCTAACTTTCTTTTTCTTGTGTAATTAATCATGCTGTATTTACATCATGAGTTTATAAATGGCTTTTGCATCTAAATGGGAATATTTTTGTGTTCCTTTACTCTGTATGCATATGCTTAGTAACCCTATGCATCTTTGTTGTGTTTGTATTCAGGGTGAATAGGTTCCTTCTAGCTCTTTGGAGAAGTAAAACTTTTTTCAGTGAGTTACTGTTGTTTTCAAATTGTATTTTGAGGCAAGTTTTCTAGAATTATTGAGACTGGCATTGCCGTTGCATGGCTAGGTATGAAGAGAGAGCTGAGAATAACAAAATGAGACCAACTTGTAGACTTCCTTCTATTTGTAACCACTGTGATAGTCTTCAGTTATTATGCTCATGTGCTATTTCTCAAATAATGAACCATTCCATGTTCTCTGTCAAATTCTTAGGGTTTTCTTGTGATAAAACCTGTTTGTAGACTAGTTCCAATATATTCTTACATGTGCATTTTCACTGCATGTATAATATGCATGCATAAGCATCAAGCTACTTCACTGTTGGGCTTTTTGAGTTTTACGTTTTTGAGGTTTTGAGCTTTGAGGCAATAGTTAAAATACTTAGCACTTAACTAGTGCCTTATCCATGGTGGTAAGCATTATTATCCCCATTTTACAGATGGGAAACTGAGGCACAAAGAGATTAAGGGACTTGTCCAGGGTCAGACAACAAGGTGACAAAAATCTCTTCTCGAAGGTATGTATTTTGAAAGTTAATCAGTGGCAATGTAATGTTGTTTGGGTTTTTTCCCAATTCGTTAACAGCCACTTGTTTGGATGCAGTGCAAGGGAAAAAATTTGTTAAGCAGAAAAGCTTTTGCTTGTCTAAGTGTGCACAGATCTTTGTATTTGTGGGTAGAAATGCGCAGTGAACAGAAGGAGTTAATGGAAAAACTGAAATGGATTCCAGCTCTGTAATGATGAGTGTTTTCACACGGCAATTGCTGGGACTCTGCATGGATTGAAGGAAATCAGCCTATGAAGAAGTAATTTAAGGATTAAAGCTTTTGCTAAAATCCAGGCACGCTCAGTGTGGCAGCTAATTTGTGCTATTATTCAACATTGTACTTATGACCCAGTGTTGCAAACACACATGCACACCAGTTTGATGCAGGCAATAGCTTCAGTGTTGTAGGAGTTTGCAGAAATGGACTCAGTATGCTGCGAAATGGTATACACTGTATTACCCAGTATTACTTTTACCTGCACAAGTATGAGAAGTTTTACGAAATACACATGACATAATATCTTATTTGAGAAATAGTTCAATTATAGGACTGAAGACCATTTTATGTATATTTATTCACAAGAGCTCAACGCTTTCACTGCTTAGCCATGCAACTGTAATATTCTCATTTAAAGCCCTTTAAATTTTCTTTAAGAGAAAAACTATGTGAAACTTGTGCCAGACATGATTAAAACCCACCAAATATGCCTCATGAAAACAAAAAGGAATTCTGCAGCTAGCTTAATTTAGCATAGTTATTAGCATCATAGAGGGGACTTCTCAGACATTAGAAGAATTTTCAGGTCCTTTCCTATTGCGCTTTTAAGCATACTGTGTGAGCACGTGTTTCCCAGTCATCCTGATCTGCATGTGCTCTGAACTTAATATTTTTAAAACTGGGGACACGACTTCCTCTGCTGTAAATTGCCATTGGTACATTGGAAGTCTCTGTACTTTCAATCATTATGTAATGTGGCTTCTGCTATGTATGTACAAAATACGCTTTTCAGAGTGTAGGGGAGTGTAACTTAAAAATGAAGAAAAATACACCCTCACCCCCCAAACATTTTAAAGCAATTTGAAAGAGGATGGTTACTATGATAACATCTCAGTGGGAAAACTGAAAAATTGGTTTATGAGAACTACAGCCTTTTTGATTCACACCAATTAAAAAAGAAACCTCCATTAACTTTATTAATTTTGAATCATCTTCAACCTTCTGTTAATCTGGAGACCAAGCCTAGAAGTTAGGTCTGACAGGTGATTGTTTCAAAAGATTGCAGGGGGGAGAATTGTTGTTTGCTGCTGCAGAGACTTGAACAACACAGACTAAATTTTGCCTTTTGAAGTGGTGGGGTGTGTGTGGAAGAAAGGATGAGCTCTCACATTCTTTGAGGAATTGTTTTTCTTTCACTCTTACTTTTAAAAAAGGAAAAGAGGACTTAGCAAAGATAATCTTGTTCCGTGTCAATACAGTTGATTCAGGCTAAACTATCTTCCTCAGTCTTAATAAGAAGCCTTGATTGTATTAGGGCAGAGTTTCTACATTTCTTTTGTCGTTTTTTTTTTTATAAATATTTCTTAATACCCTGCTTCAGTCATCCCAACATTTATGGAACACTGGTACTGAGAATTTTTTTAAAATGACACAGGAGCCTGAAATTCTTTCTACATAAGTGCTTTAAACATAGCGATTTCTTCCAGAGCATCAGAGAAATCTTTAAGGGAGCAGGTTAAGCTGACAAAACCCAGCCACCCCTTCTAAAGAGCTTCCCCCCTCTACCAAGAGGTTTTTTGTTTTTGTTTTTGGGGTTTTTGTTTTGTTTTGTTTTGTTTTTTTGTTTGGTTTTGGTTGTTTGGTTTTTTTTTAAATATGATCTCTGAATCTTAACTTTCATTGATATACACAAAAATAAGTAATTTAGCAGGAAAAGGTATGTTTTATCAAAATAAGGCCTACAATAGCTCACTATGTGCGAAGTATGTTTGTCTACATGAATGAATTCAGAATCATAATAGGCTTTATTAGCATAGTTTATGCGTTCATTAAATGGCTTCTAACTTTAAATGTTTTTTTCCTAATTAAAACTGTGACTGTTATTTAATGATACATATCCTCCAGTTTGTTCATCAGTACAAACATAATGTGGGACTAAAATAGATATATTTACTTTAGTTTTAATTACAATTAATGCTTAAATAATGTTTATTAAACAAAACCATATCTAGATTAGCTCTCCTAAATTATAGCTCATGTACTGTTACTAAGGAATCTTTACTTGTCAGTTTCTTTAACAACATCAAAAGAGCCTTATGAGAAGGGTTCTTATTTTGGCATTTCAAAACCATTTTTAAAAGTAATTTTCTGTTTGTTTTTTTTTTTTTTTTTTTTTATTTAGTTCAGAATCTAATATTTGTCCTTTATTTTATGGTCTCTAAGGAGTACCATGTGTTGGCACAAGCTAACATATAATTCTGAACACTGAATTAACTCACAGTTCTCTGAGAATAGGGAGTACCAGGAATACATACATACCAAGTCTATCTACTGAGTGTCATCTTTAAGATACTGTTTTAGAAAGACCGTTCAAGGCAATTGCAATTATATGAATCCTCTTCACAGGTAAAAGTAAAAACTTCATTAGTATGAGTGTTATGTGATTGTAAATAGTGTCTCTTCCTTTGAGAATCTGATCATTTTTACTTTGTGCTATTTACAGAAGCAAGACAGCCACCTTAACAGATGTCAGAATAAGGACCATGAATGAAGTCATAAGTGGTATGAAGATAATAAAGATGTATGCGTGGGAAAAATCATTTGCGGAACTTGTGAATGGTTTAAGAAGGTAATCCTGGAAATAGACAGCTTGATATATGATCTATATCTGTTTCCATTTTTTAGGTGTCAATAAGTGCATTATTTTGTGCTTTAAAGTGCAGTCTGCTTGAACTTCTTTGGCCTTTTTTTTAAAACTCCATAGCAAGAGTGAAGGAATGAAAATATATCCTAAGAAACAGAAAAACAGAACAAAAAAACCTCCTTTGATATTTATAAAATCTGGGGGGGTTTATGCTTCCTTTTACGGTTGTGTTTAAAAACAGCAACTAATAAACTGCGGTAGTTGTAATTGAACAATTTCATCCTCACAGTTCTGTAAACTAATAGCACGGAACCAATAAGCAGACATTTCCTTTCTGAGAAATGTGTGGAATCTGACTTTCTGTCCTAAATGATAGCATCCTCAGGTAGTACTCTGCTTCCCTTTCTGCGATTTGAAGTATTGCTCAAGCCATCTGGGAAGGTAGGAGGAGAGAAAGACAGCAGCTCATAAATTCTGTAGTTGTTCAACTGGCCAGGCCAGCTGAGTTTGGTATCCGAAGACATTTCGTTTCAGAGGTCTGTCAGCACCTGATTAAAACTTATTCATAAATTCAATTGTCAATCAATATTTTACTTGACAGTTTAAGAGCATTCAGTGCTAAAGGATAACTGTAGGAGCTCAGGTGCATATTTTTCATCATTTAAATTTTGTGTTATGTCCGTCTCTGGCATATGAGTAGAAGGTTGTTATCCTGCTACAGATTCTCTGATTTTTTTTTTTAAATTTGTTTTATTTGGAATTCCTTTTTAAAAAAGATTTTTTTTTCCTTTACATCCATGTGCAGGCTTGCAAACTTATTAATGTTCCCTGAGATGTTTGTTCCCAGGCGTGTAATCCTTTCCTCCTCCAGATTATAGGATCCTGTGCTGATTGAAAGTTCTTGATTGGTTGAAAGCTTTGCTCTCTTGCTGGGAGCCAGAGAGGGTATTTCTTTACTGAAAGCTTCCTCAGTGGGCGTATTCACATCACGAAACTTTAGATTTCCACGTTCAACACCTCATTAGGATTAGAGGCTTCCTTTTTAATGATGGAGAGAAATAAGCTCTTCCAAAACACATCTTGAGCCCGCTTTCTTTAACTGCACTGTGGAAAACTGTGGTTAAAAGTCTTAAATTCAGCTAGGTGATTTATTGCCCAGTATTTCCACAGTTGGCCCTTGACAGTTGCTAAGACGACATCTGAACTCCTTCGTTGCTCTTTCTTCCTGTGGCTGCCTGTATTGGTTTCCTTTGCTATAACTCCGTGCCTTAAGACAGTGTAGTATATTATATACAGCCTGCGGGTAGGCTGTAATTTATCTGATATTTATGGAAAGTAACACAAAGAACTTGCTGATTATCCACAGATAGTGAGAGGATTATTAAGGATTATTAGAGGGTGGGAAAAGAGTTTCATCCAGGATTGTAGAAGTAATTGAATTAGACTCAATTCAAATAGTTTACGTACAAATGTTCTTTCACTGTACTCTGGAGCAGAGATCAGAGATTGTGAGCCCTTAAGCTGAAAAAATAAGTCTTTGAAACTCTTTGAAAGTCTGTATTTGGCCAATTTGGCAAGTACAGTGGGAAAGTTGCTCAACTAGTTTTCCAGTAGCACATCTTGCATCCTTCTCTCTGTTCAGGAAGGACTTAATTTACTTCAAATTGTGGAATCATAACTTGAGTTTTTTATCTTAGAATATAGTTCCAAGTGAAAGGTAATCAAAATGATCAAGATTTTCCCTGAGAATTGCCAGAATATTTGGAAAGAGAAATTAGGAATTGTTTCAAGGTTTTATATTCTATATTATTTCAAGCGGATAAAATTAGAATATATGGGGAAGGAGTAAGTTGTTATGGCTCTCTTGATAAAGAAAAACTATTATTTTAATAAGAAGTTAAGCCTGATGGCATCCACATTGTGGATGTAACACATGTAGTAACATTTTGAAGATTGGACTTGATGAATCATTTAGAAGTGGAGACTGAAATTTAACGGAAGTGGAAATTGAGAACATACACATCAGCAGCTTTTCAGTTGCTGGAGGGAGACTTATGTGTCTGTGCAGTACTTCAGTCACTGTTTAGCTTGGGTAATGACTGGCAGAACAATTAGCCTCACAGATCAGTATTTTCTGAATTATGAACCATAATTCCTAGAGCAAAAGAAGCCGGGAGCAGGGTCCAAATCATGAAGGATGACTGAGATCAAAGGAAATACTGCAAATCCTGTGATGCAGCTTGAGGATCAGCAGCTGAATAATGGCAGATACTTGGGCCATGGGTGAACCTCTTGATCTTTTGGAAGTTGCCCTCTTTTTTCAGCTGCAGAGTTTTGTGACTAAACTCTACTGGATTTTGATATTGGAAGAATAAGGAGTTTGTGGGTGCTTCGCCTTTATGCAGAGGGTTTTTCCTCTTTGCTCTTGTACACAACCCAGAAAGAGTCAAAGCAGATTAGAATCTGAATTAAAATAGTAGTTTGACCAAAGCAGATAAAAAAGAGCATTTTTGTTTTCTGTCTCTGAAAAATAATGATTTTCTGTAGCAACTAAGATATTAAATATAACAGTTCCCCCCCCAATTTCTAAGCCTTTAAATTCTCTTTTGTTATTTACCATATAAAATACTTTCTTTACAGTTATTTTTGAGTACAGTTCTTTACGTATGAGTTGGGGTGTTGCAAGGGGAGGAGAAAGTATATAAAAGTCAAACCCTAAGAGTGGGTTTCCCTCATCCTATTGCTGAAGGTGACTGTAATGGGATTGATGTGATTGTATGTATTTTGCTTTTTTTAGGAAGGAGATTGCCATGATTATGAAAAGCTCCTACCTTCGAGGACTGAACTTAGCCTCTTTCTTTGTGGCAAGCAAAATAACAGTGTTCATGACTTTCATGGCATATGTGCTACTTGGCAATGTTATCTCTGCAAGTCGGGTGTTTGTTGCCGTGTCCCTGTATGGTGCAGTAAGACTGACAGTAACACTCTTCTTCCCTGCGGCTGTTGAGAGAGTATCCGAGGCAGTGGTTAGCATACGACGAATCAAGGTATGGTTATTGGTTTGTATGGTATGTGGTTTTCTTCTGTTATTCTAATATTGTTTTAATGTCACTGACAAAAGCAGCCTTATTTTAGTTTAGCAGAGTTTGGGATTTTTAATGAAATAGGCTATTCTGAAAACAATGTGTGAGCACATGCAAAAACATGAAATGCACTGTAGGGCAGGCTGAAACGTAAGAGAAAAGTGTATGTGCAAAAAGGTGTTGTAGATGTTTTTGAAGTGAGAGGAACGTGTGTTCAGGTATGTTGGGATTGGGAGTTGGAGGACAAAGAAGGCAGATGGGAGCTCTAAGGTTCATATTCCATGTGCACTGCACTACCCTGTCAGCTGTGAAGGACAGGTGTGAGCCTTAGCTGGTGTCTTGTGGCTGCTTTCAATACTGGAGTGAAGACTCAAATTCAGTAAGGATGGATGTCAGAAATGCTGCTGTTTTTTTGGCAGAAGGACTTTATTTTGTTTGGTTTGCTGTGTTTAGTGTCATGTGAATAAAATAGTCATGTTGGCTGTATGTGCCAGTGCTTTAGCATAGACTATGAGAGCGAAAGATTTAAATGAAAATTGTGTTTTGAATTTAAAACTTTAAAAATCCCAAATTGTCAGGTTACCTAAATATAGAATTAAAGCATTCCAGCCATGTTAGAACTTAATCTTGCAAAAAAGTCAGGTTAGTCTAGATGGGGAAAACAGAAGTGCTTTACGTGTAATCATGTGGCTTTTGCATAGTGTCACTCTGGCAGTTGTTGATGAAGGTAGCCTGAAATCTCCTGTTTTATTTTCTTCTCCATGTGCTTGAGTATAATAAATCATTTTCTTTGTTGATAAATTTAATTGTACTAAGCCCACAGATAAAATATGTATTAGACAGGTAATCTTTGCACTTCAAAGAGCGTTTAGTAAAAGTTGATGCAAATGGAGTTAGAAAAAGTTAACTATGGCAATATTGTAGGCAGTAACATTTATTATTAGTGCTTACACTAAACTGTGGGAGGGGAGGGAAGTGCGTGGGATACTGGATGTTGCACACTGTCTTCTCTGTACTCTCATACACCCTGCATTCAGCTCCAGGCTAATCCCTCTTTCAAGGGATCTTTCAAGCTGTGCGGTTTGAGAGACAAGGATGGCTGAAAAAGATGCCTTAGAAACAAGAGAATGGTATATAAGCAGAGGCAGTGATGATCTGTTCCCTTTTTTTCCTCCTGTCTGCTTTTCCAGCATATCCTAGTGGTCACAAGATTTTGCTTCTGATAGCTGGGTCCAATTCCCCTGCACTTATGATTCCTTAAGGATGGTTTTTGGAAACCAGTGCCAGAATCAAGGTTCATTGGGCAAAGAATTATCCTCATGAACCTGTAGCATCCTTGATGCCATCACCAACTTTTTAGCTTCCGTTTCCCAAACTGCACAGTTTTTCAGGGTTAGACATTCTGCAACTGAAAGGAAAGATGCTGCCTAACCAAAGATGTGTTACTGAAATGTAAATAAGTGGAAAGGATTTAAGAGGAGAAGAGAGTAGAAAATACAGGAAAAACTGATTAAGACGATGGCTAGGTATATTTGGGCAAAACTGAAAAGAATCTATTTTTTTAAAAGGGTGCTTTCTCTTAGGTTTTGTAGAACAAGTAAGGTTTCTGCACTGACCTTAAAGTACGCTCAGATGGAGAGAAGAAAGCAGGAAATGCTATGCTTCAGGTGACAATAAAGAACGATAGTGAGATGGGAAGTAGTGGCCTTTCCTCCATGTTCATTTATACATACATAGGAACTGTGTGGCAAAAAGAATACTGTGGTCTCCTTACTGTGTTTTTCACCCAAGCTCTCTTTTGTCCTCACCCTAGCTACACATCTGAGAGCTGGTCTGCATCTCTTCTTGAAGCTTTTCCACTCTTTTGTGATGGAGCAATAGGTTCAAGGTCCCCTCGTGAAACAAAGTGAGAGTGGTTGTTTTTCAGAGGGTTATTTTGGCAGACATGCAGAAAAGAGGCTAAGTTTCAGCTGGGTACAAAATATAGAGGTTTCTCTTTCAAGGATACAGTCATATTTCAAGCCAATATTTGCTTCTCAGTATCCTGTGGATGGTAGCAACTTTATTTTTCCCTACGTGGAAGATTATTAAATACAAAAAGAATGGAAGTATGTTTTAAGAGAACTTAGTCTCTAAGGCTTAAATTATTTTACTGCATTTGAAAGTTTTATTTCTAGTGTTGATTTTTTCCTCCACTGTTTAAAATCCATGGTGTTAACCATATAACTGTTTTCTTCATTTATACTAGTTTTATTTGAAATCTTAAATATGTGATACTGTAACATTTTTGAGTTAAATGGCTAGCTAGGATTTATACCCAGGGTGAATGCTACTGCTAGAAGAGAAATTCCTGGTAAATGCAGAAACGAGAGACCAATTCCTTGCTTATAACTGCCGTGGTATTTCAGCCATCATCTAAATCCAAATCAGACTTCTGAGGTTTCTTCTGAAGCCACGCAACCCAGTACTGATTTAGGCAGTTTGGAGTTTCTCTCCCTGCCTGCCACGCTCTTATCCTGAATTCTCTTGTGCATACGTACTTGTTTGGGCCTCCCTATCTAAAACAGCGCTCAGCAATACTTACCTGGCTGGAGAGCTCAAGCGTGTGTGGGTTTGCACTTTTGCCTTTTGAAGGAGATGTATGTATATGTGCATTGATCTTGCAGACTGCTGCATTAAAACGCTTCAGTTCTCGCTGCTCTCTGAAACGATACCCGCCAGCTGGATGGAGTTTGAGCAGCACTACTGTGCCTGTTAATACCTGGCAGTCGTCTTCCTGCCCTCTCGTGGCTCCTGGCATCCTTCTTCTATTTATTCTTAGTTCAGCAGCTATCTTGCGTCTGCAAACTGTTAGCTCAGTCCTTGTTAACTGGTCTTGGCTTCTAAGATCAAGGCCTTCCTTCTCTTCTCAAAATATTGTCTGCTGGAGTGCCTCTTTAAGGTCTTTATGCTCTGTGATTCAAAGCACGATAGAATTTTCCAGTGTTTTTGGCTTAAACTTGTGGTAACTGTTATCCTTGAAAATTTTCTGTAGAATTTGCCCCTTTCCTTTCTAAATGTTTTTGAGCTGTTTGTAATCTAGCATTGGGCAAGGTGTGCTAGAAGTGCAGCTGTAGTACAAAAGTGCACATTTATGCAACTTGAAGGAAAGGTTCTCTGACTGGGATATAAAGTAGAAATATAGTAGGGAAAGTGCAATGAACCAGTTATGCAGGCGTAAGCAAGTTTTTTGTTAAAGCCCTGGACTTTAAGAGGAGGAGAGGTTCAGAAAGTGTTCTGCAGCATTTTTGACACTGGAAGAGTGCTTAATAGGAGCAGTGGACAGCTTCTGACCGTGTCCTCGTCATTTTTCTGAGCAAAACTAAAGTAAAATAAGCCTTCGCCATCAAAGCAGTGGAATGATAAGGTGTTGCAATGAGGGTTTCACCTCTTCTGAATGGAAAGGGGGAATCAATTATAAGGTATGTCAGTGTTTCAAGGGAGAAACAGGGATGGTTCTTAAGGTCTGTTTGCTTCAGGAATTATCTTTCATTAAGCAGGTTGTTGTTAGAATACCATAGTCCTTTTATGCTAAAAAATCTGCACTTTTGGTTTTTTGGGGGGGGAGACAGCTAGCTAGTTAGAGGTACACTGTTAAAGGTGGTGTGCATTGCTTTGGAAATGTAATTCCTTGATGAGTTTGTGGTTGGTTTTCTGCCCTATAGTTCATGTTCTGTATGCTGCTTCCAAAAATATGTGCTTGGGTTCCTTTCCCATTCCCAGTCCCTCATTAGGCAATATCCTGTGCTTTTCTTTTATTGCAGAACTTTCTGACACTTGATGAGATCTCAGACTTCAAGCCACAACTGCATGGTACTAATGAGAATGCCATTCTTCATGTTCAGGATCTGACTTGCTATTGGGATAAGGTAAATTTACTTCTACTAAATGTAAAGTATATTGGCGCGGCAGGCGTTTTAAGTCTAAAAAGCAGCATGTCTATGTATATTGTGCTGATGTTTTGTATTCTATCTTTTGTGTATGAGAATCCTTTTAGTATGTTAAGCTAACTCTGTAGCATACTACTGAAAACACTCTAAAATGCATCTTAAAAGTAGCTATTCCTGAATATTATGCTAAATGAAAATCTTTGCGTTTCTATGTGAACATGTCTCTTGTTACTAAACAGCACTGTATTGTAGCTGAGATACTTTTATTGGAATTAAGGACAGACAGCACAATAAGGTGCGCCTTAGTGCATGGGTTTTTTTCTATGAACTGAATGCTGATCAGGCCATTAATCTAGAACCAGTACAATATTATACTTCTCATAACAGATTTGAAAGCTTTAGAGACTAGTCCTCACATATTTGTTACCCGTGTATTTTAATTGAGATGGTTCAGCTACAAATTGTTCTCTGCTTAAAATGCGCCAAACCCACCAAAATGACTAGAAAAAGGGACAATACACAGGTGATAAATCTATCATGCATCCTTTTCTGTAAGAGAGGCAAAGATTGACTGTGGTTTCTGTTTTAAAACTGCAATTGCTATGATAAGCAGCAATTTGTGAGGAATTGTTGGAGGCATTGCGAGCTGCTGGCATCCTTGCACAAGGGAAGCTTCAGTCTTCATGAGAAACACTGGAAGAACACTGAATTTTGCATATAAATGTAATGCAAATAAGACATCGCCTATTTCCCTTTATGTACCCTCTTCACCTATACGTGCTGTGTCCCAAGGAAGATAAAATGAGTTAATATATGGAGGATCTACCTACTACTACTACGCAGCTACAAAAGAAAATTGCTACATTATTGTGCTTTATTTTCTCAGTTGTCTCTGTGACATAAATTGTTTCTGAGACATTGAACAAACTTCTAATTGATATGAAAAACTTCATGTTGAATACATTCTAATGCAAAATGGAGTGTCTTTCTTAGTCTTTGTTTTCTTCCCAAACCAACATTGGTACCACTGTTAACAATTCATAGGAAATGGTTGCATAATATGCCCGTAAAACACCTTCATTTTTTTTCATGGGTTGTTTATATTGCATAAAGTAGAGCAGCATGACTGGAATTACTGGTTTCCTTTTGATTTTTAAAAAAAAAAAAAGGCAAGCCAACAAACCACCCACGTAACTGTTAATGTAATTTTCATTTTGATGTTCAGTTGCAATGTGCATGGGAAAAGAATAGCTCTCCCAGAACTGTCAAAAGCAGCTCAGAAAGTTTCTGTTATATATTCTTACAATGATACAAAATAATTTTAGAGTTGCTCACTGAAAAGACAGTTCTGAGCGAGAGGAGTTATAAAAGGAATAATAAAAATACGCTATCCTTTGTCAAGTAACCGATTTAGGTTGCTACCCTGACTGTGTTTCTCATCACTCTTTGGATCTCTGTATAGGCAGTGTACAGCTGGATGCTAATTTTTTATTTTTAAAGATTAAGAGCCAAAAAAGATACAAAAAAAAACCCAGCAACCCACAAATCCAAAATCACTGGAAGTAAAAAAGGGATTATTAGCTAGACTTTTAGGAAAACAACCTAACATGGTGTATTACAGTTTATCAAAAGATAAACAAAACCAATTAATTCATGGTCACACTCTTGTTTTGCTAAGGCAAGTATTATCTGAGTCCCACAGGCTAGTCTGATACCAGCATGGAACTAGGGATTCTTCGGTACGGGTTTTTACCGATGTGCCTTGAGTTTACAGAACAGTCTGTCTGCTCAACTGAGCAATTTTAGATTTAAAATTCAAGAGTTTGAACTGAGGCCAAATTTATCCCTTGTAATTTTAGTCACTTAAACGAGGAGACTAATAAGTATAGTACTTCTGTGCAATATATGATCTCTGCATCTCTTTGATGGGATGAATTGTTTCTTTCTCTTGACTGTAGAAAGTGTAATGTCTGCCCCAGCTCACCTAAGGAGTTGCTGCCCCTGAAGGGATCATTCTTGTGTCCTTCTGTCCTTGCACTCTGTATATCTGTTCCCTCCCGTGTGCTGGTGTTAATCCTTGTATGTATGAGCCTATGGTGAACCAGTTCAGAGGGATAAACCAATAGAAAATTAATCACTTTTAATGTGGCTTGTTTTCTGGTAGCTGAATCCTGTGAACAACAAGAACAAGGCAGGAACAAGTGGCGGCTGGAGGGAGGTGAAAGATGCAGATAGTTGACAAAGCACAGGGTTGCTGGGACATTTGTGGTAATGAGCTGTCAGATGAACTTAGCTGTAATATTAGTCTGTGCTCTAATTTAAGTGCCTCAGTTTAGTGCCTAAAAATAGGTGTGATGAATTCAGGACAAATTGTCCTTAATTATAAGGAATTCTATTTTGCAAAAATACCATGCCCCTTAGGTGTTTGTGGCCACGCTGTTTGTTTGCATTACTGCTTTTGTATAGGGTCAATGATATCTTACAACACAGCTTTAATATATAATATTTGGGTAATAGTTTTAAAACTTTTTTTTTGAAAATTTCTGTAATGTTTTTAGGCTCTTACAATATATTTTTTTGAAAACCGGAGTGTAGGTGGAAATATCTTTGCACTTTTGTGAATATGGAAGCACAAACTCAAGAGGTCTGAAGCAGGGGCTGTGTGTCTGAAAGTTTATTTACTTTTTTCATATGGACCGATTGATTTAATAAGAGATATTTCCTCTTCCTACAAACTTTGTATTAAAAAAAAAAAAAGCTTTGGCTCTGACAAGTTGGTAGAGTTCCTCTGACCTTAGCACTAGCTGAGCACCTGAACTGTGTGCTCTGGACTAAGAAATCAAATTCATGGTAAAATGCTGAGTGGGAGGGGGTGGAGAAAAGGAAAATAGCCCCATTGATGCCACCTTGTGGAAATTAATAACAGCAACAAAAGTAGTTTTGCAGAGTTGCACAGCGCGCAGAAGTTTGTGTTCTCCCAACGTGACTGATTTCGTGTGAACCCCGCAGTGCTTCTGCGAGGTGGGAGCTGTGATGGGAGACGTGCAGCTTTGGGCTCTGGGTGTGCTGCTGCCCAACTGAGTATTTCTCCTGGGATGAGTTGGACACTTGTGTGCTAGTCCGGCTCTCCCAGCTGTCATAGGTGTGGATGGATATTGTACATATGTCTCTCCCAAATAATCTGAAACGAGTTGCAGGCTTCCCCTTTTTGCAGTCCCAGAACTTGGTCCTGCAGCATCTTTCATGCGGGGTTAGGTGGTGGCCTCTTCACCTTCAAAGGGTGGCTGGAGATTTTAAGCAGTCTGCAAGTTGTGAAGAGGTACACTAGGTATTCTTCACCTTGCTTTTCTTTCTTGAAGCTTGAGGCTGGGTTTTCATTTGGTCTTCAATAGAAATACCAGCACAATCCAGCTGCTTTTTTTTTTTTTTTAAAAAATGCATATATTTTCCTGTTTGCATTTTAGTGTCAGTCATGCTTAGTGTGGTCTAAGATGCATGTAAAGGCAGATCCTGTTACAAGGGTGTTTTGCTTTAATGAGAGAGAGCTGCACCAGGCCCTTAGGAATTGCGGTTTAGCATAGCTATTAAAGACATGAGCATCCTTTCTTTTCACAAGAAATAGGCATTTTTACAACCTTGATAGGAGAGGTGCAAAATATGTTGGGAAATAAGCTCTTATCAGTAGTGTAACATAAAGGATAGGCAAACTAAAAAGGAATATTAAACGAACAATCCTAGGGTAGTATATATTCACAGAAATAGCCCACTGTGTTGTCTGTGAAAAGTCTTTGAGAATCCATGATATACAAGATGAAGTTGTGTAAAATCAAATGGCATTTTTCTGTTTTCACTTTGGATAGAGCCTTGACTACAGCAAACACAGACCTGGCTTTCCTGGGGCTGCGAGAGAGCTTCAGCCCTCCCTTTTTCTAGCGTTTGTGCGGCTAATCGGAGTCGCCAGGCGTGCCGTGCTGGGGCTGCGAATGCCGGTGCGATGGCCAGCAGAGCGCTCCTGTTTCCGAGGCTGCCACCCCAGCCTGATGCTGAGCTGCAGCGAGGATGCGTGGGCTTTGAGGAAGCACTGCTTCTGCTGCCTTCGGGTTCCCTATTCCTTGAACGCTGTTTTGTCCGTGTTACTTGTTTGTGGTGAAGGACCGGGGTCTTTTGGAAGTGTTTGTGAATTACTGAAGAGGCAAACTGTACGCCTGAAATTATGGTGGGCGTATGGGTTGCTAATTTACAGTGATTTCTGTGCATTGTTTTCTGTTTCTAAAGAGTTGTTTTGATGGTGCGTATATCATTACTGAGGAAGCCTAACTTTTTCTCAAATCCATAGAGTTTAGAAAGCCCAGCACTTCAACAACTTTCATTCACTGTCAGACGAGGGGAATTATTGGCTGTGATTGGTCCTGTAGGAGCTGGAAAAGTAAGTCTTAATGTTTACTCCATTCTGTGGGGTTTTTAGGAGTCTGTTAAATGCGACTAGAAACTTGAAAATGTCCCGTTCCTTTCTGTGTATAATATCACACTGCACATCAAGATACTGGCATTTGAGAAAGGCAGATGTCCTTCTGGGGGTGGGGAGGAGGTGGTTCAGAGTTAAACAGTGCTTTGTACGTTACTTCTAGACTGCACGTAAAGGATACTAGTGCTCTTCTACTGTTAGCAGTAGTTTGAGTGGCAGGGTGAAACAGGCCATCATGCCAGTAAACACTGCTCAATCTCTGTGATGTCTTTAATGCAATCAAACTTTTCAGTTTTTATTTTATCTTTTTAATCTTTTCTAGTCTTCGCTCTTAAGTGCTGTGCTTGGTGAACTGCCGAAAGACAAAGGTTTGATAAATGTAACTGGAAGAATTGCCTATGTTTCTCAGCAGCCTTGGGTTTTTTCTGGTACAGTAAGAAGTAATATACTGTTTGACAAGGAATATGAGAAAGAAAAATACGAAAAAGTTTTAAAAGTCTGTGCTCTTAAAAAGGTATGGTTTTCTCTTTGTGTGTTTGATTTTCATGGTCTTTATTTTTATCTTAGTGTTCTTTCAGACTTGTGGTATGTGCTGCAATATATAATATATAGAGTAGATTATTATTAGTAGCATGTGAAATAAAGCCTATCGCTTAACAGAAATATGTGTAATTATTTTTGAGATTTGTGTGTAAGCACGTTCTTGTAATTCCTAAAACTTTCACTAGAGGGAGGTGTAGCTTATGTGAAGCACAGGCAAATTTGGAAAAAGCTATTCCCAATTATTTAATTTCATGATCATGTTTAGCCCTTTTCACTGGTATTATGGTAGGTGTGTGTGTAAATGCAATAAAAGGTGGAAAACAAATGATCAAGCTCGCACTACTTGTGATTTCCATTTTGTAAATATCCTTTATGCTTTTTTAAAAAAAATCATGTATATCATGTATTATGCATTGCTAACAGCTATCAAAAGAACCGTAGTGCTATGTATTGGAGAACTTGCTGAGCCCAAGTAGTTTTATGAAAAAATATTTTTGAAAGGTCTGTGAGCAAAGGAGTTTGTGACATGAGATATAGAAGAGGATTAAGCCAGATTTGTCAAGAAACAGGCATTTTGCTTGGCAGCTAAAAAGGTTTTATGCAGCATGTTACGATATTTCTGTCAGCAGCGACACAGGTGAAAAGCAGATGGTTACTGTGATGAAAATTTTTTGCAAGGTTTTTGCACGTGGTAGATAGAGCTTTAATATTTCCTGCTGATATTCAGTTGTACGCTGCAGTCTAAACTTAAGATTTTAGGGACTTTAAAAGACAGCAAACTATATTAAAAAAAAACCAAAACACTTCATATTAGATGGTATATTTGATTTCATAGTTTTATTTCAAATTTATCTATCTTGTAAAAGCTGTGAATAAACTTTCAGAATATGTTTTATAGTTTAATATTAAACTTCTGTATTTCCTCAATAGGAAATACAATAACATGACATTGAACACTGTATAATTTTATTCTCTTACTCATAGTCCCAAGCCCTGTAAATTAACCAAATTTTGCGTGATGAATGTTGTGGTTATTTCTCCTGGACACATTGCAGTAAGAATAAAAATAAAGCAGTTCTTGGGGACACTGGCAAATGGAATATAATTTACTGATAATAGTTAATTCAGTTTTATTTATTGTGACAGCTCCTTTTGTTCCAGTGAAAAATAATTAATTTACCATTATACTTCATAATTTTTAGTTTGATTTTTCTGAATCACAGCAAATATTCCTTGTAACACTAAGAACAGTAGTGCACTTCCCTCTGAGAAGGCTGTAGAAAAAGTGAACTTTAAGATCTCATCTAGTTTTCCCGCTTTCTTAATTTTCTTTTGCTGAAGGTACAAAGTCATAAAGTAACTGGATATTTCATTTGGTATGAATCCTTGTATTTTAAAGTGAGTTGAGTTAATACTTTTCAAATAAGAAAATGTTATGTTGAAGCAACTTTGTCAGTCTTTGAAGTTAAAATGATTTAAAAAAAAATAATAAAATCTTGCCATCTGTTCACAGGATTTGGAATTATTAGCAAATGGTGACCTAACAGTAATAGGAGATCGTGGAGCTACGCTGAGTGGGGGACAGAAGGCCCGCGTAAATTTGGCCAGGCTAGTGTTTTTTGCTGTTTCTAAAATTTGCAAATTGTCAGACTTTAGTGACTAAAGTAAATGAATATAAGAGTTTGTGATACTGACTTTTCTTTAAACCTTGTAGAGCTGTATATCAAGATGCAGACATCTATCTTTTGGATGATCCACTGAGTGCAGTAGATGCTGAAGTTGGAAGACACTTGTTTGAAAAGTATGTTACTGCTTTATTTTCATTCAAAATACAATTTTTATCGTCTAATTCCTTAAAGAAAAACTTGAGAAAGCATTTTGGGGGAGATGGATCTCTTCACAAAACTTAATATGTTCACTTTCTGTGTTTATTTTTCCTCTATTTTATGTATTTAGAAGACAGGTTTTTTTTCCTGTCATTTCCTTTCATTTTGTTCTTTATTTATTAAAGTCCTGTAGAAGTCTGTTTTGAAGATACTATAATTTTAATTATTCTTAAAGGAATATATGCTGTTTTCTGACCTGAGTATTGGGGGTTTATGAATATTGGAGTTTATGAATATTAGTACTAAGTGAAGAATAATACAGGGTGGGATTTTAAATAATTTCTTAGTTTGCTGCAGTTTTATCTGCATAGTAATAAGCACTTAATTCAAGTGGCTAAAGAAAAGGACAGAACTCTCTGATTCTTGAGTGATTTTTCATTTGGTTCTTGAATGGCTGAAATTTCTCTCAGGTAGGTGGAACAGGGAGCTGTGGCCTGCAGAGTAGACTCTGGAGAGCAGAACTAGAGGAAAAAAGAATATGTAAGCTTACCATGAAAGAGAGAGATATTGGGCTTTCCCCCATTTCTGAAGAAATAGGAGAGTGTTCATTAAAAGTCACGTTCCCTTTCCAGTAAATTTCCTCCTCTCCATCTCTCTCTTCTTTCAAACTGCGTAATCTGTGGCATATAGTGAGTATGAGTTATTCCCAGCCGGTGTTTCGTCCTTGCCTTTTCATAGCCTGTGCCTCTTGGTATCAAAAGGTATAATCTAGAATTTATTAGAAGTAGGAGGAAAAAAAAATCCATTGACTGAATTCAGTGGGCTGTGGTTGAAGCCTTAAATGAGAGCATTTTCTTGAGCATACTTACAGCCTTTGAATTCCACGCTCCAAATAGATGAATTAGTTTGGTTTTACTGTTGTTCCCTCCTCTCCACCCCCAGACAATCATAAAAACTTGTCTTGCAGAAATGGTCGTAGAATTCGCATTGACTAGCATTGTATGCCTGTTTTTTTCCCATGCAGGGAAGCTTTTAGTATCTAAATTTGAAAATTGTACATCCTATTGATTTTTGCAGTTTCAAATCTGGAGATCTCTCTGAAACCCCATCAATGTTTTGTTTTATTTTATTGATTTCTTCAAAGGGCTACTGTTTGTTTCCATCAGCCAGTATGGTGTAAGTGTTTTATGATGCATAGGCTTTATGTTCATTATTCTATGCAGGATCATTTTCACCTGCCACAACTGATAGATGGAGTTCATTAATTCTGTAGTTCACATACTATCAAATTCCTTTAATGCCTGTTGGAGCTATCTAGGCTTTAGCTGCTGCTTTTCTGTTTCTGCACAAGATCGCTCTACGACTGCAGCATCTGACTGTATCAGCGCCTGAGTTCTGAAAGTGCACCCACCTGAGCTGTCATCCCGTCTCTCCCTTAAGTCTTAAGGTTTTTTTCACAAAGAGGAAAACGGGAAAGTACAGTGGTGCTTTGCAAAGGAGGTCAGGTTGTGTCTTCGGTTTGTTCTATGTTTTATGTCAGCTGTGACATTGGTAACATCTACATCTTGCTGCAAAACTGGAAGTGTGGATTTTTGTATGTGCAAAACCGTAGAGGAGCTAGAGACTATTGCTGTGCGAGCGCAGCGTATGTTTAGCTGATAAATGTGCGGAGGTGAAGAGGAATAAGGAAATTATCTCAGAGACTTTGAAACTCAGAAAACTACCTGGGGTTGTTCTTTTACTTTTGTTTACTCTTCTTCCCCAACTNAAAAAAAAAAAAAAAAAAAAGCAGACAAAAGTAGAATGAAAGCATTTTGTGGAGAAAATTGACTGGGTGGAGTAGTAGTGGCAAGGAAAACAGAGCAATGCCTCCCTGTTCGAGATCTTAAGGGAGGGCTTTTTTTACAAAAAGAAATTGTCTTCTGAGGCCTTTGTGGCAGCTGTAAAAGGTGCTGGGGGTAGGGGGGTAGTGGGGAGACTGTTGTGTTCAGCAGCTCGCCTTGAATAACAAGGCAGGGCATGTCCTTTAATGCTTCCTGAATAGTACTAGAAATGTGGAGAAGAGAGAGAGCACTTCGGCAGGAATGGTTTCTTAGAACATGGTGCTGAGGAATGTCCAAGACACCACTTCATACAAGCTGCCCCCAGGAGTCCAAACCGCGAGGCATAAAACAATGGACAAGATGGAAGAAACAGGGGGTTATTTAATGAGAATCTGAAATGGATATTGTTCAGTTCACTCACACTTTTTTTCCCTTGTAATTTTATATTAATGCTTAATTTTTTTAGAAGTGCCTAGTCTATGTGTTTACATCTAAAGATAGGTATGTTCCTAGTAATTCTCCGAAGCTATGGTCTGTGGATGGCTGGTTAATCACATTTGCTGCTTCTCCCTGTTCTTTTCAGCTATTGTAGTAGACAGTTTAAAATATATAAATACTTTTCAAATGAGAAAGAATGCGAGTAGCACAGCTCCAATGGGAAAACAGTCCACGATATTGTTAATGAGGGATTGTGTCTCTTAAGAATTTCTCCACTGAACAGACAAGTTGTTCTGTTGATGATGGAGCAGATGAAGCCAGTTTTCCAATGAATTGCTCTCTCCTGGTGAGATTCCTTGGTGCCCAGTAAGGTATAAACTGGAGAGTCCATATTTTTGTGTTATTTGTAGCCTCTTTCCCCGTGAGTTCTCTTCATAGTTAACAGTAGGCATGCTTCAGCATTTCCCAATGGGAGAGCACCAGTATAGTTCTATGTTTTTGTGTATGTTAAGGAATGTGGTATTTTGAGACCTCTAGTTTTGAAATGAGAACACACCTGTACAGATACGGTAGCAAGTTTCCTTGTATGATGAAGTTTGGAATAGCCTGTGGTGTTCTAAATAAATTATTCAGTCATGCTTGGATCCCAAGAAATTTCCTGCTCTCCTGGTGCATCTTTGTAAACATATTTCTATAGATTATATGGATTCAGATCAACTTTGGATAGAAATTAAATATTGTGTCCCATCAGTGATGCTGACTCAAAAATGGTGGAGATTTATATTCCATCAGTCTATTGAGAAAGATGCTCTTCTCTAGGTATTGTTCTTCCCGTGTATCTTTTCCAGTGACCGGAGCTGTGTGCCACTCTCAGTTGATGATCAGCCCGATTCCCTTCTGTTCCTCCTCTGTGCTTGTGAGAGCAGACAGAGTTGCAGGACAGTTTGGGAATCTTTTAAAATCTTTTAAAATCAGACCTAAATTTGTAATGATGCTTGAGAGTTGTATACACAGGTGTATAATTCCTACTATCAAGCAGAATTCTGCAAATCTTTTGTTAGCAGAAAGCTCTTTTGAATGTATGGTCATTTGTCTTTTCTCTCTCAATTTTGCATCTGGAACTAGATAAAAGCTGCAGAAGAAATCACTGCATTTATCACAGCAAAGTAATGAACTTTAGCATCTATTCAGATGGAGCACTTTGGTACTAGGTGATGGCCTCCTGTAGGAACTCTAGGGACATGTAGCTGGGCAATGGGTCATGGGATGACCATATGTGAGGCTGACCAGAGAGTCATGTGGCAAGTTGACCAGGTGTCCTAAAAGATAAAGTCTCCATTGCCATCTGAGGTAACTGAGTATTGCTCTGCAAGGGAGGGAAGGGAGCAGGCATGGTTTTGTAGCAAAGGTGTCCTTCATAATTGCAGAAAAAGGTGAGGAAGAATTGAACTGACGGGAAAAAAAGAGTGGGAAGTTCCATCATGTGAAGTGCATTGATTAAGAGATCCTGAATTCCTCAGTGCATTCTTACCTAAGCCCCAGAAGTGCTTGAGGTGGGGAGCAAAATGAAGTAGGGAAAAGGAGTAAAAGAATTTTTGTTTTAATTAAACAGACAAGGTAAATTCAAATCTGTATATCTAAAGTTATTTGGTTTTTGGAACCCTTAGGAGTCCATGAATGTTTCCAGTCTCATATCTCTCAAAGTGGGGTGCTTGTAGATCTCCTGTAATGTTGGAACTTTGAGGAAAAAGTGCTATTATGGTGCTGTAGGTAATTAAAAGCAAGTGGAGCTCATCAGTCCTGTAAAACTAGCAGATAAAAGCTAGGTCTTGTTTCTGTAGAGGGATTACAGACACAATCAGTGTGTCAGAGGAACCAAGCAAAGATAACCCTGACATGTACTTGTCAGTGCTGTGTTTAAAGGCATATATGCACCACATGCTTTGTCCACTGATAACAAGTGTACAGGTGAGCTGGTGTGTAAATTTAAGGATTTCACCCTGCACCCTTTCAGGTAGGATCTCTCTAAATCAAGGATATCTCTAAGGCTTCCCACTTTGTGTTTCACACCTGGTCCATTATGCCTCTGATACCATTGTGGTGGTTAGAGCCCTAATGAGAAGTACTGGGCAAGCTCGAATGCCATGTACCTCTTTTTTTGAATTATAGGTGTTGCTCTTAAAAACATACTAGTTATACCTTTACATTTGGATGATACAATTGAAATTCCTTGAGCTTCATTGTGTTTATTGTAGGGAATATGTTTAAAAGGTATGAATATGTTGTAGTAATGTTGCTTGGGGTTTGGGGTTTTTTTTTGTTGTTGTTTTTTCCCAGAAAGTGAAAAGCATAAGTGTGATCACTGTACATTTAATTTTTTTTTGAAAACACACAAATATTACTGTTTTTATCTCACAGAAATGTGTGTGGTTTTGGTTTTGTGGTTGTTGGTTTTTTTTTTTAAAATCACGTGATATAAAAGCAAAAAACCCCACCCACTTACAGAACCTCAGTGTAGTTGAGTGCTTTAGTGTTCTGTGGGTGCAGTTGCAAAATGATATTATGAATACTAAACCAGAAATGGACTCAGGAGGGAGGTAGGAAAAGTTCACAAAGAGCTACTTAAACACTAGGATCTCTGGCTCAAAAAGTCCCTAATATATGAACTCTGGAAACTGGAAATGTGTAGCAAAGGAAGCATCACTGTATGTTTGCTTATATGCTTTCTCCAGCCATCCACTGCTGGCTGGGACAGGGCAATGGATTTTGTGGACCTTTATTTTGTGCCAGACCAGTTGTCCTTACGTGTGAGCCCAGTGGAGGCTGGGACTTGTCATGAGATGGAGATAAATGGTTAGCAAGATAAGCATAGAAATAGAAACAGCATAGTAGATGTAGGTGTGGGTTTTTTTGTCTCTGGCAAATGTATCACACCATTTTTGTTGTTGTTGTTTGTTTGTTCTGAAATGTTGTAAACTTCGAAATGTACAAAACCAACTGGAGGATTGTTCTCCCTAAACCACTTAAATTTAAAGGGAAAGGAGAGGAAAGGAAATGTAGTAAGTAAACTCATATAACAAAGGCTTTATGCCTGTGAGCACTTCTGCATGTGCTTTAATTTCATTTCAGTGGTTATTTCTATTGAAACAGATATAAGTATTGAGTAAAGTTAAACTTGCATGTGAACTTCCAAAAAGGAGAGGCAAAAAGAATGGTAAGGAAGAAAGTGGAATCATTAAAGAAGAGACACTTTGCAGAGGTGAAAGAAAGCTGGTTCTTGGAGATAAAAACTTAAAAAAGATTAAAGAACAACTTGCCTCAAAGAAAAGAAAACCTGATAGGGAAGGAGGAACAAATGAGGATTTGTATGCACGAACACCAAGTGTTCTGTGTTGTGGGCTCCCTTCTTAGTGTCTTCTGCTGCATGCTCTGCAGTATCAAAGCTGAAGCACATTTATTTTTTAATTGTTTAGAAATTTGCTGTCAAAGTGCAATGGGTTTTTTAAAAGTGTGATAGTATACTGTTACTTAGGTTTGTTAACTTAAAATTTTGTTTGTTTGTTTTTCTCAAATTGGAAGAGTGTAATTTCTGGAGAGATCTATCCTGAGTCTGGTATTCCTGATGATGAATGAAGGTCATTGATGCTATGTTTTCAGGTGATAGAAAACTGGGAAATCTTGGTCACAGGATGTGAATTAATAGATGCACATAGCAGGGATAGGTGCAAAGTGGTGGCTCCATGAACACACAATGAGCAGGGATCAGTAGTGTGGCAGTTCTGTGGAAAAGGAGGTGCAGATGGCAGTAGATTGCAAATCTACAGCACGAGTTAGCAATGCCATGCTCTTGTTAAGGAAATTGTGCCCTGGGACTTATGACCAGTGCTGTATCTGGCAGTACAAGTAAAGTAATCCTCCTATTATGTTTTGTACCTTAAGGTCTCAACTGGAAATAATGTTTCCATTTTGTGCACTTCCAAAAATTGTAGACCAGCTTCAGACTCCAATGTAGCCCATCAAGAAGATTCAGGTGTCAAGGGGGAAATAAAAGAGAAAACTATTTGTCACTTAAAACAAAGGGGAAAAAAAAAAAGTCTATTTGGGGGACTTCCCCCACCGCCCCCTCTCCCCAGTCTAGAAGAAAAAGACTTAATGTATGAAGGGACTGTACACGGGAATAAGCTAGTCTACTGACCTTTGGGAAGCAGTGGATTTAAATTGCATCAAACGATGTAAACTTGGACTTTAGAGAAAAATTTTGTAACGGTGAAGGTAGCTTGCCCCTGGAATACATTTTCAAGGATGTTGAAATTTCTGTTGTTGAGCTTAAAACAAATAAACACGCAGAATAACCCATCCAGTGTCTGCCAGGTACACTTTTCAGTTTAAATTGGGGAAGAGGATGCAACTTTCATAGTCGCTTCATCCCCCTTTTCCTTGTACTGAAGAACCTTTGGGTCTTCTCTGTCTGGATCTTGTCTGGCTGTGTGTGCACGTGTGTGTCTGTGAACTTGTGTATTTAATAAATGTGGCAATGGCGACTGCAATTTGTGCCGTTATTTGTCCTGTTGTCCTACATTAAACGTGCTCACAGTCTAACTAACATTCGAGTATGCCCCTCGAGTAATGGAGAAGCACAAGGATGGTGAACTTTGTGGGGTTTTTAACAGCAAGTAAAATGATCGTGGCAGTTCTGGGCATGCTCCACCAGATGTCTGAACCCTTGGAGCGGGCGTGTTCCCTGCTGAGACAGGCTTTCCCTGGATTCTCTGCATCGTCAGTGAGAAAGGAAGATGCTGTCAGATAGCGGTTCACCTAGAATTGATAGGCATTTCACCTAGAATTGAATTGATGGTTGCTTTTCTTCTCTAAAAGTAGATGCATGATGAAATTAATCCTTAGTGAACCAGTTAAAAACATAAACACTTATGGACTATTTTGGGTTTTTCTTCTTGTTCAGTTCGAAGACAATACCAAGTTTTCACTAACAAGAATTCAGCGAGTTCTCTGAATTTTGTGCGAGCCCTTTTATCACTTTCAATTTTACTGAGCCTGTCTTTGAACTCTGGTTTCAGTCTTCTGTGGCAGCCAAGGCACCGTGTAAACTTAATGCTCACTGTAAACTGCAGAATGGATGTTGTTAAATGGGAGAGAGAATATTAAAAAAAAAAACATAATTAAAAATGGTTTTGAACATAAAGATCAAGGAGTTTGATATTTTGAAACAGACATTAAGTATATACTTAGTATTTTACTTGTTTTGCAACTTCTGTTCTTTATGATGATACAGTATTTTAAATGGCAAAATTTTCTAGTGAGCTGTCTGAGCAGTGAGTTGTTTAACTCGGTAATAGATCTAAGTATACACTCTTTGTTGCGATTTTTCCTCCCTGTGCTCATGCCAGTGAATTGTGACAACAATTTTTCTACTCACCTGTTATCAACAAACTATTCAGCTAGGTTCTTTCTACCCAGATAGACATCAAATCGAGAGTTTGGTTTTTCTTCAAATTCTCAATTGAGTGAACTGATAAATCAGTGGAATTTATATTTCCACAGAGGTCATTTTTGCCTTTGCTCCTGAGATCAAGATCATGCAGGATGCTGTGCTGACAGCTCTGACAGTTCTAATTGGTTTGCTCTGATGCTGTGATAACCCACTCTTTTTTTTTTTTCCCTCTTTTTTTTTTCCCTCCAAATGCAAACTTAAAGTACAGTGGGCTCACTGTGACTCAGAATCAAGGTTTAAAGGTTTTTCAGGCATCAAATTTTTTAGTGGCTAGTTTGTCTCGGTAAGCTGTTAGACATATACCTGGCACACAGAAAATTCAGTGATCAAAGTTGTATATAGGCTGTGGGACTATGTAAGGGAAAGCTTGATCTCATCACGGGGAATACCTGATATATTCTCTTTTGGGAGCTTTCCTGCCAGGCAAGTAGCCTCTCTGATCTTTGTCCAGTGCTCTGGGTAGGTTTTGTTGCAGATTGTTTTGTTGCATGTCTTCAGCTGGTGCTCTAGTTGCCATGTGGCTTGTTTAGGTGACTGCTCAGGGGGTGGACGGTAACCACACCAGAATAGTGCCCCCACGAAGAGCTTGGTGTGTAAATAGTTGCAGCTGCTCAAATAGTTATGCTGCGGCAAGTACTTTGATTAATTGTTATCTTGGCCACCTAAGAATGACATCATGGGTTCATAGTTGCTTCTTGAACACGCCGTGTAGCAAGCTTGTAACTTCCTGAGGGACAGTGTTGCTTTTAACTTAAACTCTGCAGTAAAATTATTTGGAGCACTATAATATACTTTCCACATGTAATTATGCTGACTAGTACTAGTATTTTATAGAACTCTACTTCCTACAGTCTTTGTAGGAGTGACAAAATAGATGTTAAAAGCTGTGTAAGGGAGTTAATTAGATATACAACATGAATGTATGAAACACAGTAAGCAATGTGATACCCTTGCTGTTAACCTCATGTTCTTTTTCTGCCTTACTCCCCTTACTGCTTACTTGCATTTCTGCATTGAATTTGTACTGTTGTATTGCTGTGGGTTTACTTGTGGTGTTTTTTGGAGAATGGGGAGAGAAAATTTGTGCGGGGGGTGGGGTGGGGTGTTTTGTGGTAAGTGCCACCCTCCTGTGTCACATTAGCAAATGGGAATTAGCATGTCAGTGAAAATGAGCCCAATAGGAGTGGACCTGTGGAGAAAAACACACGATGCCAAAGTCCCTGTGCAGTTCAGAAGGTTCTGCTTTGAGCAGGTTGCAGCCTGGCCCTTCAGGCTCCATTCCTCGTCAGCTGAATACTGACGAGGGGTGCTACCGAAGTGTGTGTTCCTGCTTGGTTTTGTCTACAAGTCCGATTCATGAACCCCAATACCCCTCACCAGTACAAGCAACAGCAGATTGAGGTGAGACAACTGGGAGATGATCTTCAGATAGGCACTCCTGATCCAAATGGAAAATGCTAATCTATATACCTTCACTGGACACTTCAGTTCTACACAATATCAGTTTTCCTTGTTTTCTTAAGGTAGTGAGGAGGTGAGAAAGGGGCGTCCTCTCGAAGGGTTTGTCTCCCTGCTGTGTTACTGCGGGGATGAAGGCAGTGAGGCAGAGTGTTGGTAGTATTGGATACTCAAGTTGTGTCTGTGGTGTCCCTGTCGGACACGAAGAGCGTGCTTGTAGACCTCTCCACTTGTAAGCCATTGCTCTGCTGCTGTGTTTTGGGGGGGCAGCTGGCTCTGGTGGCCTTTCACGGCTCTGCTGAGAAGATACCAGATATCTTTTCTGCTAAAACTGCGTGGGATTGAACTGTGCTTGCCAGCTGGTTCTGGTGTGCCCAGTCCCTTCTTCACTTATTTCTCCAAATCCCAAACTTCTAGGGAAGAGTCTCTAGGGAAAGCAGGTAAGGTACTGGATAGGAAGGTAAGCGCTGATTCCATGGGAAGAGGTCAGAGATGGTTGCAGGATCTCGCTCCTCTACCTCAATACACACCTGGATGTATCTCAGATCAGTAGTGCTGTTTACTTCGCCAGAACTCTCAGTGGCTCACTTGTTACAGCTGCTCTGAAAGCTCATCTCAAAGAAGTTACTTTTATTGGCTGTATTTTTCCATAATTGTCCACAGTATGTTGTCCTGCTTTCTCTTTCTGTTAGTTTAATTTTTGTTGAATAGCCTCTTTGCAATTCAGCTTATGACATGTACATTTGTTGGGAGGATGTTCAAGACAATTTTAATGAAACATCCGTAAGATATTTCTTCTTCTTTCACCTCAGACCAGAAATATGAAATTTCTTTCCCCTACCTTGAAAACTTAAGAAGTTAAATAAGGAAAATGTTTGTTGAGTGTAGTTTTTATATATCTAATAAGCATGGACATATTTTTTTCTTATTGTAAATACTTTATACTTGAATAGAAGACATTTTCCAGAAAGAGTAAAAATGTTTTAGGACACTTCATTTTTTTAATTAGTTTTTTCATCTCTTTGCAGATGTATTTGTCAAGCCTTACATCAGAAGATCTCTGTTTTAGTCACTCACCAGTTGCAATATCTCCGTGCTGCAAATCAGATTCTAATTTTAAAAGATGTAAGTGATTTCAGTGTCTGTGCTTTTATATCTCACATAATTTCTAATTATCCTTTTTAATCTAAGAATGAAAAAAACCAGTTGAAGATGTTTAATTTTGGTTTGTAAATATATTTTGTCTACTAATGACCAAACATGTTTTTAAAGATTTATAATTAATAATGAAATAAATTGATTTTTCTTAAAATACCTTCCCTGAAAAATCCGTTTCTGAATTTTATCATGCATATTGATTTTTATCTTACATATGCATAATATACTGTGAGAGAACTACTTATTTTGAGACTGTATTAATGCTTTGCCTTTATTATTGTTTCTTACACTTTTGTGTGAATTAAGAACTATGTTGATTTTGCAACCAGTCCCTTTTTTAAATTAAGGCTGAGAAATGGTCACAGATACCTTTGAGAATGAGCAGGCCTTCAGTGAAACTGGTTCCTTGCAAACTTCATTGTACCAGATATTCATGTGTAGAGGGGTAACACAACCCCAGCTGGTTTGCTGGGGTTTAAAAAGGTTGATGGTTATGTATGTAGTTCAACAGCTTGTCCTAAAGCTGCATGGCTGTCTTCCGCAGCTTCTCCAAGGAGGTCATTCTCACCGGGCTGTAACTGGGACTTTTGTCATCTCATTTGTATGCTCCTTGCCCTGGTTAGCTGCTGGGAAGGGACTGGTTAGAGGGTGAAGAGCTTGTTTCTGCTCATCTAAATGAGGAACTGATAGCTAGAGGCTTCAGCTCAGTTACTGCAGTGGGATGTGTGCCCAGCAACTGCAGAACCCCAGCGGCAGCGGGGATAGACAGGAAAAAGTGTCCTTTACAGAAAGCGTATAATGAAGATAATCAAAGCTTATATTAATTGTAGGGTAAAATGGTGGGGAAAGGTACCTATTCAGAGTTCCTGAGATCTGGCATCGACTTTGCTTCCCTTTTGAAAAAAGATGAGGAGGTAGAACAGCCGTCAGTTCCAGGAACCCCCAACCTGAAGTCTGCCCGGAGCCGAACCTTCTCAGAGTCCTCAGTCTGGTCCCAGGATTCTTCTGTTCACTCACAGAAAGACGGAGCAGTGGAACAACCGCCTGTGAGTGCTCAAAGGATAGACATGTCTCAATTCTTGTCTGGCTGTTTTTTTAATTTAAACTGCGATAAGGGCTTTCCCTGCTGCATTTCAATTTTGGGGATTGTTGGATTGCACTAGCAGGTGAGAGCTTGCCCACGGTGGATCTGCCCAGCGCTGTGCTCGGCTGGCAGTCCTGCCACCTGGGCTGCAGAGGGCAGGCATCCCACACCTCTGCGCTGTTCTGTTCAAACACAGTGGGGTGAGTTTGTTCAGGTTCAACATCAGCTCTGCTGGATGCGGGAAGCATTCCTATAGGTGTCCAAAGACACCGCACTGTGCTTCCTTCACCCTGTTCTCAGACAGCGGTGCTTTAAAGGGCCAATACCACTGTATTGGGTGGGTTCTGTCTGTTCGTGCAGTGCTGAGCTCAGATTCATGCTTTCCCTGAAACCGTGAGTTGTGGGAAGTGCATGCAGAAGCCAGGGCTTTATACAAAGTCTACATTTGCATGGCTGGCATTAACGCACCCACATGATCTTCAGCTGGTCCTGAGGTTGCCTTGGGACACCATGGCATTGCTCTCCCCAACCCTTCTGTTGGTGAAAACAGAACATTTTGTATGGTGCCAGCTTGACTTCGAGGTGCCTTGTTATCTCTTGGTCCGCACAGAGCAAAAGCAGCCATAAGGTCTCTGTACCAGAGGTGGCCTTCTGCTGGTGTGCTTGCATTCACACAGACCAGTGCAGGAGCCCTGTAACCCTGCTAGGCTTGTGCTAGCACTGCCTCCATGGAACCCGTGCAGCAAATGGAACAAGTAATCCCTGTGTGTCCGTGATGATTGTCACCTTTATGCTATGGGTATATATTATTTCTTTTTCTTTTCTCTAATGAAAAGCAGTGAGATTATAAAAAAGAAATGCTGCAAACTTTTTCATACCTTTTTGGAGGAATGGTTTTATGCCCAAAAGCAGTAAACTTACCTGATATTATTGATGTCCCCATGATGGCTCCACTGTTAAATCCACAAATGCGTGCCAAACTTTTTAGCAGTATTAAAGCTGTTGGATGGGGGGGCGGGGTTGGGAGAAACAAAACCAAGATAGGCTTCTCCTCTTTCATAGGCGAATAGGTGGGATTTCTCTTTTTACATCTGAGTCAGGTCTGTTGATTCCACTGCTCTTGTACATCTCTATGTCTGCTGACAACAAATCAAGTGTTATGTGTTCACTGAACTGGCACTAGTTTTTCTATCACGTATACTGAGAAAAAAAAATACCGTAATTTTGTTCATTTGAACAGTTTTTTTACCTTCTTTATGTCTGTCTCCTTTTTTTGCTTTTCTGTCTTTCAGTGTCCCCTATCCATTGTTTGCTTAATATGATTCTTCATTTGTCATTTTACTTGTTTTCCCTATTAACAGATGCTTTGTTGGTACTTACAAGGAGGTGATTAGCACTTTATAGGTGATTTGTTACTCTGGGCATATGTTGATTGATTTTGGTGCATACTTGCAGAAGAGTATTTACTTTAAATACTTTTCCAAAAAGGAAAGATTACACACACTTGCATTCTGAAAACAGAATCTTGCCCAAGTCAAAGCCTTAGTTTCCAGAGTTGTTATGACTGAAGGCAGTGTATAAGAAAAGAAAATCCTGGGTTAGTAGTCAGTTAGAGTAAATATTTCTGGCTGTAGATGAAGTCATGTTACATACTGTGGTGCAATGTAAAATAAAATCCTCACAGTGTCATTTTGCAGAGTAGATTTTTCAGTATTACTGCACTGAGACTGATTTTTATTTATCAAAGCTATCGTTCTGATATTTGAAGTTTTTATATGCGTAATCACTTTATCTCCTTACTTAATTATTTGCTAATTCTGAACCATGACTTTCAAGTAGCTTAGTCTGAATCTATAACTGCAAGGTTGATGTTTTTATTCTGTTTTGGGTTTTTTTCAGGCTGAAAATGCATTGGCTGTAGTGCCAGAGGAGAGTCGCTCTGAGGGAAAAATAAACTTCAAGGTTTACAGAAAATATTTCACTGCGGGAGCAAACTACTTTGTGATTTTTATACTTTTAGTATTCAATATTTTGGCACAGGTAAGTTGTTGGGAGCCACAAATAATATTGAATGTATTTTGCGTTTGCCTTTTGTTCTGTTTTCTTTTTTCCTTTTTCTTTTTTTTTTCTTTTTAATATAGTGTATGCTTGTTACTGTGATATTTCAGCTAAAATGTTGGGGGACGTGGTGTTCTTTAATAATTTTGTAGTATACTCATCAAATTTTATATATCAGCATGGAGTTTTGGTACAGCATTGAGAGGTCTTGCACTGATTCTTATTTCAACCATTTTAATATGTCAGTAAAGTCATTATTTTCCTGGCAGGATGGCACAGAAATTATAAGCTAATGTAATTTTTGGAGATAGAGAACAAAATCATAAGGTGTATAAAGTAGCGTTTAACAAATCTGAACAATCGGTATATTTCCAGTTGAAGGAGGATAAAAGGGATTGACTGGGTATGGGAGGACAGTCTGACAGAAGTGTTAAAAGAAAAGCTCGTCTGCTGATAAGTGCAGGTTATGAGAAGCGCAGGAAGGAGGGTCACTGTGTAGCAGAAGAAGAAAGTGAGAGAATAGGGAGATACTGTGTGTAATGCAGGCTGTAGCAGGCAGGTAAAAGAGTTCTTAAACAAGAAAAATTATTTTGAAACTTACTGAGAGAAACGGTGAGCTGAGGAAGCTGCATGAAGATTGCTTATTGCCTTTTTCTGTCTTTCCTGCTGAGAAAGCTTAAATTCATTTCATGGAAATGATTGGTCTTGGCTGTAAAAAATAGTCTATATATTTAGACACGTTACTTCCTTTTTCCCTGTCGTTGAATTGAGTCTGTTGGAAAGATAGCAAGCAAGATCAAATCTTTGTGGTAGACTGCCTGGAACTTTAAATTCACGTGAGCAGAGGTGCATTTTGAGATGAATAACCCTGTTACAAGTTTGTAGTCACATCTCAGCACAGAAGGAAGGTGGCAGTAGTTGTTTTTCCCCTCCCTCTCTTCTCTCATCCTCCTTCAACCCTGTTTCTGGTCATTATCTCCCGTAAACACAAATTTCTGGACTGGTAACATCAGAAAGTTTGTTAATCAAAAAGCATTTTGGAATATCTCTAGTAGCAAATTTAGGAACTGAAAAAATGAGTTCTTTAATGTGCAATTAACATACATTAGGAAGAGCTACTATATTTTGTTTGCTTAAGTGTATTGCTTTCCTTTACTTTGCTATCATGTAAGGTAATTTAAGGTAACTTCTTTCTTTGTAGAGGGTTCTAATGCACCTTCTAATGTGCTTTGCAAATTGCTGCTGGTCTTGAAAGACTGGATGGCATGCTTTCCTGAATATGTGATGTTTTCCCAGAGAACATGAAAGAATAGCAAGGAAATTTAATTTTCTAATGTTTTTTTCATTTTGTAAGATGATTCTTGTATTTGCCTCTTTTACTCAAGGTGGCATATGTGCTCCAGGACTGGTGGCTTTCTTATTGGTAAGTGCATGATAATAACTGGTCAATCATTTCTGCCTTTTCAGTCAAGCGCTGTTTGTCTAATAGAAATTAATGTTGTATTGGTGGTGGTGGTGGTGGGAAACCTGTTCTAGGAAACTTCAGAATATTGCTTGATCGTTTTCTGATCTCTACTCATTTTGTGTAGGGGGGGGAAAAATTGAACTTTATGGTGAAGGTGTAGCCTGTGATTACTTCTACTCATGGTGTGATGCATGACAACATCAGTATGTGGGATCTTTTGAACTAAAGAATTCAACAGAGTTGAATCTAGAAACAGTTAAATGTGCTCATAAATATTTGCAGAATGTGATTTGATGATTGTTATCTTCTTTCCACAGGGCAAATCATCAAGAAAAGTTGAATGTCACAACAAATGGAAATCATGGAGCAAATGAGACTGAACATCTAGACCTTAACTTTTATTTGGGAATTTATGCAGGTAATTACGCATGCACATGTGTGTGTCTGTCCTGAACTATTTATTATCTGATGTATTATAATAAACGGTTTTGAGAGGTGCGAAGCAACAGCAATGTGGGGAAATGTGATTTCTAGCAGTAACTGAGTAATGTCTTAACAGATTAGGAGGCTGAGTCTTGCTTCCTGACTAAATTAATTGGAATAAATAAAATGAAAAAATCTAACAGAAGAAATAGGTTGAATGCAGACTCTTAATTTGCTTTGCCTGGATTTTGGAAAGTAAACTAGGAATTGAGTATTCAAAAAGTCAGTCACCGTAAGGTTGTGGTTATTGTCTATACTAATAGGTCATTGAGCTAAATCTTCAGTCATTATATGGATGGGCAAGAGGGATTAGAAATGGATCTTCATTCTGCGCTGTTCTAAAACTTGGCATGGCTACATTCTGTCTGAAGTGTCATAGCGAAAGAACCAGTTTTTAGAAAGCATCCTAGATGGGTATGCAAAGCAGGATGTTAAAAAACAATTCAATACCTTTCCATAGGTAGCCATATGCTTCTGAACATCCAGAAAAGGGCATTGATCCTTGTATTCAGGCATCCAAACATCTTGAAATACTGCTCTGAAATGTAGTAAAAATTGGCATAGAAAAATCACATGTAGAAATATGCTCTCAGACTCTGCTGTTTAGCTCTTCTAGTGATGCACAGTTTTGTATGGCATGGTAATTTCTTGATGGAGATGTAAGTGATAGGTCTGAGAAAACAGGTGGAATACCAGAAGAGTATGCATTGAATGTATTCAGAAACATCTCTCATGAGAGAGGATAGTTGGAAGATTTTTTGTTTGGTTTTTTTTTTTGGGAATCCATGTGATCTAAGTGCTTGACAGAAAACATTGTGCTTGGTCTGAGAAGCAACAATTTAGGAGCCAGATAAACTTGGCTCTTATTTTTTCTGTGTAATGTCTTATTTCATGAGCCATTCCAGTGGACTGCACAGTATGATTAAGTGTGGCAAACTTGGCTTTCTCTGACCATATAACTTAAACCACATTATGGAACATCTTATCCTTTAAGGCAAATTTTGTTCTAGATAGCAGAACAGCAAAAGTTACCTTTATATTGAAATGTTCAGATGGCTTAGTGAGATATTTGCAATAGTTGAACAGACAGCATTGAGTTACCTACACAAAATTGTGAGTGAAGTTGAAAAAGTTATAAAAAGATAGTACATTTCATATGAAGTGCATAATAATCTAACTTACCTTTTCCTATAACCTCTGAAACTGTGTAAAATAATTTAACATTTTTATTTCTGACTCTCAGTGTTTGGAAAAAGAACAAAAATCACTATGGTAGTTCCTTCTTAATCCTTGTTGTTTCTATGGGACAAAGATTTAGAAGGGTAAAATTTCTGTTAATGGGAAACCTCGTTGGCTGGAACCGAGGTGCCAATTCCACACCTTTTCTATAAAGTGCATGCATCCTTGGTTTCTCTCGTACTGAGGTGGTAAACTTGTAAACAGGGAAAGGAAAAGCCTTTGACATGAGACAGAATGGATGAAGGACTTCACAGTGAGTCTCGTTCCTCCCTCTTCTCCCCAGCCATTAGATCTTTTCAGGTGATTCGTTTGGTGAGGGTCAAGTCAGTGTCTTCCAGTGGCTTCCAAGCCTAAGTGAAGCTGTACACAAATGTGAGGTTCCCAGGATGCGCTCCCTCTCCTCCCATCACTCCCACAGAGTGCTGTTAGGCATGGGCTCTGCTGCAGCCTCTTGCTTAGTACCTCTTCTTTTTGCATCACCCAGCTTTCCTCTTACTCTTGGAAAAGTTGTTTTGTTTTACCTGGCCCTGGAATACAGCAGCCAGGACATGGCAGACAAGCTCTCATACCAGCCATGTGCTTTTTTTCTTAGAAACAGCACCACACAGAACATGGGCAATAAACTGTGAGCAGGCAAATGAAATAGTGATACCTTTTCTTGCATCCTGGGAGGATGCAGCAGTAAGCAAGATGGAATAACTGATTGACTTAACCCCATCATATGATTTAAAACCTCACTCTTTCCCACTGTTATATAGCTGTACCTGAATTGCATCCAGTTTTAACCTGTCCTTAGAATAGGCAGTGCTTTATGTTGATAGTTACAGTCTAACTTAAGGGTGTCCTCCAGGCCTGAGCATCTGGGCTTGTGGTGGCTATGCTTAGTTTCTGGAGCAGATCACCTGGAGCCTGGAAGCACTGCCAGATGTCAGGTTAACACCTTCACTGTTCACCTTCACCGACAGGGAATTTGGGCAGGCGCAGTGGAGGTTACATACAGCAAACAGAGCAGCAGCAATCTCATCATTCTTTGTTTCCATCTTTTGCCCTGTAGCACCCCTGCCTTGTAAGTGGAGATGTGCCCAGAAGAAAGACAAACAGTCTACAGACCAATTCCCTGGAAGGGCTCTATTTCACATGGCATAAGGGATGCATCTCATACCGTGTTCAAGAAATACACATAGTTTAAATTATTTGATGTGGTTTACAAGGGGAAGAATGGCATGAGTGGTTTGGGCTGATTGAGAATAACTCAAGGTTGTCTCTAAATAGCCATGTATATATTGCTTGGTTAATACCTGCTGGCAAATGTTGAATCTTCACAGTGACCTCTGCAAGCCACAATTATACACGGCACTGTGAAATGAATTTCTTAGCAGAGCTGTTATGCAGAAGGTTTTAATACAGATTTATTTTATGGGTTAACAGACATTTCCTGCATTTCTATAAAGTACCAATTCTTTCAAACTGAAAAAGAGAAATTGTTTAAATCGATGACATAGTAGTAACTGAAGCTAGTGACAAATATAAGATGTCTGTGTTCTGTGCTCAGTCTGAGTCCCTAGGCTTAAGTTTGGATTCTTGCTATATACAGAAGTCAACAAAATTTGCATTTAGTTCATTTTTATTTTAAAATTATTTTCCTTTTGAAAGATCCATATCTGTATGCATTCTCTGTCCATGTCTTTTTAATTTCAGGTTTAACAGTAGCTACAATACTGTTTGGCATAATAAGAAGTCTTCTGGTATTTCAAGTTCTCGTTAATTCTGGTCAGACTTTGCACAACAAAATGTTTCAATCCATTTTGAAAGCTCCTGTCTTGTTTTTTGACAGAAATCCTATAGGTAAGTTTTTAATAGTGAAAAAACTCTTAATATTTAATGTACCTCATTGATTATGTGAACTATGCCATTTCTGGATAACTATGAATTTATAGTATATTTGCACATTTGTGCAGGTTTTTTGCTTCTTTTAGTTAAGATCTTTAAATTTACATGTGGTCTTTTACAATTTCAAAGTCGGAATGTTGACTGCTTGTTGATGGTTGATCTTACTCTTTTCAAACGTAGTCTACACAAAAATGAATTGTACATTGTTGTACATTGACCTTCTAGTTGCATTGCTGATGTTCTGGTTCAGTTACACAGGGGTCTCTTCCATATGCTGAATATGCATGCATTTTGTGGGGATGCCCTCCTTGTGCTTTTCTTTGAAAGCTTGAGCCCAAATGTTGTTTGCTCTTTTAAAAAGTAATTTTAAGCATGCGTGGTAATTCACAGTTGTTGAGAAACTGTGTAGCTTACTATTCTTCCAGAATGGACAGAAGCATAAAGCACGCAATTTAAAACTATAATCCAAATCCTTACGTTCTTCAAAAGAAATGGAGATGAGCTGGAGCAAAGCTAAGAGAGTGGGGAAGTGTGGTGATATTGATTTAATAGCCGGTCTTACATGAGAAACAGAAATCTGATGGCCTTCACTCCCTTGAAGAAAAGGAACATAATCTTGTTCTCATAGTTCCAGAAGCTGTTTAATGATTGTAAAGGTATATAGGGATGGCTTTATTGTTTCAGAGTAGTTATTAAAATTAGTAATATTTTCAGGGGAAAAAAAAATTAATGTGGAGAAAAAGTTCATGTCCATAATATGGTGAATGAAACATGTACAGTTTCCCCTTTTGAAAAATAACCTACAACTGCACAAGTTTAAGGCTGGTCTGCTTGTACTGTGAGTCTATGGTAGTGTAAATTCATGGCCACTGCAAAGAATTAGAAGTGAAGCCGTAAGCTCAGGAAACAGGTTAGTGGAGAGCTAGTGAGAGCACATACATCACAAGAAATCATAGTACCGATGGGGTTTGTTTTCAGATAGAGATTTTCCTTTTTTTTTTTTTTTTATTTTTACAATGCATGGCATCTGCAGTAACTGCATTTTTGAGGGAGTACATAATCATCTTGTAAGAATGCCTATAAACATGGCTCATCATAACAAACAGAACTGCAGAGTAAACATCAGGGACAATATAGGGTAATAAATAACATTTGGCTTTGTAACATACTGTGAAGCTCAAATTAGCAGTGCTTTGTAAAAGAGTGGCATTCATAAAACCTGCCTATCGCTGGTATTCACACACTGTCATGACTTAGAGATGTGTGTTTCTATTTATCAGCAGATATTTTATAATAGGAGATTAACTTCAGTGTGCATATATTTCTTTCCCTTCATCTTTCTTTTGGTCATGGTAGCGTGCAAAGGTACTGCTGTTCTGATCTATACATCTTTTGAAAAAGGAAAAAAGAAAAGGGAAAAAGATGACATGAGAGACAGTGCTCTTACTCAGAACTACAGCATGTAGCAGTTCTGAAATTCTGTTTTTAACATCTGTGTTTCATTATGTGATTTACATGGTTTTTTTATTGTGTATTTATCTTTTAGAACTTCAGATGCTATTTTCTTGCATTGGAGTGAGGTTTAAGTAGAAGTATTTTTATTCTTTTTTTCTTTTTCTCTTTTTAAGACTATGAAAGACATACTGAAAAGAAATCGAGATTATTGAAGTGTCATTTTTCTGTGATTTTAATAGCCAAGCTATTAGTTATCATACCCCATATTAGCAAAACTGATATTGCAGTGACAGATCTATCATTTAAGCATCCAGTGTGTTCTCTGTATTTGTGTGAGGTCTCTAAGACCTTAGCGGAAGCAATTGCTGAACTGACTTTTTCTGTTTTATTTCTCCAAAAATAATCAGCAATTAAAAAATGCCACAGTCGGTATTTTGAACACACAGTGATCCATGTTCCAAAGTTGAGGAAGGAAACTTAAATAAATATACATCCCAAGCTCTTGATAGTTCTTATTGGGGAAACAGACTAATGAGCAGCATCAGGGAGTCAACATTAGGAAATGGAAATACGTGGTGAATCGTGACATGTCTGTCAGCTCCCAACAGTGTAGTTCCAATCAATCGTGGTGAATAAATGAAATGACTTATTTCTAAAAAAATTATACTATGTGAATCAGTTTAGGCATGAGCCCAAGATCTCTCTTTACAGATTGCATTAGCAAGATATAGGGAGGGGAAGGTTGTAAAGGGAATAGTAACAAGCGTCTTACCCAGATGATGTAAGAATTTTGATGTATTTTTGGAACCTGGATTATATAGCAGAGACAAAAGAGGAATATGAGGACACTTCTCCTTTTTCCCTTCCCATCCAACAATATTTGTATGTACAGAGATTTCGCGTTTCTGTAATTTGGCATAGATCTAAAACCAGTTAGATGTTACTGCTTTAAGTATGTTTTACATTGGAAGAACCTTATTAGTAAATGATGTTTCTCTGTTTCTTAAGTACTTAACCTAACCTTATTGAGCTGATAATCCTAAGTGACAAAAGCTTAGTGTTATTCAGCATTCAGAAAGAATGATCAGATATTTATGACTGAAATTCAAATTTATCAGTAGATTTCTATACAGCGTCATTTAAAACAGCTATAGTGAAAGCTTGATGGGAAGTTACAGATTACGTGGTTGTATTTTAGGATTTATCACATCTGACTTGTCTGCATTTATTGACAGAACTTGTTTATTTTTTGGAGTGTAGACTTTGACTCTTTCTCTTAAAACTTCCTTTGCTCTTCTATCCAAATCCCAGTAAGAGAACTGCATGTATATCAAGGTATCTGTAAAGAGGAAAACGTGGAGGATTTCTACTTCATAGTGAATGCTTTATATATTCCTCTTCATGTGTCACTTGCAGGAATAAAGGGGTTGATTTCTGTGCACGTCTAGCACAAGAGGGCAGCATGATCTGTTTTATCCCAGTCTAGCATTACAACGGCTTGTTTGAAGGATAACAAAATTTATCTGTTATGTTTTTAGTGGTGATATTTGAGGAGTGAATTTTCAACCTCACTACTGAGCAATAGTAATGTGGTTCTGTTCGGTTGTCCTCATTATCTGCAGGTATAATATTTTCTCTTTTACACAGTAAGCTTTTCACCTTCATGTAATGCTGAGTTCAGGAACTTTTGTTGGCTTTGTAATTAGTGGCCAAAAGTCAGATAACCCTATAGAGTCTGATGCTTTGGTCCCGTCAAGGAGACCTTCAGACATTATTCCTTTTAATTTCTTTTTCAAGATGTTTTGTAACATTTCAAAACTAATTTGATAGAAAGCTAGGTGAAAGGGACCATGACTTCAGGAGCAATGACTTGAATCGGGAGTTCCCTCTTTTGAAATTAGTTTCTTATTGATAGTTTAGAAGATCCTAGTTTTGACAAGCTTCAGGATTTGATTCAAGATTACTTGCTTAGCTTGTAAATGAATTGTTCTTTTCTGGGATTTGGGGACAGTGATTTCTTTAGAGAAGGGATGCTAATGTGTAACTGCATCACTTTCAGTAATGGTAGTTTTAGTGGAGATTGTGTGTAATTTTGAATTGCATTGAGTTTGGGAAACTGAAACCTGCTGCTGCTCTGCTGATTTGTGCTGTAAGAATGAATGAATGATGTGCATGAATTTGTTCTGATAAAATAGGAATCTCTTCCCCCTCCAGAGATCTGTCTAAAATTCAAATTGAACCAGAAGCACTACAGAAATGCATATGAAAATCTAGCTCCTTTTTCCTTTTTTTTTTCTTTCTTTTTAATATTTTATTGTATGTCTCCTAACTCTTGGTTCTGACAGTTCATAGAAGGAGGAGAAATATTTTGGCAGACATTACAGCATTTCTGGCCTTCCTAGAAATAGAAAGTATTGAATTGTGTGATGGTTGTCCTCTACCTCTTAAATTAGCAGATTTCCCCCCCCCCCCTTGCAAATACTTTGTGGAAGCGTTAAATAAACATTGATCCCTTTGAATGCTTATCCAGACTTTGCGGTTTGACCAGTTCATAAAGAGAAATAGTCTCCTGTTTTGGCAGCCAGGAATGACATGCCAAACTGATAGCTAATAGCAGCATATAAAAGCAAACTTGGAATATTAAAAGATAAAAATGTGAAAGAAAGCTGTTATTATAATGAAGAGCTTGTTTTTCTTTAAGGCATAAGGATTTTAATTATGGTGTTCATAAATCAAGTGTTGAAACACCTATAATTTGACAGAGAAAGTTTCTTTATAGGATTAAAAGCATGTTCAATGCACAAGTGCCTATCTGCATTTTATCTGACAGAAGCGTCAAATAGGCAATGTTGTTAAAGTATTTAAACCATATAATATTTGCAACAAATATGATATTTCAGCAGTCTGAAAATTACAATGCTGATAATGAGGTTGTTAAATTATACTCTATCAGTTGGATAGTGAAACTGCTCTAGTTAGTGTACATTAATGTATGCTTGTTCACACAAGTGATTCTGCTGAACAAGTAGCATGTTTAAACAAGAAATACTGGTCTTAAACCCTGTGATTTACAGTAGGTGGTGTTTTGGCATATCATGCAGTTAACAAGGCAAAGCTTCATGTTAAAATATTTCGTTTGTAGTCTCATTCATCACTGATATAAATATTCAGTAGCGATGCCAGAAAATGTATTGTATTCCTATTTGACTCAATGACTCAATTGCTTTCTTTTTTTCGGAAACAAGATCTATGCTATCTTTCTGATGCAGTTTTCAGATATTTCCTTGTGGTCAAGACGAATTCTGCGGGATTGTGTGTACCATCTCTTTTGACAGCTTTCATGTTCTCTTAAGCTAGTACAAAAAAATACGCTGTCCTTAAAGCAGCAGAGGCTTTGTTTTTTACTCTCGGTGCCGAGCTCTAAAGCACGTTCACGTGTGCACAGGTTTGTTAGTTTACGTTGGAAAGAAGTCCCTATAGGACAGCCTTTTGTTGTAAAATAAAAACATAGATTCTCTCTTCCGCGTTGGTAATCACTTGCATTTGTTGTTATTAAGATGGCAACACAATAGGTTCCATCAATCATCAAGATCCTTAACAACCGCACAACGTTGTAAATATTATGTTTGGGTGTTTGAGTGGAACAGCTCGTCACTGAAGTAGGTGTGGTAATTAAAACCTGTTAGGTTGCTACATGTGTTAAAAAGAAAAAACTTTAATGTTTTTTCATATAACAATGGCGATATGTACTTTAAACCTTATCAGGGCGTGATTATTAAATGATATTTTGTGGGAGTTGCTCATTTACTGTTAGTATTATCGTGGCTTTTGTTAAGGGTTTAAATAGTCTTACGCTTCCATGTGTTTTATCACCATTATGATTCTGTCAAGAACCTTATAAAGTTGATTGCTATAGGAGTAGTCTTTAAAGTTAGTAGATAGTACTCTGGAGTTATGTTTACATTTATTATCTATTAGCATAACTCAATTGAACTCTATCCTATTTTTCTCTGCAATAGTAATTGTATGAAACTTGGCTGCAAACTGATGAGACAAGCCCATTACATTTTCAGTTCACGGAGTCAGTCAGTGCTCACCCTATTTATGCTTAATACGGGAGATAAAATTAAAAGGTTTACGGAAAAGCTGTTTGTAGGAGGGGACGGGACATTATTTGATAGGGAAATAGCGTGAAGCTTGTACTGACAGCCACTTCCAAGTGCAGTCTCCTGCTTCCCTGGCACAAGATTTCACGTCCCTGCGCAGAGATTTTCTATCTTCTTCACATTAAGATCCCCTGGTGGGGAAAACGGCCTGCTGCGAAACTCATTTCTGACCATATGCTGACCTGCCCAGATACTGCAAAGTCTAGGTTTTTCATTTGCGAAAGCAGCTACAGAGGGAGCTGCTCTCGCCCCACCTCAGCCAAGCAAAAAGGAGGAATGGGGGAGTCGACAAAGACAGAGAAACCTAATTATAAGTATTGGCTTTAGAAGACTGCACAGAAGCTGTTCAGAGACATATCTTTCCCGCAAGTGTTGCGGGAAAGTAAAAACGGAGTTATGTTTTAGTCTCGCATAGATGGCAGACTGTTTCGGTGAGATTTCTGGCAAGGAGGAAGGAAACACTGGTTGGAAACACTTGAAAACAGAGGGAGAGACTGCAGTAATATCGATGGGAAAACTGCAAGGGGCTTAAAAAGAGGGCCTAGCTGAGGTGCTGCAGCTGCAAATAAGCTTTTGGAGATAATCTGGAGGATGGAGGATTTTTTTGGTTTTGATAATAAGTATTTTAAATACATACTTTTTTTTTCTGTTTTTAATCTGCTTAAAAATTGCTGGATGCTGCTGTGACTGTGGATAGTGGAGATTGGAGGCGCCACGCAGATAGGACCTCCTCTCATGGATGCCTGTTCTGGGTGGGAAATGAGCATTTTTGAGAAATGAGGGGGAAAACTTATTAAAAAAACCCACTTTCATTCCATCTTGGAACAAGGCAGAGGCATTTCCAAAAAAATTATTTTGGGGAAGAGCAGGGCAGGGATAATGAATAGCCAGGTGGTGAGAGCACGTCTGTGGAACGTGAGGAAGGCAGCCCGGATCTTCTCCCTCTCAGATTTTAGATTGGCCTTGAACACATGGCTCCCCCATCCCAGGTGAAAGCCCTACACATCAGGCTCTTGGCTCTTCTGGGATCTTTCCTGTGCTGTCTGTAAGGGACACAGACCGCTTTGGTGTTTGCAGAAAAAACCAGCCCATTTTGGTGTTGGGGTTTGGTGGTTTTGGGTTGGTTTCTCTTTTTTTTTGTATCTGAATGGCTGTAAATTAAAATAAAACTAATACAATCACAGTGCAAGCTCATTTCATTAGCACCGTTCTACTTTAAACTGCGCAGAAATCTTTCTCCCAGATGATCCTAGGTAATCTGCACTGCAGCATCTGGGTGAATTAATTAGTCGTTTTTTTTTTTTATTAGATTGCCAGCATCTTGCAGATTATGCAACAAGTGAAGATTAGTTTGTGCCTGTGGTGATCTTGGAGAGTGTTTGGAAACAAAAGTCACTTCTTGATCCAAAATTAAAATTTTAGTGTAGAAAAGAATGGATGTTGTATGTGAATCTGCCTGTTCTGGCAATCCAGAACAAAAACTGAAGGATAGAAATCAACAGTTAGGGAAGTAGAGGTATTGAATCAAGCTCGACTTCAGTGTGCTGTTCAGTTTAAAAAATACAAACTTGATAGAGTTACTTACTAAGCTATTTGTGAATAATACAAGACAACATTACTTGCTTGCTTCCACCCTGTCTTGCCCAGGTGTTCTTTTTTTCCTTCATAATCAGTAGGTACTTTGTCAGAGGCTTTTTATTATGTATTCAGGCGAATGCATATGCAGGACCTCCCTCAGTTTTTGGTTTCTGATGTCATTTTATGTAAGATAATGTTATCTTTGGAGGAGGCAGCATGATGACAAGCTGTGTATGTTGACAGCTACCAGTCTTAAGAGAGCTTTACAAAGTGTTTTAAAGTAGCATCAAGCATATGAAGAACATTTTTATTTTTTTTTAATTAGTTACTGGACAATAGTCCTGTAATTAGAATAGTAGTATGTAATGGACATTAATTATCGCTTGTGGCAATACGAGCCTTGAGGTAGGTAGCTTGAAACTGGAAATTGCAGGTTCATGGAGGTTTGTTTTAATGTTCATTTAAATTCGGGCTCTTGTTGAACGTTTTCCTAGGTGATTCTTATTTGCATATTTTGTTACCATAGCTTTTGATTTCAGCTTGAGCAGAGTGTTTAGCTGTGGTGGTCCCTAACAAGAGGTTGTGGAGTGAGATGATTTCTGAAATGTCTGGAGAAGCTTGAGGCTGCTTTAACTGTTCCTCACCTAATGCTGGGTAGGAAATTGTGTTCACAGAGCCAGTATGCGAAGCAAGCTGACCAGTGTATGGGAGAAGGGTGTCGAAGTGTATTCTCAACTCTGGTTCGGAGTAGAAGTGCATTATGTGCTAAGGAGGTGGTTTTGTTTTCGTGTTCGACTTTTCACTGCTGTAGAAGACTCATGAATGACTGCTGACGTGCTTGTCTTCTAGTTGTAGCATCCTCTCATCCTTCCTCATTTACCAGTTAAAAAAAGAATATGGAGGTCACTAATACTTCTCGAACTTGAGCTTTTGTCATGTGCTACTTGTGCAACATTTATGACATTCGTAAACTCAGAGGAGGATTAAAGTTAAAATCCTTATAAGTTCATGGGGGTTTTTGTCCACCAGCATGGTGCTTGTCAGTTTTCACTCACTGTGTACCTGAATTTATCCTCTGCTTTCTGTGTCAGGGAATGCTGCTCTTCCATCTCTCCCAACCCCTTTACACTGTCTTCTGCATATGTCCTGCCCTCTTTCAAGCATAAATCTTCATGAGCCTGTGTTAGTGTTGGGGCACAGAGTGCAGAATAATCTGAAAGTGCATCGAAAACTGAGAAGGTGAAGATTTGGAATATGGACATTATTGCTTTTAATTACAAGGTATAATGGATGGAGGATAGACGGCCTAACTCTTCTCTTGCTCAGTTTTCTTTTTATCAGATGTGATGAGATTTCTCTGTGTGTGTGGTAAACCTGTTTTTTCTCAATGAAGTTATTGTCTGTTTAATATGCAAATGATGCAATGCAGAATATTGCTAATTCGTGTGTAGGCAAGAAAAAACCCTCTGCTTTGTGGTAAGCTTCCCTTCATGGGGAATACATGTTCATTTGTCCCTGCATGTATTCATTTCTCAGCATAATTTCACATTCATCAGTTTGAATGTTCGCAACCCAAAATAGATACGGTTCAGTCTAAATTTTCAGACAAAGTTCCTACATCTGTTTTTAAGATGTCATAATTTCTCATACAGGAATACTGTTCCTGCCCCATCCTTTCTAGGACGTGCCCAGAGGACACTGAGTGATTAGATGCCGGGGGCATTTGCTCAGTGTTGTTTTTTTCCCCTCCCTCCTTTTTAATATGAACATTTAAAGCTGTAAATAAACTTTACACTATCTCATTCATCTCTTCTTCCAGTGCACTTACTTTATGTTTATAATCTGTCATGCTGGTCTTTAGAGAGAAGGTGGTGAGTGTCTGTCTTCACTTAGAGAGATTGGGTTTAGAATGTTAAATGTTTTATATGCAGCAATCTTCTCATTACATGGGGTAATGAACAGTTTCAGAAGTACTGTTGCTGTCTATCACTTGTGTTTGCTTTCTTTTCCCTCTCACAGAAATAGGGGAATGTATTCTTAATGCTGAACACTTAATGAAGAACCTTCTATTTTTGTTATGACCTGTAAACACGGGTAAATCTGCGCATTGCCTAATGAGATAGGACCCTAACTTTCTTTCAGTTTACAGAAGAAGAAACTAAAAGCAAACTGAAGTTCTGGGGTTCCTGTGCCTGTTCAGACCAGATTTGCTCTATGGCGCTTACTTGGTTAAGTTATTGTTAAGTATAAAGTACAAAGGGCATCTTTGTTGTAGTAAGATTATCCTTTCAGTAATAGAGGTTAGCGGTTCAGTCAGTAAAATATACGCTTTTCTGGCATAAAATAATAGAACTTCTTCAAATCCATGATTATTTCTATTTTCTAGCCATTTAGGATTCCGGTTTGAAGAGTACGTATGAGAAATGACAAGGCAAAGAAGGGTATTCACAAAGGTTAATGTTAGCCTAGGTTTACCAGGTACGTGATAGAGAGTCAGGCTCTTCCAGGGCATTATTGAGAGCACCAATGTTAGGCTTATGCTCAAAATCTCATTGGAGTAGAGCTGTCTTTCCTACCCACTACAGTGTTGGGGGTTCAGGGTACCTAGCTGTCTTCTGTGCTTAAGGGCGGGTATCTTAAAATCTTCAGTGTTCTGAATTTACCACTACATTTAAGAAAAAGGAATAAACCATAATTTTAATATTTATTTTTATATATATATACCCACACACATATATAAAATGCATATCTTAGAAATACATATGTACATATATAAACACCCCATGTGCTTTGCCTGATGTTACTATAATGCTTCTTTCCTTTCTCCCTTCCTTCATTCCCCAGTCTCCTCTTAGAAGAACAATTCTCCCTCCCCCCAGTCTCAAAAACTGGCCAAAAGTAAACAATTACTGTTAGCCTTCCAGAATATTTCTGGTATTTCCTGACTAAAAAATGGTAAAATGGTCAAAGGAAGAGTTGGTAGTAGTTACCTTTAGTCAGCTAATGTTGCCTTACTCTTGGAGAAAAATAAAAAATAAAATTGGTGCTGATTTAGGACAAAAGATACCTCCAGAAACCTCTGCAAATTGAAAGCACCAGAATTGTGAAATATAGATGGTTTTAGCTTTAGAAGTGTCATCATTTTTTTTTCTATTGGACTAACAATATAGAAGGAACATTTTTTCCCCAATATTTTCAACAGAAAACTAGTTATACTAGACTTGTTCTAATATTAAGAAATCTTATCTAAGGAACGCTTTCAAAATAAACCAAATTTGAAAGAAAAAAGTGCCTTGAGGTTTTTATAAAGCTGACAAGTTTTAATATTCCAAATATGTATTGACAATGATCTTCTTTCATAATTAAGCTATGAGTATGGTTTAATATTGAATTCAAAGCTATTCACTAAATGCTGCTTATATTTAAACCCTCAAAAATCCCCAATAGAAAAAATGAAAAAAACAATCCCAACATATTTATTTTTTTTTAAATTGAGATAAGAAAAAATAAACTCTGCTGCACCTCAATTTAATAACCAGTGTTGCTCAGCTACTACCGAAGGCTTAAGGAACAGTGTTTAGAAATGATTGTTTGGAAATAAGTGTTTCTCAAAGATTATGAGGGCTTATACAGATGATTTTGTTCACCTGCTGAGTGTTCGAGAGTAGAAATGTCCAATCTGACACTTTCCAGAAGTGTTTGTTTGCTTGAAAAATAGAAACATTCCTGTGGAAAAAATAGGATTTCATTAATTGTTTTCCCATCTTAGCCACGCAATAAAGCAATATTATTATGTACTTTTAATAGAGACAGAAATGATTTGTGAAATGCAAAATCCCAAGTTTCTGAAATTATCTGAGATGTTCTCATCTTAAAATGTAGTGCTGCGAGGACCGCTTCATTTGTTAATACCTTTGTGATCTGCTTCTGTTGTTTATACTTTTCATGAGATGCAAGACGTTTCAACTGCTTATTGACTCCTTTTTATTAATTGTAAAGTAGTCGTGGAGGTGTTTTGAATAGAAATCTTATTTATTTTTCAATTAAACGGGCAGGAGAACAAGTTAGTGTTACGGTTCTTGGACAAACAGAAGAATATATTCGTTCTTTGACTCCATGAGGAGGAGATGCAAGAATATTATCTCAGCTAGTGACCTTCAGCACTAAAATAGACTAGAATTTGCAAACTTCTTCGGGTTGTATCTGAATTACTACAAAGTAGATGTGATGGCTTTCAGCGTGGAAGAAAAAGGCTTAAAAGGCCCTTCACACCCCTTAGGTTTGGTGTACAGCACTGATGCGTACTTGTCTTTGATCTCGTCTTTAAAGGGATGGTGGTTCTTCATAATGGAGCTTGACCAGCAGGATAGACAATGTATGCTGTTGGTGTAAGAGGAAGTGTGATGGGTGTAACGCTTGCTCCTTAGACCAAATTTTCCTCTTGCTATATGCCTTTCTGCTGTGATACCAAAGCAATTCAGAGAGGAAACAGAGCAAGGAAGGCAGCTATTTTAATTAGTGAATTCTAGACTATCCTCAAAGGCTCTGATACTGCGATCTAATTCAGTCTTCTGATTTTCTGTTGATTCTTCCAAATGCTTCAGACTTACTCAGACAAAAGCCTCTTTCTTCACAATTGTCAAATTTCATTGAATCTCAATCTTGGTGATAGAGTTTAATTGTCAGCAAAATAAGTCTTGGTTTCTGTAAATTGTTTGATCCTCAATTGGTTTAGAAGTGACAATATACTTTTTTTTACAGGGTTTAGATATTGTTTCCATGTGGCATATGGAGCAGAGTTGGACCAACTGAAGAAATAACTTCAATTGTTTTCTGTCAGGAAGGCTTAGACAAAGAGCTTAGTCTCAGATCCTTTAAAGTTCAAGCATCTGCCACTAGGGGCAAAAATTATTTTCCTGTAGGCATTCATCTTTTATTGTAGATTTACTGTGCTGCTTCACTTGGTTGATAATCTAATTTAAACCTCAGAGATGAGTCATACCTCCTCAATGGGATTCACAGCTAGTTTAAATTCTCTGATGTCAGAACCTTTCAGTTCTTCTGGGATCTTTTTTCTGAGCATAATGGTCCTTTAGGTGTCTGAATGCACTGAGAAGGACAGAATGTGACCCATGCAAGTGGTAACACTTTAGTGATATTGTTTTACAACGTACCTCAGGTGTTGATTTCAATATTTATTTGGGTTTCTAGTTCAGGTAATTTGTGATGTCTTGACTTAATTTGGGTCCTAATCGTGGCAAGTGGTCCATTGTGGACAGACTTCTGCAGATGTGAGGGTGGTACCCCGCTGAAGTAAGGAGCCTTCTGGAAGGTGGAATAGACCTCCCCACATGAATCATGTGGTGTACTAGAGACTTTTGTTTCGTAGGACCAGCATTTTCTATACCAACTGTGATGTGACAGTGTGCCAGAAAAACACTGGATTATGAAAGGATACAAAACCTCGATGTCAAGAGGCATTTCAGTCTCCTTTCTTTGGAAAAACAAAACAAACAAACAAACCCCCGATTGTCCAGAAGGCCCTAAAAGGTTTTAGAGTGATCCAAACACTTAAACTCATTCATGACCTCTTCCTGAAAGCATGACCACTGTATAGTTGACCGCTAACTTTAGGAATTGAATGTTCGTATTTGGAATGTGAATTGCTATTTAAGGACTTCCTCTCCAGAGTCAGTCAAGGACAAAATAGACATTCAAAAAGTTAAGAGGCGTTGTAAATACCATTCAGCTGTGATGAAAAGTTTATTGGATGCTTTTCATATGCATTCTAAAGTTAAGCTACATTTTGAAAACCATCAGAGCCAACATTTGTTCTCTAAATATTATAATTAAATATCTACAATGCTAAGTTGTTACTAATTAATACTCTGTAATACTAATAGTGGTTGGGTTATTGACATAATTTTGCGTTCCATGGCTTTTTTTGCTTGGAAGTTACACTTTTTGTTTCGTATGTTTTAACGATGTATCCACAAATTAATCCAGAATCAAGTTCTGTGCTCATGCTGTTTTGTGAAGAGGGAAGGAAAAATACAAGATATTTTTCTGTCATTTAATTTCATTATTATATGTGTGGTTTTCCATTTTAATCCTATCTTTTTAAACACAGAATAACTGCAAAGCAGTTGTTTTAAAACAGTCTTTCCCAAAATATTTGGGATCAGATTATGATCAGTGATTATTTGCAAAATTAGTAGTGCTTGTTCCAAAATATAACTTGTGCTTTAGGTCCATCAAAGGATTTGATAGTGTTTTATATACTGGATATGGATACCTGAAAGATTTTTGTCATAGTCTTTGTATTGCTCCTCTAGTTGTCCAGTTCTTTGCAGTCCTGGAAATTCTTTTATCCTAATGTGTCTGATTTCTGTAGTTTCAGCAGAGAAGCTGCTGGTTTAAAAAGAAATAATAAATAAATTGTGGTTCAAATGGACATCAGAGAAACCAAATGAATGCTTAAATAAGTGAACTGTTAAGACCCAAAGACAGACATGTTTATTTTGAAGGAAGAAAGCAGACTTTTCCTGAGAATTCCTTTACCTGAAATCTCAAGACCCTGTGTGAATGAAAGTAAGCAAAGTAATTAGAGTATACTCTAAAGATGAACTTAAGACACAACTGGCTGTTGCCCCTGCAGTTCTGTAGTTAGCATAGTGAAATATGCTCCTGTAAGAGCAGTTTAAAGCAAGAAGTAACTAAAATCCTCTGAACTGTTCTCTAAAGGCATCTCTCTCAACAGGTAGTGAGTCTTGTCTCATCTGTCTAAGTACAACCTCGTGAATAGTCTGTGTGTATCAAACGCTGATGGTTATGCAATACGTCCTGGATGCACTTTGCCATCTCCCTTCACGTGACAGTGGCCTTTTGGCTTCCGCAGTTTTAATTTTGGAACTATTTCAGAACCTGATCTCTCACTTGCTGTAACGATTTCCCATGTTTTTCAGTGTAAAACACCCTTCCTGTTGCCTTCACGGCTTGTATGTAGTTATTGTAGTTTCCCTATCTGGCTTTTTCTGTCGCTCTGCGTTTCCAAAACATTAATTCAGGCACTCTTCTAGTTTAAGTGTTGCAGCCACCTTCTGTTCACCTTCTGTTCTCACATGCTTTGTCCCAAACTCTTCCACGCTTCCTACTCTATGCCTCGCCATGTCGGGCTTCATGCCTTGGTTGCGCGTGGGATGACCTTCTCTCCTTTTCTTCAGGCGTGCTTATTTGTATCCAGAACTTGTGCCATTCCACAGTGAAGGGGAATGGAAGAAGCAATGTTGAAGGAAGAGGGAGGAGAGTAAACGGGGAGCAGATATGCAATGAATGAAGCCGAGGGTGAAGGAGAGGGCACGTGCAAGCAGCCAGTCTGTACAGGGCAAAAATTCAAGTCAATATGTACAGAGCTCTCTCGATGTCCAAACATCCCAAGTTTGGCAACTTCTGTGAGTGTTACTGCCAGCTAGTCTTTTGACAGTTCTGTCTTGCAGCTCCTCTCCAGGGCCAGATGGAGAGAAGGCTTTTTCTTGATCATATGGCCCTGGTGTACTTCGAGGGAGTCAACCAGGAGATGTAGAAAGGAGTGTGGCTTCATTTGAGCGTTAGCCCTCTTCCCATGCAAAGCTTTTACTATTTCTGCACCTGGTAACTGGAGTTGTTGGCACATTCCTGTGTTTTTTTTCCTCCCTCCATCATCGTTTTGCCTGCTTATCTTTCATGCTTACATCTTTGTAACTTCCTGCTCTCTGTGCAGTAAAGTTCATCCACAAGCTTGGCTCTTCTTCATCTTAAAATCATCTCTCAAGATACACCAGTATCATTGTAACCGCAGTATAACTATACACTGGCAGTAGTTAAACATATGGGTGGAGAAACTCATTAATTCCCTGACCCCTTTGTTTTCCTGTACTTAAAAAGAAAAGAAAAAAAAAAAGGCAAAAAGGCACACATCTTGTCCTGCAACTTTCTGTTCCAACTTAGTGCTACATCTTCCCTTTGCTTGTTGTTCCTTTTATAGTCAGTTGTGTTGGTTTCTCTTAACTGACACAACAAACTCTTCAGGGCAGGGCACGCTGCTGGCTACGTGATGGTCCAGCGTGCATCCTAGTGAGGCTCTGCCTCCCACTTCAGATATATTAATCCTCTTTTGGGTGTTTCTGTCATGCAAATAACAAATGGCAGTGTTCTCAGGAGTCCCTTGTTGCAGGCGGCACTCTTCTATTTTTGCCTGTTTATTTATTTAAGAGTTCATAGCACTGGACAGCTGTAAATCAGAGCTTCACAGTGAAGTCTGTCTTTGAATTGAACAAAGACAAAATAGATTGTAAATTGTATTCACTTTTGCTTGAAAGACTGTTCAGTGAAGCCTTTTTTTTTTTCTCCTTGATGTGTGTGAATTTTTTTTTCTGTTTATAGAAAAGAATAAATGTTACTGTTAATATATTTATGGTTATCATTCTAACTTTCTTATTATTTAAAAGCCATGAAAAAATAATTATAGGGCTATGTTAGATTTTTCTTTAATTTTAAATGAGGTGTATGTAAGCACATGTTTTTAAACTAATTTAACCTCTAGCATTCAGCTGTCAAAAAAAATCTGGGGGTGTGTGAATTTAAGGTATATTTCTACATGAACATTAAATGTTCTTTGATTTTGATTTACACACTACTAGTGTTTTAGTATGGTCAGCAGCTACTTACTTATTTGCAACTATTTTCTCCTAGTATGTTTTTCTTTTTTGTTTTTGAGGTGAAGCTTTCTAAAAGTTGCCCAGTAGAGGGGGTACAGTAAAGTCATGCAGTGCAATATAACTTTTCACAGTGCTTAGCATTTAATCATTTAATTATTAAAATTTCTTTCTTTTAATGTAATGAATATACTATACAGTAGAAAAGAGGTCATATTTTGGGTTTTTTTTATCATTTGAATGTATATTATACCCCACATTTCCATTTCGGTGTTGCTAATTATAGGTTAGGCTGTAAAGAAGTTTACATTATAGTGATAATTTTTTCCCCAGAAGCGGATGGCCCAAAGAAATGCATTGTCAGACTATATCTAGATTCCTTTGGACAGCACTCCTTGCTTGAAGAAAATGCTTGGGATGTGGTTGCCTTCAGCTTTTCTGAGACAAAAGATTTTTGATTGTTTCTCTGGTGAGATTTGCAAGTGGCATTTGGTGCCAATCACAAAACCGAAGAGGAGGTGAAGTCATCCCTCCTTATACCCTACAGCCCGCTCCACAGTAAAGGATCCATTCCATGCTCTAAATTAGGCCAAAGGAAAGAAAAAAAAAAAGGGGGATTTGAATCCAGCTGTAGTCCCTCCCATGCTGATTGCTGTAGCCTTGAGGCACGCACTCATTTGCCTTCTTCCGGTGCCATACTTAACTTACTGATTCATCCAAAGGGAGAGCAGCTTCAAGAGCAGAGGCTGAAGGAGGCCTACCGCAGAATTGCCTCTAGTAGAGCAATTAACACGCTCGCTGGAGAGGTGGGCGACCCACATTCAGTGCCTGCTCCGTGACTGGTAAAAATAACACGTTCCCTTGCGTCTCTGCCCAGCCTTCCCCTCTCGTGTAAGTGTCCTGACCCCTGGGCTTGGCTGTAGCTTTATAAACAGGATGACAGGTTTCCCAATATCTTCTTCTTTTGTGGTTTTGTGAATGGTACCTAAGTTGTGAATCTAGTTGTTTCCAAATTTTTTGTGGCTTTGCTCTAACATGTGGTTTAAAATGTCCTAAATTGAAGCAAGAGTTTTGATTTCATGGGGTGTGTGTCTTTTTTAACACACAGCAAATTTTCCAAGCAAATGCTTTGATTATTTGCAGAGTAAACTAAAAGAGACACAGTTCTAATTTCCTGATAGTTACAGCAGAATTTCTCTTGAGTTCAGTGGTACTGATATTTCATGTGAGACAGGAGAAAAAAAACACTGAAAATTATCCAGTGTCATCCATTCTGAATTCTGGATAGCTAAATCTGTGGTGTTACAGTGGCTTTTTAGAAAGGAAAAGGTATTTCAGGAATCGTTACATGGGTACATAATGAATGAGCTAGAGAGAGAATCTCTCTCTGCCAAACAATTCACATTTTCCAGAAGAGGAGAGAAGGAAAAAGAAACTGAAGCTAAGGAAAAATGAGTGATCGAACCAATGGAACATGCCAAGCAGAAGACGAGGGTTTACAAAGTCAGATGAAGACATGAAATGCCTCTGCTGTTTGAGCTGCCCAAAGGCTTTATCCTCCAAATGGATGGGCTCGGTAGAGGCCAGAAGTCTTGGCTTGGTTTTCACAGCAACAGTCCGCATAGAATTCCCTTCCATGGTTTCAAAAAAGGAAGAAAATGGATGGACTACATCAGAATCATTCTCTTCAGTGTGTGGGAGGGGGATCTGAATATTGGCAAAATACAGGGTAATATTTTTTTTTCTGAGTGATAACTGTATCAGCCAGATAGCAGTTTCAACTGAAGATTTCAGGAGGCCAAAGCTTTATACTCTGTAATGTCCTACTTGGTTATTGTCCTTTTAGGCTGGAGTGATGACTGTGCCCTTCTAACTTCAAGGCCTAAAAAAAACAGGGGGAGGGGAGAGGAAAAACATTAAAAAGAAGCAAATTAAGATCCTTATTCAGTGAATTACCTTTAGGGGGGATGGAATGGTAAGAAAATCAACAAATATCAGCAGATTTGCAAAAGCTATGTAGGATTCCCCCTCTCTGATATTTTCTGAAATACAGCATTTAAAGTCTATTCTGAATCTAGTCTTGATAGCATAAATAGCACAGGAAAACTCCTTTTTGTTGTTGGAAAAACCTTACCAGAAAGGTGACATGTATTTCCATTTTTGTTTTAATCCTTGTATTAATGTATATTTATATATAACCTCCAAATCTGAAAGTAGCTCCAAAAGCTGTATTTTTCCTCTTATGTAAAAAATCCAGCAGCGGAATAGTCTTCAGATATTTCAGTCCATCCTGATTTGTAGTGTTCAGTTTAATTCATTGTAAGCCCCCCCTCCAGCAAAACAACACTTGGGACATATTTTCAATCCAGCTTGGATTTATAGCAGAAAGGAGAAGTAGATGATGCAAATGCCCTTTCAGAAGTGGATGCGTTTGTGGTTAAATAGTTTAGCAAAGAATTAAATTCATAATCTTGGTAGTAAAAAGCCAATATAGGACTATATTTCATATATACTATTCCAGGTTTCTATTATAGTGATGCTTTGTATTGTGAGAAGTTGAAGTAGGTGACTTTACATCTGGAATAGAAAAAGAAGGTGGTGTAAATCACCAGAAAATTCTGTAGATAGTGTACAACTTGACATCTTTTTAAAGGCCGGTTGATAAGAAGTTGCAAGTGGTTACCATTTTTTAATTATTTGTTTTTTCCTTCAAGGGGTGGAAGGAGACCAGTGTCAACTCTTCCTGTGCCCCCTCCTCTGTATAAATACTTTTTTTGTTGTTGTTTAGTTGTGCCTTAGAAATATCTTGTATATACATGCAGGGTAGGTCATTAAAATACTGTGTGTTTCTAGTGGACTGGAAAGCTCAAGAAACAACTGTACAGTTAGGATCAATGTATTCATACTAGGTAATGTAGACGTCTCCATCAGCAGTAAAAACAGAAATTCATTTCCAAAGAAGCCTGTTTTCCATTCTTATCTTTGTCGTAGTTATCCTTCTTTCTTTAAATCCTACACTTAAAAATAAGATCAAACACAGTGTTCGCATTTTCTTCTCGTTTCCTAACTGTTTTCCTGTTTGACAGCATTTGTGTAAAAAGTCCTTTTCAAGTAGTAAATTAATTTGGATAGAAGGCATCCCACCTGAATTCATTACATGCTGGCAGTTTAGATAAATGGATGTTATGATCTCAGCATATTTTGGCCCAGCACCACTGTGCCCATTTGCAAATGTCTAAGAAAGTGATAATATTCCTGTCAGTTTCAGGCTGCTAAAGAAAAAAAAAAAATAGGGTGGAATTTCTTATTTATATTTATAGGATGCCTGTGGGGAAGACAGTAATGCTGTATATGGCAGTTTGTGTGGACATGTGGTGCTAAACGTATATTAAAAGAAGATAACAGACCTATTGACGTTTCTTTGTAGAAATATGGAAGAAAAGCCAGAGTAGATCAGTAATTGACAGCTATGCAGGAGATGCATTTCCAGATTTCTTTCTGAAGAAATATTTCACAAACTTACAATTCCTTTCAAAGTCGGTAATCCATCTTTAATTATTTTGTTGATTTCATAGTTGTATTTCACAAGGTTGATGTAATGTCTGCTTCCTGCCAACATTTGATATGGACAATCCACTTTGTCACTGCTTTGATGAAACGGAAGGCTGCTTGTAGTTGCAGTACTTTTTTCTTTTTTTTTTTTCTTTTTTCCTTTTTTCGGTGTATGTGTGTGAACTGAGCGCGGGTGAAGACTTATCAGTCACTGAATGCCATAGCTTAACAGCAAGATATGTGGCGAGCTGTCAATTTATACCACTGACAGAATGCGAAACATGTTCAATGTAGTTAAATTGATGGGTGTTTAAATGCACCCATTTCTGTGCAGCTCTTTTTTTTTTTTTATTCCTACCTTTGAGTACGCTTTTATTACCACATGTACACTTCTGAGCATTATTTACTACCATATCTACGTTTAAAATGACTTTGGTTTTATAAGCTGTAATTTGGAGTGTTTGAGGACGTGATTTCTCTCTTGAGGGTAAGTTAACACCTCTACCTATACACAAACTGAGACGTGGTCTGTTGCAGCGTGTGTCCCCATGGCCGAATGCCGTGGTGGCCACCCTGCCGTGGTGGGTGCCCCAGAGCCTGGTGTCCGCAGGGTGATGCACCGGGGGTGGGGGGCTTCTCCTCCTCGCTGAGTAAAGTAGGTGGGGGTGAAGCGTGCGCTTTCGACTGTCTTAACATCGGTGCCTCTGAATTAACGTTGTCTTAGACCAGAAGAGCATCATCTCTGTGGCATGGCTGCCTTCGAGCAAAGTGCAATCACGGTTGGGGTTGCTTACATTTAGTTATACACGTATGACTGAGTACCTTCTTGAATCCATTCCTAGCAGGTTTCTGCGAGTTTGCAGCAAGGAGTGGGAGATGATAGTGTTTAATTTGTTACTTTTTCTTGGTTGAGGCTGGGCAGTGGGGGAGTGTTCCTGGCTTCAGTGTTGCAGAGTAGATAAAGAGATTTTGAATATCCCCCCCCCCCAGTTAAATGCAGTGTACTTGTATGTGAAAATTGATATTTAGGCCAATTGCCATGGAGGAGTTTAGGTTTCTATGCAAAGCAGTATTTATTAATAACATTTACGAGTTGAACTAAAGTGTGATGCAATTAAAATTCCCTGGATTGAGGATTACCCTGATTTCTGAGGGGGGAAAAAAAATCCAAAAGCTTGCACCCCATGCACATGCACGCATACAAGTGGCAAAAACTTTCTATCCCTAGAAGAACCTTCTCTTCAAACCTTTTTCTTTTCCAAAGAGGCAAATCTGTGGACTAGAGAAGTAGCAACAAAGTATTTCTGCAATGTGTGATGAAACAAGTGGGTATAAAGGCTTCCTAAACTGTTTGCATGGTATATAAAATCAATCTGCCCACTCTATTCTGTTATACAGAAGTATTTCAGTGAATGCACTGGCCAACAAAGTATACAAGAAATGCCAAATACCTTTAGAAATAATGTACTGCTGCTCTTAGGGTCCTTGATATTTGGAATTTAGGTTGCACAACACTGAATGCTATTGGTGGCTTTTGGCTGTTCCAGTGGAGGATCCTAGTTTCTTGTTTAAAAAAAAAAATTCTTTTCTTTTCTGGTGTTTACATCCTAAGTGTTGATTCAGTTTGGATTATATTTCTTTCATGGTGAAGTATGTATAAACATTTTAAATAGGTGTGGCACACTGTCAAGTGTTTTCATTATTTGGATGATAGGTTTGAACATCTATTCCAAAGTATCAGTAGGCACCTGCAGAAGCAAAGTGGGTATGTAGCACCTGAACACATTCTGATTCATGCAATTAAAGCAGTTTACAGAGTGAGAAAGAAAAGAATATCACATACTGAGGTTTGCTGTCTTTTTCATGGAGAACAAAAGAGGTTTGATTCTTTCACTTCAAGTTTAGCCTAACTGTTGTGTAGTGGAGGAGGTTTAATGAATCATTGTTTAACTTTGATACTGCCAAGTATTTGACCATTAAATAGTCTGAAATGTGTACATAGCACTTTGGTGACAGACCCTTATTTAACTGTGATTAATTGGCATTGAATAGTTATTTAATTACTTCGGAAGAAATCTAACAACAGTGTGTGTTCTGATTAAGTTATTTGATGTAAAAACAAACATAGGAGTGTTGAAGAGAGCACGTTCCCTTTTACAGCTTGCTACTGATGCTGCACACCACGTGGAAGCCTGAGAATGATTAAAACAGCAGATATTATTCACAAATTTGGATGCTGTTGTAACATTGGCATACTCAGTTCTTGATTTCTTAGAAGACGTTTTTGTTAGTGTTTTCATGAAATTTCCTTCGCCTTACAAGTTTTAGATTTAGTATTTTCTTTGTGCTTTTGAAGCCCAGAATGAAACTCACTGGGATAAGTAAAGGGTGCAAGTATTGAGCGAGCTTGATTTTTTTTTTTTTTAAGTTGAAAATACTGGACTAGATCTAAGAATTATTGTCTCATGGCATGTATTTATATCACAGAAAGGCTTACTTAAGGAATTTGGGTTTTTTGGATGTATGAAGTATTGTGGGAAGGTGATGTTGATAGTCTGTAAGTTTGGGAGAGAAGGACATTAGAAGTTTTGAAAAGAAAAATAATATTATTTTTTGAGGGGTGAGTTGTACAGGTCCTGCTCTTCTTGAATAGCAGGTGCAACAGTTTCTTCAATCTGAAGAACCATCCCCAAAAGTTAGGTTTGCAAATGCTAGTAGATACTGTAGTCATAACTGTAAGACTTTTGAATCCTGACTCAAAATGGCTACTTTAACTTTCATATCTGGAATGTTTTCTCTTCCATGCTTCTTAATAATGCATAAGCAATCCACTGATTTACTGTGCTTCCAGTAAGTGGAAGCAGTTGTTTCTTCATACCTTGCGAAATAGACCTCATTTACTTGTAGACATCCTTATAAATGTAGCAATCGCTCTGGATGCAATGCCGTGATGGCTATGGGGCATTTTGTGGATATTTCCAAAGCATAGCGCTTCTGCTTGGAGGTGCATTGCTCTCTCTGGTATATGGTGAAGGAACTTACTTGCTTTCGTGGGTTACCGTAGCCTGCTCCTATGTAGGACACGCTGAATAAAATACCTGTTCAGTTATATCCGTATGAACAGGATTTGAAATACATCTCCAGGCCTGTGTTTTCTCTTACACAGTCACTGGGGTAATGTCATTGAAAACCACCACCAACAAAGTAGGGCTAAAGCTTGTGGCTTTGTTGCTTGCTTTTAGCAGTAGAAAAGCGTTAACGGTCACTGGATTAATGTTACGAGAGGGAGATGTGGACCACTTAGCAAGAAGCGAGGTGTTTTCCTGGGCTTAATGACTTCAGGTGTCGTTTTCTGGAATTACTGTGTGCAAACACTAAATACACCTTAAATGACATTTTCCAGTAACTTGAAATTTTTAAAAAAATGAAGTTCTGCTACCAGACATTCACCTGAATGTTTATTTGGGAAGTGGCCGATTCACGTCCCCACTTACTTAAATTACTTTAATTGTATCAGGTGGACTATAAAAGGTTCCAGTTCTCAAGGTCTGTCTTTTTTGTATACCATTTCTTTTGCTCACTCATATTTTTGTCCGTGTCATTTTACAGAATTACTGTATTTACTTTTTAAAGAGGATTAGGCAGATTAAAAGATGTTTTCATGTTTTATTGATAACGTCAATTTCCACTTTCCTATTGGCAGCTCACAGTTCTGTTAAAACACAGTCTGTAGAAACACTGTTATACTTAACAATTTCATAAGGTAATTGCCAAAAATACATTTTTGGTAATTAATTAGCAGCTTGATTACTCATGGGAACTTGAATAGTTGGTGGTTAGCAGATATATGGAAGAGACAGTAAGACCAGAGGACCCGAGGCCGGCTCAAATGAGCTAAGTTTTCCTTAATGACCAAGTTCCTCAAAGAACTTCCCTGGAAGAGATGTTACTGTGGAGGAGAACATTGCCACAGTCGCTCTTGGTGTGCAGGATGAAGGCAAGTATTCTGCAGCTCTCATTTGTATCCATGCCGGCTCATTACCCGCGAAAGCGCCCCAACAGATCCGTATTGTGCTTGCAGCCTAAAGCTCTCCTTGTCGCAACACCGAAACTTTCTCAGAAAATGGCTGGAGATTGTCACAGCCTCCAAACAATTGCCAACAAAAGCCAAAACCCAGGCTCAAAATTTGCAAAATTTCTCCTTGAGCAACTTTACAGGGTCGTTCTTCAATAGAAATGAGAACTGAACTCCAAGATGCCGTTGGAACTGAAACGAAAATCGCTTTTGACAGCAAGCGTTTTGTAATGGCTTCTCTCCTCTAGCCCTTAAGGCTTTGTCCTTACCATACAAACGGAGAGCAAGCACAGTGCTTTTCCAGGAACAAGTTTGGATGTGCTCTTCCACTTGTGGGATGAGGGAGATCACAAAGGCATCGCCTGATTCCTGGGGATGCCGGCATTGACCTGACCTTCGCTGTGGCCGTGGAAAGCAGCCAGCCTGAGTGACCTTGCTGCCTCCCGGCAGTGTCGCCTGGGATGGCCTTTGCGGAACAGCGTCTTATATCAGAAGCTGGAGTACTGCATCCAGCTGTGGAGTCCCCAACAGAAGAAGGACATGGACCTGCTGGAGCGGGTCCGGAGGAGGGCCACGAGGATGATCCGAGGGCTGGAGCACCTCTCCTATGAGGAGAGGCTGAAAGAGTTGGGGCTGTTCAGCCTGGAGAAGAGAAGGCTCCAGGGAGATCTTATTGCGGCCTTCCAGTACCTAAAGGGGGCCTACAGGAGAGCTGGGGAAGGACTTTCTACTAGGGCATGTAGTGCTAGGATGAGGGGGAATGGCTTCAAACTGGAAGAGGGCAGGTTTAGATTGAACATTGGGAAGAAGTTTTTCACTTTAAGGGTGGTAAGGCACTGGAACAGGTTGCCCAGAGAGGTTGTTGAGGCCCCATCCCTGGAGGTGTTGAAGGCCAGGCTGGACATGGCCTTGGGCAACCTGGTCTAGTGGGAGGTGTCCCTACCTATGGCAGGGGGGGATTTGGGTTTAAGAGGCAAAGGGGGATTCTAAGGTGGGGTTTTTACGCTATGGGAATAATTCTTTGCCCTTGCGTTCAGCTTGTCATCGGTGAGTCTCACAGCTTTTCAATGGAGGGGCTTGGCACTGTCACCTCTCCTTTTGATGCTCTTCACTCTGTAAAATGAAGTGAAGTCACTCAGGAGGCAGGTGACAAAGCTGGGAACAGATTGCTAATACCCTGAGCCCAATCAATTATGCTATCTTGTTTCCCTCATCTGCCCCTCCTGGACAGGCTGCCTTGTCAGAAGGAAGCATTTAACCTCTTTGAAGGATTTTGGTTTTGCCAGTGAGCTCTTTGTTCATTTGAAAATAAACTGGAATGTGATATTTAGGGATATTAAGAAGTCTTAGCTACAGCATGCATGCAATATGTGCTAGATCACTCTTCCGTGGCCAGTCTTTGTGTAAGGAAACCACAGGAAAAGGAAATTTAAAAAAAAAAAAAAAAAATTGCCTTGGACTTCCTTGTGATGTATCTACCCCAACGTGAAATAAGTGAAAGGGAACATCCCCAGCTGCCATTTCCAGTAGAAAAAGATGAAGGAGATATTGCTAGTCTTGTGCTGCTGTATACCCTTCCTCTCTGTGTGCGAAGCCTAAAAATAGGATGACTTCTACTGCCTTTGCAACTGCCTTTGGTAATAAAGTGCACCAGAACAAGCTGTTCGCCACCAGTGTCTCTCTTTGGAGTTGTGTCCCAGGCCTGAGGAGAGCATGTTTTGCGTATTGCTTGGTGTGGAACAGAACTTCCCTTAAAAAATAAAAATAAAAAAACCTACATTGTGCAACAAAATTTGTAATTCTGAGATGGCCATGAACAGAAAAATAGAATGACGTTGCTGCAGTAGTTGCTTCAGTATCTCTTATCTCTGAATTATGTCTCCAACGCACTCCGTGGAAACTTTAAACTTAACTACTTTCAGTTTAATGAGCTCCTTTGAAAAGAAAAAAAAAAAGTCTTTTGTTGCCAATGCAGTGAATGTGTTTGTACCAGTTAGAGGTAATAATTGAATCAAGATATATGTAGATAAAAAAGCAATGTGAATGCATGTACAGGCATTACACACCTTAGAAAAGGTCAGATTCCCATCCTTAGCTTAGTTTCTTTCCTGGTGAGTACAGATATTGATTAATAGAGAAAGATACTAATCCACTTATGGGTGGCAGCGTTGTGACTTTAATTATTAAAGAATTCTTGCTATAACTGATTTTTCCACTCAAGTAGAACTTGGGAAAATAGAGAAGTGTAGATGCTTCATTGACAGCAGATTAAAAATTGTTTTATTAGCTTTAATAAAGATCAGTATTGTCAAGGTTTTGAATAAGTATAAATGTAAGGCTGCATGAACGCAAATCTATCTCAAATTTTATTTCAGAAACGTCTGCAATTTGAACCCATGTATAGTGGTGAAGGGGTTGGAACAGAAATACTAAAAAGGATCAGTTAGATCAACTATGATCTATCTGGGACATGCATGCACTAGTGAGTTTCAGTCAGTGATAGGAGCAGATTTCAGCTGATGTTACTTGATGAAACTTGCTTTAGGTTGTCTGAACTGTAAAGCTTTACCTCCACATGTTGAGCATATAAAGCATGTGTGTTTCACCTGCTAAATTCTATTGAACTACTACCTTCAAAGCCCATTTTAATTCTTTCCTAGCAGTTTAAGTAAAGGTTTTATATTAGGGTGAAGGGTGTTTGTAAAAAAAGTATTCTTCAAAATATATTTCAGCGGTTGTAAAAGATTCCCTTCATGGTGGCTTCAAGAAGTGTCTTTTTATCTTTATATGCCAGTTGTTTCCTTTTAACTGTTACTAAAATGGTAAAACATCATGTGTTTAAGATATTTGGGTCTTTTAAGGAATTGTATTTACTTCCCTTTTCTTCTTCAACCCTGTTTCTATAGGAAGAATCTTAAATCGTTTCTCCAAAGATATTGGCCACCTGGATGACTTGCTTCCATTGACGTTCTTGGACTTCATGCAGGTAATTCAGTTGCTGCTGTCAAAGACTTCTGCCCTGCATTCTGAATTTAGATTCCTGTATGCTTTGGTGAAGATCAGCTATTTGTCACAGATGTAGCTGAGTTGAATGAAAGTACTTGTTTGTGAAAGAAAGGTGCGGTTAAAATTTAATGTGTCAGTAAAAAGCTAACATGAGTAATAACTGGCAGGTAGGAGTGGCTATACACAGCTTGCTATTATGTCAGGATTTCAGTTCATAGTAGCTACATGCTTGGTAAATTGCGCCTGATTTGCCTCCAAGCAATCTGGCAAGCTTATTGCTGTTATAAGAAATATGTCCATAGTAAAGAAACAATCAACTCACATGAAAAGATAGCACAGATTAACCTAATTACGTGTCTACTTCCACAAAGAATCAAATGCTTACCACACCATTTTGGATTAAAATAGGTGTGGCTATTTACAAAGAAAAGATTAGCAGTAATAGGGTGAATATAATAGCCTTAATAGGAACAAGTGAAATAAGTTGCTGCAGACAAGAAAGATGGACAAAGCACTGAGATTTTGATGACGATGAAAGGATAAAGGATTATATATGATATCAAGGTAATTCTTCTGCTGCAGTTGCTATTAATCCTCCTTGTAAAAAAATTGCAGAAGGATAAAGCTGAAAAAAAATTGATCTTACTGTATCAAAATAACATGAATCACAGAATATGCAAAATCGTGGAGGCTAGAGAAAGAAATTACTTAGTGGATCATCTGGATCCACTTAGTGGATCAGACCTGTCATGCTCAAGTCAGAAATGTTTCTTACGGTGTCATTGCTAGCTTTGCTTCATCCCTTAGAGATAACTTATTCAGGATCTAAACCGTATTTTGACTTCTTTAAAAATAAACCAAAGATGTTCCAGGTTGAGCAGTTTAATCATGTTGTTAATGCTGAACTCTTGAAAACAGGAAAAAAATTATGCCAAGCAGTAAGTAAAAACACTTCTTAAGATAAAGTCTTTTTCCTAGTTTAGTGAAGTTGTTAAAGTTGAGGTGTGTGTTTGTTTTTCAAAGCATTACAGTGCCATATATCATTTTGGGGAAGAAAGGAAGGTGATGTATTTTACCTGTCAATTAAAGCATTTGGGGTTTTTTTGTGAGTTAGGGAGTTGCTTATAGTGAATATTAAGATTTTGAATTCCTGCGTTTTTAAGGTCCTGACAAATTCTTTCCTGGAAGTGCAATATGAACATCTTTCTGTAATATACTACTCGTTTTCTACTGTTCATACAGATTCCAAATTTTCTTCCGTCTCATTAACTGTCTTATTAGACAGTTCTTACTGTATTTAAGATCTTACTGTATTTAAGCTTTCTTGGGACAACACGTATGTGCCTTTCTTTTTGGCTGGAATCTCAGGCTGTCCTGCAATCCTTATCCTCTTCTCTTAGCATAGGATTTACATTCACAAAGTGGAAACGGTCTCTTTTACGTAGTGCTCCTTGGCCATTGGACCGAGCAATGCAGAGGGGTTTGTATTTACATAGGTTTGTCCCCTTTACAGCAGACTGCACTGTGTATGTTCGTACTATGTACTACTCATGGCCAGAGCATCTTCTGCGTCCTGTGGTCTTGAGAAAAAATGATTAACCCTTTTCCTTAGTTCGGTGCATTTACAATAATGTGAGAGTTGTGTTGCAGCCCGCTTGCATGGTGTTTTTATAGCAAGAAACTGAGTGGGTGTTTTGCATGCCCTGGCATGTGGTTTAAAGGCATGTAGGGTTGTCTGGGGATGCAAAATTTGCTGGGAAAATGTTAGAGAAGTCTGCATAAGCAGAGGGAGCCAAAATTGGTGTGGTCTTGTCCATACTTCCTTTTGGGAGCAGACCCTGAAGCAAACTGTCTTGAGAATTACACTCTTTTTTTCTGAGGGAACCAACTGGTTTGCTCCAAAAGAAAGCTAAGGAAGAAGCTAACCTGTGTCCACGGCACGTACAGGGGACCAAATCATCTATTAGCAAATTGGGAAACCTAGTTATTTGACCAGTGTATAGATACTTTCGGCAGTATATGCTTACCAAAACTTAACTGGTCTGGGATGAAAGAATGAAGGCTGTTGCTCTAGATGTGCTTGTTTTCTTCTTTCAAGCTCCTACTGTAAACCGCATTTTGTAAACATTTCCCTTCATGTTGATTACTTTGTGCATGTCTTTTAAATTGGCTATTGAATAATTTGTCAATTCTGAAGTTTGTATTTTAAGTGAAAAGTTTTCCTTTTCAAAAAAATAAAGTAGATGTTACGTGTCCAGTACACTATTAACAAGATCCTGTGTTTCAGAGCTTGCCTGTTCTATTTGGCATCAGAAAAGAAAATTTAGGAACTTGCTGTTGATTAATAATGCACTGCTATCCATAAGACAAAAGCACTTCCTTCTTGGCAGGTTTTCTAAAACTTACTGTTCTTGATCGGCAAGCTTGTTGGTTTAGTGGATGCCTTTTGAAATTCAATAGCAAAGATATGATATTTATTTCTGAAGAAGCATGGGTTTTTACAAAGGATAACTGTTATCAATTATGATAGAGATCTTTTGTCACTTGTTTTGTTTGCAGGTGTCTTTTATAAGACTTCCTATAATCCCTTCAGGAAGAAATATTTTCTCCTTTCTAAAAACAGTATTAGCTAAATATAAAAGCTCTGATCCCAGCCATTGTTGTTGATTCTTTGAGAGACATTTCCCAACATTCATTGTTTAAATGGTTGTCAGGAGGAATCAAGTGAAACTTAATAAACAATGCAGTAACTGGTTCATCTTACTTTGTGTGTAGAAGCTTTTCTTGAGCGGATTTGCATTGAAGCAGTGGTCCTTTTTCTGAGTTATTGCTAGGATCATTGTGAAGCATTCCACTCTTTTACTATATTGGCAAGTGAGCGTATAATTTCTGCACAAATAAACACAATGTGATTGGACACTCAAAAAACTACAATATGAGCCCATTTAAATAACTAGAAATAAATAAATAATTAAAATCTACTAGTTTTGAGAATTTCGTAATTACACTGAGTACAGATTTTAAGGCAATGCTAAAAATTGATAATGTTCTTTTTAGAGTGCCTAATAAGATTTATACACTGCACTACAGTCATAATGAGCATGATTAGTCTAGACAGCTATACTGGGTGAAAATTAATTCCTTGAACTAAAATAGTTGGATTTTTTACATTTTCCATTGAGTCAATGGAGAAGAAAGTCAGTTCTCTTCAAGAGACAGTGGATAGTTACTGTACACTTACTTGTTAAAGCAAAAATAAAAGGTATGTGGCAAGCACAAAAGTGCGTCATAGACCTTGTGTATTCTTCTGAAAACCTGGCTAGATTTTGCAAAACTGTTGCTTTGCAATAGCTCCCACAGTAGCAACTCTCACTGCGTTTAAAGTTTCCTGCCATCTTTTCTTTCTTTGGTTTTAAGTGCACCAAAATATAGCACACCTGTCTTTGGAGAGACTGGGGGCAGGAGGGGTGGTCCTAACTAGGAGGAGGCAGTCATTTTTTTCTTCTTAACTTAGGAATTTTAACAGCATATGAGACATATCATGTTAGTGCAGTTGACTGGGGTTTTTTGTAGACATTACTGCTGTATCCCCAAGATTTAGAAATAAAAAATAAGCCTCTCTTATGAGAACACATTTTATATCTATGTTTGACTGCATGGCTGTTGAGCAGAACTCTGTGGGTAGATATGACGTATAGAAACTGAAAAGAAACCAAAGGTTAAGTTGGGCACTTCAACTTTAATGGTACATTTACAGTCTAGTTCAAAGCTTATTAACGTAAAAAATGAACTTTACAGTCTGCAGTCTCAGCCTGGGCCTTCTCTTCTGTAGTAATTCTGACTGGCCATAAGGTACCATACCAGCTCTCATAAAAAATAAATTAAAAAGCAATGCTGTGTTTGCTGTGACACTTCTACTAAATACGGCACTAAATATGTTTATAAAATCAGGTAATAATAATGTTTATAAATTGATTCAGATAGTCAAAAAAGCTGAATGAACTTGTTTGGTGAAGATGGCGGTGTTGGTTTGTTGTGGTTTTTTTTTGTGACCTCACATATTTTTAATTACTTACCTTAGCACTGTTAGCCTCCTTGGCCTCAGTTCTGCATCTCACTTTCTTTTTCCTATCCTGAGTTACGTATTTTTGGCAGGACTACTTGTGTGAAGGCCGTTGCAGGGCTTTCAAACTTCCTCAGAGGATTTAAACATCCACTTCATTTAGGTATATATGCTTTATGTATGTATTTGTTAGTTTAATCAGAGGGCAGTTTTAATCAGACAGCAGTCTCAAAGAGCTACCCAAACGCAAATAATTGTAGAAATGCGTTCTTCAGTTGGTATGAACTTGATCGTCCTGTAAATAAGTTCAAAGGAACTTAAGGAAGTCAGGTGCCATTTAAAATTACTAGGATTTTATTACTTAATTTTCTCAGGCTCCTCTGAAAATACCATCTGGTTTACTCAGTGTTATAACCAACTGTTGTTCTCGTCCTGTCTCAAGTTCTGCGGGAGTACAAGGTTCTGTTGATGTGGACTTCACTGGTAGGAGTGGGGCTTGTCATTTAAAATGTCGTGGTTAAAATGCATAGCAACGTCTAGCTTGATGCAGCACGAATAAAACACACTGTACTAATTTGGGAAAAGGTCAGCCACGGAATAGAATAAAATAATTTAATGAGGAAGCATTAGGAATTAAGAGTCCAATCTATTTAACAGTATTTTATGCACATTAGCCCAGATATTCTTAAGTGGCCAGTATTTTGGATGCTGTATTTTTGAGAGTTCCTCCAAAGCTTGTTTTTAGTACATGAATCTCACTTTGACTTGAGATGGATCTTCAGAGGCTTAATGTCTTTAAACTGTGGTTTCAGGCGGTGCAGGATGAGTACTAAAACTGATAAACTACTGGTTGAAAATTTAATCTATAAACTGATTGAATACATAGGACAGTGAAATATATTTCAGACTTTCTTTTGGTTTTGTTAATTATGATGATAAATTTTAAAGGGACGGTTTTCTCTGTAGTTTCTTGCCCTTTTAATTCTTCAGTGATCTTATTACCTGTTAACAGAGTTGATTTTCTGCTTTAGTTTCTAGTGAATTTGAGTAACTTAATGTGATGGCCCCTTCATTTTGATTTCTTACCCTATGTTGGATTGAGGGGGAAAAAAAAAATCATGATCTGTTTTGTTTCTGGAGAACACTGTGAACATGTGAACTATCTGCAGCTGCCCTTGGAAAAGGGCAGTGATTTATTGAGGAAAACTGAATTGCAAAACCTTTTTCCTCCCCAAAATCAACAGCTTGACTGAGTTTAAATAACTGACTTTTCATATCCTTTCATCACACACAAAGACCTAATCCTGAGACTACTTGAGCCACCAATGTAGGCTGTGGCTGAGACCACCACTGAATGTGCCATTCCCTTCTCACCACACACAAAACACATTGACTGCAGCTTTATGAAGTGAAAATGCTGAAGAAAAGGAAAATGTGAAGGAGGTGTCCACAGTCATTTCTTTAAGAAAAAAAAAAAAGGAAAAAAGAAAGAAAGAAGAAAAAAAAAAAAGCTGCTGCATCTGGATATTAGGAACAAAAAGTGCCTCAGACTGGAATAATAGCTTGGGTCACTTGCTTTCGTATGTGCACAAGAGTGGAACTGCCATTCCTTGTTTCAGTACCACTGACCCCTGCATTTTATTGTGTGAAGATGTCAGGGAAAGTGTGTAGAAGGAATTCCAGGATCTTTTAGTTTAACAATGACGTTATTTTGTGATCTCTGTGAGAGGTGGGGTTCTGGGGAGTTTGTTGTGTTGTTTTTTGCAGTTTAGCCAGGTTCTGTGTGTATGCATGTGTGAGTTTTTTGCATGTGAGATATTTTTATTCATTAAAGAATAGTTCTTTCTGTGTGTTTGCATGTGTGCATTTAAAATATGGTCATAAATATGTTGTGAGAAAATAACCAGTGGTGGGATCTGTGTTAAATGTCAGCAGCATAGTCTCTTTAGCCTGGTACGCAGAACAGACCTGTATCTTGGAGACACCTTTTGGTTTCCTTTCTACTGAATCCTGGTAGTTTTGTTTGATGGTTAGATCACAAGATTCTGCAGCTGTGCTGAGGTTTAATGATAAGTAAATACATTTAAAAAAACCCAGTTGCCTGGTGTCACTTGACTACTGAAATCTCATGGAACTTTTTCTCTGTGGAACTGATGTTCTAACTGTACATTCCCAAGATGCATGCATCTTGCTAGTACATAATGAAAGACCAATTAAAACTTCAAGAAAAATAATAGGGGTATACACATTGGTTACTTTAGAGCTCTAATTTCAGAATAGGTTAAAATGATCATAATGATAAAATAATTTTTTATAGTCATTTGATATGTGTATGTGCTTTCAGTTTTGCTATTTTCTTTGAAATAAAAAGGGTTTATACACTGTGTTGTTAAAAACAAATGAACAAAAATTGTCTATCCTGCCTGCTTGGTCATCATCATCCCATCTCTCCCCCTCACCCCCCCCGAAGGGGGGGGTGGGGGGGGAAAAGGCGTGGGAGGTTGAGGAGGAAGAGGAGGCTTGGGTTGCACTTGTGTCTTCAAGACCAACATGCAGGAGCTGCGAGTTTATCACAGACACTTGTCTAAATAATGCAGTTCTTTATTGACCTTTCATTCCTCTGTCCTTGAATGCCTTGATTGTTAAATCCCAGTAGCCAATTAGTCTTGTTGATGGTGACCAGCAGTGGAGATAATCTATGCCAAAGCTATTGCTGGTCTTTACCCTGTACCTGTCATCACATTCCTTTGAATGTAAGGATGAGTGGCTTGCATCATATGGACTGCCTGTTTGCTCAGATTGATGGTATGTGTATAGGCTAAAACGTGTAAAGTCTGGAGTCGCTGCTAATAGGTGGATTCCCCTGCCTATACACGGACCTCGGTTTTCTAGGGAAGGCTAAAGGCCTCTTCTCACTATAGTGGTTATATGTAATCCAGCCCAATCCTTTCCCTCACCCCATTTTTTTTTCTATATCCCTTAGCGTGTAGAATTTTTATAAGAATAGGTGTGCATGTGATTCTCCACCTATCAGTGTCAAGGCAACAGATATCATTGCAGTGGCAAAACCAATTTGCGTGGGAACATAATGTAACTTTTGAAATATTTTAGGGTTTGTGTTTACTTAGTATTAATAAGCATTTAAGATGTAACCCCTTATCTAACATGGGAAAGAAGATAAAATAACACTGAGAAATTTGATTTCATTACCTTTTTGTCATCTTGCTTCCTTGTGTTTTCTTTACCACTTTTCTGCTTTTCTTGTTTTTCTTAACTTTTTAAATTTTTTTACTTCTCCATGTACATGGTACATGTAGATAATAATTTTGTTACTGGGCTGTTCCTTCCATTTGCTCAATGAAACGTGGAATACTAGTGTTTTGAATATAGTGCACGGAAAAATAAAGCTAGCTTTCACTTAGTGGAATTGTGTGTTCTCTATTTCTTTTCCTAGAGTACATAAGCATTATGAGATGCAGTTTTCCTCTTCATTTCTTTGACATTTTGAGCAGATTGTGGCTTAGTGGTAGGAAGACAAAAATGTAGTTGTTCTTGCGGTATTTTGGTATGTTGGACTGAAACCTGCAAATAAAAGATTTCAATCAGGTTTAAATCAGCTCTTCTCTAAATTGGCTTCTCTCTTTTCTTTGTCAGATTACTCTCAATACATTTCAGTTACTAGAAAGCAGGGTAGTTGTATGCAAGTCCAGTGATGTGCCCGTGTTCTGTATGGTTGGAAAGTTCCCCCCTTTTGGTTAAGGTGGAATTTGTAAAAGTCACAGAGAGAGATTCCGTTCATCTGGGGCTCTTTATGTCTGTTGGAAGGTATTTTCTTGTTTGCTTTTCTTGCTGTGAAAGAGGGCAAAGAAATACTCAGATGTAAGTGAACTTATGTTCTGCAGTTTTCTGGTCCATCTTTGTAAGTGTACTACTTCTGCTTTTGGTGCCAAAGTGGGAAATTTTCTCATTATTATTTATAAGTATTTACCTGACTTTTTAAGTTATTGCAACCTTTCACATCTGTAGCTCAAACTGATGATTATTTTTAAGACTTCTGAAGATCATTAACATTTCCAACACTTCACAGTAGCTAGAAATCTTTTAATTCTGCTGTCAGTCATAGACTGTAACAATCCTGTTCCAAACGGTGATAAGTACAAATCTTCTAGATTGCCTTAAACCACTGATATACTATAGATAGCACAATGTGTGCTTACAAACAAATTAGGATTTCACTGTTCGGCAAAAGGACTGGAGATTTCACTTTTGATTCGAGAAGGAAAGAGAAACTTCGAGGTAATTTGAATTACTAAGCCATATAGCTGGTGCATGTGTGTGTTAAATCATTATGCGTATTTATACCCAAAACAAACATGTGGGACAAGGAATTATCTTTAGCAAAAAAAGACTACATCTCTTAGAAATGTGCTGCCAGGGTTATGTGTGCATCTCATGCAGAACATATGACCTTTTTCTTTTTGTGCTGAACCTGATACTGTGGCTGCCTGGTGAACTCTGCAGCTGATTTGAAAACTTCAGATGAATTTGTTCCTGGGCAGTTTTATACAGCAAAAGATGGGGGTTCTGCTGGGAACTGAACGCCACCTGTCTTTGGGAAGCTTACACCTCTTTGTGTCACATCTATGTAACAGGATAGTTTTGTATCATTGAAAAAAAAAATGAATTCATTTGCATTGCACTTTTGAAATAGTAAAAATCTGTGTGTTAAGAAAGGCTCTTTCAAGGGCTCAATAATAGGTATTTCTGTGGTGGGGAAGAATAGGATGCTGAGTGATTGCATTTTCTTCCACGATCATGTCCCTAAATCTTTTTTTTCTCTCTGTTTTTTGTATTCGGTTTTGAAATCAGTCTAATATTTAAATACGCAGAGCTCTCTTACTATGAAAGTCACTTGTATGCTAAAATGATGGTTTTAGATCTTACCTTCTAAAACTGAAAATGTGCAGGCTTTGGTACCTGATTCAGTTGTCCATCCTTCTGTTAAAAATAACATAATAATGAGAAAAATAATTTTTCATTTTTCTTGCTGATAGAAAGTCTGGATGTTTGAGTCAGACCTGGTATCAATTACTTACTTTGGTAAGTGTATCTTTGTTGATGGTTTGTGCTAAATAAACTTCCGAAAAGTCTTCCTGATGGTCTTGGAGCATATTTGTAACAAATTATGAGTGAGCATGCACTTACCACAGTAAATAATGTTTTTTCCCTGCCAAGGAAGTTTCTTTTTACTTCTTTAGATGCCACTGGGTTCTGTACCTGCAGGGAATGGCTGAACTGGGTGAAACCTGATGGTGGTGGTGATGGTGGAGGCTGGTGCTGATTGGTTAAAATATGGTTGCTGAAAGTGTCAGGCAACTGTTAAGCTTCCTGGAGCTGAGTGATCACTGAACAGAATGTAGTACTGAAGAATTATGAGTCAAGAGTTTATTTTGAATAGAAAAGCAGTATTTTATAGTCCTATCAAAGTGGCAAAGCTCTGGGGAAGTTAGGGGAAAAAACCAAACCAGAGACAGACTAAAAAGCATTTTTTGCCTATCTGCTATGAAAGAGTGCGACCAGAAAAGAACAGAAGGTAATTTTATTTCTTAGGATGGCTGATGCTGTAGTCCTTAATATTTTTCATAGTTTTCATTTAATTGGGGCAGGGCGGCCGCTGTGGAACTTACAGAAATATGAGTGTACTTCATTCCACCTAAAAATAAATATAAGAATAGTGTATTTTAAATAGCAAGAATAAACATTAAAATGCTTAAAAGCTTGTAACTGCTGTAAGGCTGAAGAGCTGTGTTACTGAAGCACTGATACTCTTTTTAACAGACGAGCCCACAGTTCAAAAGTAGCACAAAGCTTTTAAAGTTGCTGAAAGACCCAGAATTGACTTCTGGCAAAACAATTAGACTTGGCTGAGCGGAAAAGGTCATGCAGTTGAAAATGAGGTATTCTTGGGGAGGGCGTGGGGCTGATCTGGCATTATGGCCATGAGGGACAGGAGGCCTGAGGCAGGAAAGTCCGTGTAACTCAAAGAGAGAGTTTGCAAAACTGCAGCATATGGGGCAGCAGCATCTGTGGTAAGCAAAATTTTGCCAGACATTTGGAAGAACTGGGAAAAAATGTGCACAGCATGGATGAAAAGGTTATGGTAGCATTATCATTAGTTCAGAAGAATTCCTCACAGGAACAGTGGACAGTATTTCAGCAAATAAGTTAATGGACTAGACCATAAGAACACTAAATAATGCCATGCCAGGTCACAGCAGTGGTCCATCTTAGGCCAGCAGTCTTTCTCCAGTAGTAGCAATAGGAGGTGTTATCGGGGGAGAGCATGAGAACCTGGCTGCTTTCTGTGGTCCATGCCCTGTTTAGTACCCCAGCATTCACAGTTTTGTACTGGGGGTGTCAAAAGGCCTATCCCTTCCTGGTCCTTTTACTACCCATTTTTTGCATCATTTTGTATCAGCTTATAAGATCTGTCTTCTGCAATCTATAGCCTGCAAGCAGTGAGATATTTTTTTTTTTAATTTTATTTTGTTCTATGTATATGTGCCCCTTCTATGGAAAGAAAGCGATAATTATCACTGAAAGAAAAATTGCTTTTCGACAGGTTGTAAGTGGGATAAGACTGAGGACAAATATTGGTGAATCAGCCTCTGCTGGTAAAGTGCTAAACATATGAGCAAAGAACAAAGTAGGAAATGCACCATTTGTAGTAGTACTAAAGAGAAAAGTACCCATTGTTGAATCAAATGTTTTGATTTCATCAGGGTCTGTGCTCAGTGGGACTGTCTTGGACTTATATAGCTGGGGAAAAGGTTTGGAACTGGCTTCTAAGGAGTAGGAGGGGAGCAGAAATTGTCAAGCCATTCTTTATTTCCCTTTAAAAATATCAGTTAATTGGCAGCAGGGGCTGATAGAGGAGATATAAAAATGCGTTGCTCTGGGAATCCTGAAGTGAGTGGGACAGCGAACAAAGTGACCGCACTTTGTGATGATGGGGGGTATTGAAGTAAAAAAACCCCTGAATTAATATAATGGAAAGGGATGCTTTCTGCTACCTGAGAAGAAGGGTAACTCTGGGAGGGCTGGGAGTGCCAGACGTTTTCCTGCATTGTTTCAGGCAGGTTCTTGCAAGAGCTGTTGAGAAAGCAAAGCATGTGTGTGTGCATGTTCTACACTCTCTGATTAATGCTGTTTCCTCAAGCTACCATGTAAAATTGTGCTTGGCATCTGAGGTATTCCATGGGAAGATATAACATACTTGTCATGGTACAAAGAGAACTATAGTTTATGTGAATAGTTTTTGTGTGTATCCCTTTTTTCCCTTGGGAAGAGAACAGTGTAAGAATATAACCAGGGACTGTGGACATTTACAGAAGACGACAAACTTAGCATTGCTGAACAACAACATGTATTAACTTTTTATGTCATTTTTTTTAAGGGAGATCAGAATAAAGTTATAACTAACTCCCTATAACTTCAAGAAGAGGACCTCTTGCTTATATGTAGATCCTCATTGCAAAGTTGTACCTTGCTGCCCAAATCACTAGCATGCTTTTGTGCAGAAGTGCCAAGTGGGCACAAGGTGCGATAGAAGAAAACCATTTGAGAAAACCAAATTAAAGGTCCTCCAAGTTTTTACTGCTTATAAATAGAAAAATACATTGTCCACAGACACTTACAAGAATGGGTGTTGGCACTGTCCTTTTTTGTGTGACAGCATTGGAATCCATGTACAGTGGGTGTGAACAGGAGCTGCATGTAGAGATGCATTAAGTAGAGACCATAGCTTTGGCTCTGATAAAAGCTTTTTTTTTTTCTATGGAAAATGTGTATTAGCTGGAAGTAACTTATTACAGTGTCCAAAGGGCCCTGGCAACTAACATACATGAGTGAAGATAGTTTATTGTAAAAAGAAAAATAAGCACTATATGATGTAGGAATGTAATACAGAGTTTTAAAGGATGAGTGTTTTGAGTGTCTGGCAGAATCACAAAGTCCGGAGCTTGATTATGCAATATCTGGAAGTCTCAGACAACATACGGAATGGGATTTTTGAGAACTGCTATTGGGATTGAGACCTGCATAAGATAGTTAAGCCTCCTGGCCCAGGGTGCCCAGAAAGCCTATTTCTACCCCTTGTTGTAGGGTAAGAGATTATTGATGATAGGATGTTGTTTAAATACAACAGAATGGTGGCAGTGCCAATGTATTAAAGAAAACATCCTTTTTATTATAAGGTCACTTGTTAAAGAACAATTGGACACAGTTCGCCATGATCTCAAACAAATATTAAGCCTTCTCACTTAATGGCAAAATGCATGCCAAGTCAAATGAATGAGCATGTTGGTGGCACAGAAAACATTTGCCCTGAGGAGATAAGTATATGCTTGTTCGCTTGGAAAAACAATGATCCAGAAAGACTATCTATATTATGGAGACAAGAACAAGCAGAAGGTGCTAGCCTTAAGGATATGATTGGGAATTTTGAATAAGTTTCTGTGGTATAGCTGACAGATGTGTTCTGCCCATTTGCAGTGACATATGGATTTAGTTAGGTAACCTCTTGTTGACTAATTGTAAATAGCAGGATTCAGAGGAGGAGAGGGTGTCTTGCAGAAGATAAGACGAGCTTGCTGGTTTTGAAGGCTTTTAGAGCTGGCAGTATTTAGTTCTTACTTTTTTCTTTCACTCAGTTTATCTGAAATTACAATTTTCATTTCTTTCCCAGCTGTGCCTTTTTTTTCCCCTTTCAGTGCATTAGTTGTCTTGTCTTTATATTCCCAATTTTCTTGTGGATGCACATTTTCCTGAAGCTGAATTAACACTGACTGAGAGTTGTCATTCCTGTCAAAGATTGCCGTCACTGGTTGCTTCAGAAAAGGACGTTGTCTGAGATATCTTTTAAATGTTGGAGTTATGTGCAACACTTTTTCTCCTGTACTCATAAGTCTTCATTGCTTTTTCTCTCAAGACAAATCTGCTCCTGACAGTTTGATGCAAGCAATAGTATAAACAGCCATATGTACTTTTTTTAACCAGTTCCGAAAGAAAACCCATAAATTTTATTAAAAAGGTAATTTAAAGACAAGACTACACACCTCAACTTGGCCACTTCAAGTGAGTAAAATGAAGCAGAGCTGTTTATGTACTAGGATTACGGTGCAAAGATAAAGTGTTTCTATTTGGCTATTTCTTGGGGGTTTTGTAATAAAGGAGGAAAAAATGCAAAGAATCGACGACGTGGTTCAGTATGCTGCTCTGGATGCAGCTGGCCCAAGCAAAATGTTTATTGCTCTGATCTGGTCATTGCAATGTCTTCTCCCCAGGGAAGCTTGTCCTCTGGTGTGGCAGGTAACCGGCTGCCTGGGCATCTGTGCTTTAACAGAGCTGCAGGACAGGCAGTCCAAACAGTCCCCTTTGAAAAAGCATGGTTTTTAAAAAAAAAAAAAAAAAAAAAAAAAAATGCTTTGAAGGAAAAAGAAAATGTCAGAACTGGATTAGGGATTGATTGTGCGTGCTGTTATTTGGCAGAGCCAACGAGGAAGTAATTTTAGTCAGGGGGAGTGGAGGAGGAGGAAGGGTGATGCCAAGCAAGTACGAACAGAGCGGGGTTTTGTAGTTTCTTGACCTGGCTTTACTTCAGACAGCAGGGACTGACTGAGAGTGCCCTAAGTTAATGCAGTTGAGGTTGCAGACTTGAGATCTAGGATATGCAGGATATGCACCACTGCTATTGTTAAATTAGTATGGCTTTGTGGCAGTGTCCATGGGCTAATACAATCCTTGGGAGTGCATATTGGGGTCCAGGGAGTAGGATCTGGGGGCGGTGGCAGGGTAGGTGTGTTTGACATGCTTAAATATTGGTAAAAACAGTCCTGGAACATTGCAGCTTTTGGGTGGGATTTGACTGCAGATTCAGTCATCAAAATATCTGCTTGTTGGGCTTTAGATGCTTACTTTGCTATAGTCAGAGGGCATCTAGTCAATGCAGTTAGTGTCCTCTAGAGAAATATTCAACCACTGGGTCACTAGGTATCCACTTAAAGGTTAGATGAATCACTTTCTAAACTTCTGAACTAGGACAGGAGTTTCACTATGTCAGTCACATGTGGATTCCCACATTCAGGTTTCAGAGTCTCAAATCCCATCCCTTGGGCTCCACTCGTTCATTAGAGATCCTACCAGGTCGTCAACTGGAAGTCCAGAATGGCGTGGTTCCTATGGTAGTAGGTCCTATCTCATAGCTGTCAAACCCATGTGGATGACTTGGCATCACAAATCACACTGGGAACTTACACAGACACACAACTACATGGTAACCCTTATGCATATATTTTATAAGAGGTGCTGAAATACATTGTAAAGTCCATTTAAAAAAAAAAAAAACCAACAAAGCGCAAAACTTCTTTTTGAATTATGGCAGAAAATTGAAGACCTCAAAGATATGACTGTTGAGCTAGTTAGAGACAAGACAGAGAGGTGTTTTATAGGTACTTTGATGAGGAGATAAAGGACTCTAAGTACCCACTGGAGGAAAGTGCCAGCAGACCTAAGGGAATCAAAATGGGGTTCTATATGAAGGCCAGGTGCCTTTTTTCAAAGAGATACCCAAGTCAAACATGAAATCTTGAGCTCAGAATGTAACTTGTACAGAAGGGCAGTGATCTATAGGATGGAAGGGTAGACATTCTTAAGAGACATCTTGCCCTTTAAATTTTGCTTTTGCATTTTTGTCCTGTCAACTTTATTAAATGACTTCAAATGGCTTACAATTTGTCATAGGATTTCTAACATTATATAAATGGTATAGTTTCTGCAACAAAGGGAAAGGCTTATAGCTTGTAATTTCCACGTTTCTCCAGATTTTTGCTTTTCTTATGGTTTCTTTACCTCACATTAAATGCTTTTCTGTTGTGTGGTTGTGGTACAGAAATACCTTGTTCTTCCTAGATCAAGACCTGTTTGAGATAGAAACTCCAGGATATCACTCTCAGCACTTACAAGAATTATGAATATGTAGGTCATCAGAAGATGAAGGGAAAGCACATGTTTCGCAAGGGAATGTGCTGATCAGAGCATTCACTTCCCCAGAGGGCTGTAGGAGGGTATGCTTGCTCCAGGAAGACAGGAGATTTCTTGAGGAAGAATAGGCCACAGTGAATGGAGTGACTGACCAAAGCATGAGGGAAATCTCTCAGGACTCTAGCAAGAAAGAGGATGACTCCAACAGAAACAGCACGTGGTTTTCTGTACTCCAGGGATAGAGTATGTGCAGTCAGTAAGTGGGAAATTCTCTCTCCAGGGACACTGAAGCATATCTGAAGGTGGACATTGGACAATATGGCTCCATTTAGAAGCAAATTAGATTTCTCCATCCAGGTCTTTTCAGTCTCGGTAGCCTGTGCATCTGTTGTCTTTTGTGTAAGATGGCCTTGTTTCCAATACTGGGCAGATAGCTATAAAATGTAATTAATCANGACCAAGTATCGACCCCTGGGGGACACCACTGGTTACAGGAGACAATTACAAAAGACTTTTAAATGCTAAAATTAAGAAATATAGTCAAAGATGCTGGTTTTATGGGCCATGTTTTTTTAACGTAGGGCAATCTTACCTGCTTAGCCTTTTGATGCAATTTGCAATTGTAAGCTGATTATGCTAGACAGGGTCTAGATACCCGGTCTTTTTTCTTGCTGTGCAAACTGAATACCAAGCTCACTGCTTGTCTCCAGAGAGGAGAGCAGTCAGGCTACACATGTCGTCATTATTGTCAGCCTACTGATCGTCTTGGGTCCTCCAGCTTGCACGCAGTGAATCTACTAGAAGTTGGGGCGGTCTCCAGCTGAAGAGGTTAGTTGTCCCTTGTGAAACTCGGGAGCTAGAACCTCTCTGCCTTACCTCATGCAGTAACTACATGATTACAGTCTGCAAATGGTTGTGTCTGACTTTCAGACTACTTCATTAAGAGTTAATTTATATGCAAGTTTGGTTTTCCAAAAAAACAACACACATGACTGATCCACCCTATCATAAATTTTTATAATGATAAGGTGGTGCAGGCTCATCTAAAATTCCTTCCAAAGGCGGTGTCAGATTTTTACTTTAGTCATCCTAACCATCTTTTCCTTCCCTGTATTTTCGCCGTAGCAAGGCTTTGTTTACATGAGCTGGATCCTAATAGCTCTACTCCCACTCCCACCCCCACTGGCACTTTGCAACGTATTGTAGATTATCAGTAGTAAAACTTCAGTTTTAACTTTAGTTCAGACTTTTTTTGGTGGTTTTTGTTAAGAAACATTTATTTTCCTTGAAGCTTCTCTTCGGGTTTGTGGCTGATGGAGTGAGGAGACAGAAGTACTTCAGAAACTGCTTTTTTGTGACTGTCTAGGAGGTGATGAAGGGAGATGGGGAAGACAGCAGGTGTATAAAGCAGATTTGGGAGTCAGTTGTCAGAATGAAGGAGCGGACTTCAAACTCCATTTGTCGATGAGAAATTAGAAATTAGCTAGCGTGTGGATGGTTGACAGGCTTGGCAGAGACAACAACAAGTACTGGGGAAAACCTTGATCTAGACAGGAGAAAATTTGGAGGAGGTCAGAAATCTTTATTTGCTTTCTCCTCATCCCACAACAAAAACAAAGTACGCTTACAGGGTTTTAAAGAACGCCGGAGAAGTGGAAGGTAGAGAAGGGCTTACGGCAGCGCTGATGAGGAGGCAGGCTGCTTTGTTTTGCTTTGTGCTGACATAACCATGTGCATAATTGATCCAAGTGAAATACTGTGCACTCTCGCTGCCATGTTACCTCCTCGTGATGAAATCTAGGTAAAATGTTTGCAATCTACTTTACGTATCTAGAAGGTCAAACAACATGATGCCGTCAACACCTTAACCCACAGATGAGCAGTATAGTGGTTATGCAGCTTTCTTCAGAGCTCCTACCCCATAGCTATTTTCCTTAATAGATTTATGAGACCCTATAATGTGCTTTCAGGATCTATGAGGTGCAAGGCTGCTACACTGATAAATCTTCTATCATGAGCTAAGATCTTGCCTAGAGCCCAAGACTGTATTGTGCTGACTCATGCAGTTGTAACGCGTAAGGTGTGTGGGTTTGCTGTTTGGTCAGGTGAAATTAGGGTAAAGTCAGAGAAGCCTCAAGAAAAAACAGATGTAGGGGGAAGGGTTGTGCTCAGTTTTGGCTTTAGAGCCTGGGCTGGAGGGGGCAGCTACCAAAAGTGCAACACAAAATGCAATGTTTCATAGGCACTTCCATTGAAAGTGTTGGAAAATCCAGATAGCTCTCTGGTATCTGACCTTAGCTCGTGTGTTGCTTAACTTTTCCAACTCAATGCACAGATAAAGGGACAAAAGCCTTTTTGCTGTAAGTCGCACATTCTCAGGACCCAGTGGTCACTAGGGCATCTTTGGTGCCCAGAAATGAGGCAGCCACAAAGTTCAGTTGTAATCTACTTGTGCATCGTATGTGATGGTGAAGGAAGTGGCTCCTCTACAGTGCATAAAATGGAGACCTTTTAGAAAATACTGTCATTTCTAGGGAGTTTGTTAATGAAAATAACACAGGAATTTGATGTTGAGCTAGAATTTCAGTTGTCTGGTTTCAGTACAAGGTGGGTTTCTTTTTGTGTGGTTGTTTGGTGTCGTCGTCCCCCCCCCCCCTTTTTTAAGGAGCAAGTGAATGCACCCTGATTTCATTATGCCAGGACTCCTGGCATACATACATGCACACACAGCTGGTATTCTGAAATAAATTTGTGTCCAGGTAATGCTTTTCATCGTGTATTCAAACTGAAAATATGATCTGAAGTGGTCTTCAGGAAATGTGAGATTTAATTCAGAAACTGTCCTAAGCAACAAAGCTTCATTCCACATTGTATCTCGTTTTCTAAGAGTAAATTCAGGTTTAGCCCAGCCCATCTCGTACTCTGAAGTAAACCTGGTAAAACCAGCCTCTTGTGACACTTCTCACAGTGTTATTTGTAATGTTTCCTAAAGCTTACTTTCTCTGATACTGGGTTTTCTTTCTAAATGGAACAAAGTTGTTTTTAGGAAAAAGGTACAAGCCTGTGTTGAAAGTCACTTTTCCAACTGTCAAGTCTTTCAACTGAAAGTTAGTCTTTCAACAGTTTCTTTTTACCTGGAGTGAAAAAACATATCCCTGATTCACCAGGTAGACAACTAATCTTTAATGGACCCAAGCTATTTCATTAATCATCTATTATTTTGTTACAGAAGTCACAGAATAGTACACAAAGTAAGACACTGATGTTCTTAAACAAACACCAGTTTTGTAAAGATGTTTCTTAAAGAACAAATAATGCAGTAGAAAACCATAAATTGCACAATTAGTCAAATTAAAATTGTAAATTCTTCAAGTTGCTTAAAAATAGATGTCGCTCATGTTATACAATGCATCCGCTCTTAAATTTGGTAGTTATGTTTAAATATTTAAATGTTTCAATAGTGTTAAATAGTTTTATACTTGTTCTAAATTAAATTCTTCTGACAGAGTTTTTTATTTTATTTCTATTGTGTTGCAGACTCTCCTACAGATTTTTGGTGTGGTGGCTGTGGCTGTGGCAGTTATTCCTTGGATACTCATACCCTTAATTCCACTATTTATTCTTTTCATTTTTCTTCGACGGTATTTCTTAGACACTTCAAGAGATATTAAACGTCTAGAATCCACAAGTATGTAGTTTGGCGGGACTTAATGTTAGTTTGAACCCTGCTTATTATTATGTGAAATGCTAGTATTTTATAGACAATCCATCAAAGATTTTTTTTCTTTTGCTATGCAAATAACTTCCTTATTGCCTTGGTTCTCAACTAGTGAATTACATGCTTAACTCCTGTTTTGCATAATGATAAACATTAGGTATGCCACTTTAACTATCTGTAAGTAAAGCTAGTTACGAACATGCTAAGTTGCTGGTCTTTGGGACCTTGTATGCACGTACTAATGCTGTTTCTGACCTAATCTGACTCTTGTGTCTGACTTTAGCTTGACTATGATATGAAATATTAAGCATTATGAATAACAAACATGGGTGCCTTATGTCATTAATAAAGCTCAAAGAATTTCTTCAGTGACAGCTATTGTTAAAAGCATAAGACATTTTTGTATAAATTAATCTGCCTGGCTGTCTGACTGATTCAAATTGAGTAGGAGGACTTTGGTTAAAGATATCACAGATTTATTCTAAAAGGATGCAGTATAGTAACTTGTATGGTTAAATATAAAGTAGTAGGATTAAAGATTAGTGTGGTACAAAAAGAATTAAATGTTGTCCTTGAGCTATTGCTAAGTTACTCTCATTTCCTTTGTAGCTCGAAGTCCAGTGTTCTCCCACTTGTCATCATCCCTCCAGGGACTTTGGACGATTCGAGCTTTGAAAGCAGAGGAAAGATTTCAAAAATTATTTGATGCACACCAAGACCTCCACTCAGGTTTGTGATGAATTGACATGAAAAATCAAATACTTTGCTCTGTAGGAGGGAAATATCTTACGCCCTCAGCGACATGTATATAATGTACATTAAAATCAGTAGGAGCTGTGCATTTGTCTCTTTAGGGTAAAATTTCTCTAGTAGAACAAAAAAGTTATTATCTGTCTAGATTTTGTGAGTTTACTTTGGGCTGTAATGGAATTTGAGATACCCACGCATATGTTTTAACAATGTCTAAAATAAACATTAGAAAGTACGCCAGATAAGAATACTTAAACAATCATTTTTGACATTTCCCTGGATTCCATCATTAAAAAGAGAGAGAGGGGAAAACAAGCTATATTATGAAGCATCTAATATTAAGTAGTGTGCTAGGATTAGGAAGAGATGATTAATATAAATTGTCTTGGAAAAGTTTCATAAATTTGCCGCTTTCTTTACTTTGAGCAGCTTTTGGGGCTCAGATCTAATATATAGTATTAACATGACCAGAAGATGTAAAATATTAGTATTCTGCAAGCATAAGTATTATGATTCAGGTTTGCACTGTGATTCTTTACCTTTTGTTAATTAAATGTTCTCTATTATTATGTTTTCCAAGATGCAGCAGAATACAAGTTTGCAATTTTGTGTTTGTTAGGCAAGATCTTGAATTTTCTCTGTTGTAAGACATACAAGTTTATTCTATTATTCTTTTTTGTAATTTATAGACTTTGAAGGTTTCAGACCAGACCAATTGATCTTTTCTGAAATACAGTTATCACAGGCTGTAGAATTGTGCACACTGACCTCTCTGTTTAGCCCAGTTACTTGTGACTGGGAAAACATATCTTCCAGGGAGGCACCTCTAGCTTTGAATTCCCCATTTCGTAATAATTTCAAGTCGCTAGTTGTCTGACCAAATCAATTTTGCAGTAGCTGATAGCGAGGGAACACAAAGTTGTTTTTTAGGCTTTGTATTAAAAGCAATCTTTAGTCGATAAACTGCATATAAAAGTTTCACTATACAAAGACCTTTAAAAGAAATATTTTCTCATATTTTAAGGGCAGATCTAAGGAACATAAGCATACTATTTTGCAGTTGATTTTATGCATCTCTCCAACAAAACTCTCAGTAACACCCCTGCTGGGCAGTTCAGGAATGTGCTTTTGAGATCAAGCTTCAATGCTTACAGTTGTGCTTTTGTGTACCTGAATGCTTCATCTTGGTGTCTTTCCCACCAGAGTATTTGGGGTATACCAGCTTGCTTAGTGTGTGTGGTTTTTGGCTGGGCAGCAAAGGCGACCAACATCTGGGCTATATTAACAGAAGCACAGCCAGTGGAAGGAGGGGATTGATTATCCCCCTCAGCACTTGTTAGCCCACATCTGTAATACTGCATCCAGTTTTGGACCCCCCAATACAGGAAGCACTCTAACAAACTGGACTGAGTTCGGTGGAAGGACCATTAAGATGGTCAGGGAACTAACAGGAGAGATCTCCCTGTGAGGAGAGGCTGAGGAAAACTGGGCTTGTTCAACTCACTGAAGAGAAGGCTTATTGGAGGATTTAATTAGTTGCCTTCCAGTACCTGCCAAGGATGTTACCAAAAAGATCGGCAGGCTCTTCAGAGTGGTACGTGGTGGGGAGGAGCACAAAAATGGATATAAGCTGAAACTAGAGAGGTTTAACCTACATACAAGGAAAAACTTTTTCACCATGAGGACAGTCAGGCAGAGGAACAGGTTGCCCAGAGATGTTGTGCAGGCTCCATCCATGGAGATTTTCAAGACTTGAACTGCATAAAGGATGGAGCAACACAGTCTGATCTCAGAGCTGCTGCTGGTTTGAGCAGGAGGTTGAACTAGAGACCTCCTGAGGTTGCTTCTACCCTGACTGATTCTTTGATACTAAATGTGTGCAAACGATAGCCGATAGGAGAGGATACCTTTCATACTAGCTCACAAAGTTGGAGTCCTGGGTTCTTAAGTTTCCCAAAGAGTTTTAAATTATTTCTTGCATCGCAGAAGACTCTCCCAACCAGCAATGTTTTTGTTTAGTGCTTTTGGCTGTAGTGGTATCCTCCTCTCTTTTTAGGGCTGAGCCTGGGAAACAGGGCACTCCCTTTAAATCCTCCTTCAGGGATGCCTATGAATTTCATATACAAAGAGTCATAGAATGGTTTAGATTGGAAGGGACATTAAAGATCACCTAGTTCCAACCCCCTGCCATGGGCAGGGACACCTTCCACTAGACCTGGTTGCTCAAAGCCGCATCCACCCTGGCCTTGAACACTTCCAGGGATGGGGCATCCACAACTTCTCTGGGCAACCTGTTCCAGTGTCTCACCACCCTCATAATGAAAAATTTCTTCCTGATATCTACTCTAAATCCACCCTCTTCCAGTTTGAAACCATTACCCCTTGTCCTATCACTACATGCCCTTGTTAAAAGTCCCTCTCCAGCTTTCTGGTAGGCCCCCTTTAGATACTGGAAGGCTGCTGTAAGGTCTCCCTAGAGCCTTCTCTTCTTCAGACTGAACAGCCCCAACTCTCTTGGCCTGCCTTCATAGGAGCAGTGCTCCAGCCCTCTGATCATCTTCGTGGCTCTCCTCTAGACTCGCTCCAACAAGTCCACATCCTTCTCATGCTGAGAGCCTCAGAGCTGGATGCAGTACTCCAGGTGGGCTCTCACAAGAGCAGAGTAGAGGGGCAGAATCACCTCCCCTGACCTGCTGGCCATGCTTCTTTTGATGCAGCCCAGGATATGGTTGGCCTTCTGGGCTGCAAGCGCACATTGCTGGGTCATGTTGAGCTTCTCATCCACCAACACCCCCAAGTCCTTCTCAGCAGGGCTGCTCTCAATTCATTCTCTGCCCAGCCTGTATTTGTGCTTGGGATTGCCTTGACCCCGGTGCAGGACCTTGCACTTGGCCTTGTGCGCCTTCAGGTTCCTTAGATGGTCTCGTACTTGATCTTCACCTACGGTGCGTGGTTCCTCATTCTCTTAGACCCTGCCTTTGCCTTCTGTGACTTGGGCTGTGTGGTTAGAGCCCTTGCCAGTGAAGGCTGAGGCAAAAAAGTCATTGAGTACCTCAGCCTTTTCCATATCCTGGGTGACCAGGTCTCCTGTTTGCTTCCAGAGAGGACCCACATCTTCCCTAATCTTCCTTTTATCACTGACATACTTATAGAAGTTTTTCTTGTTGCCCCTGACGTCCCTGGCCAGACTTAATTCTGTCAGGGCTTTAGCTTGCCTAACCCATCACTGGCTGCTCGGACAGTTTCTCTGTATTCCTCCCAGCTACCTGTCCCTGCTTCCACCCTCTGTAGGATTCCTTTTTGTTTTTGAGTGTGTCCAGGAGCTCATTGTTCATCCATACAGGCCTCCTGTTTTTTTTGCCTGGCTTCTTCTTTGTTGGGATGCATTACTCCTGAGCTTTGAGGAGGTGATCCGTGAATACTATGTTAAATAATCTTTAGATAAAAACATCTAAAAGGTATGCTGAGGTTTGACCAAACCTAAGTTTCCTTCCTGCCAGTGCAACACCTCTATGAGCAAACTCATGAGTCATCAGAAGTTACATCATGATGAGTCTTTTTTTAGTCCCCATGAATGCCATATTCCTGCATGCCCAGTGACCCTGGTTACAAAGGGAGGTTGCAGAATGACCTGTCTCAAGCTGACAGTTCAGTGCACCTTCCTGGACAACAGGATCAATGGAGCAAAACCTTGGAGTTGAAAAATCTGTAGCCCAAGTCTCCCATTTTCTGGTCTTACAACTACACTGTTGCACCAAAAATGACCTTCCATGTCACCATAAGCTCTGTTTCCAGGGCCATTCAGCTCCTGGGATTCAGAGGTACCTAAATTGTCACAATGAGTTCAATTTCTGGAACTAGGTTTGTGACTTAATGTGGCACTCTCTTCTGCATATATTGTTCCATGTGCTTAGGTGTATGACTGTCCCTTCAACCTCAACAGATGTCTTTTGTTTAATGAAACCAGTGGTCAGGCATATGCAGTTAGAGTTGATGTAAATGGGACTAAGAGGTTACCAGGTCTGGACCTTACTTGGCTGCCTCTTGTCATCGTCATTCTTTCCCTCCACTGCCCTCCCGAAGTTGTTGCCCTCTTGCACTTCTGTTTGAATTATTGATTTGATCACTCTGTAATCTGGCTATCCAGAATGATCTGGCTTAAAAACAGACTTACTTCCTCCCTTTTTTTATAAAAGGGAGGGGTGTTTTTTAGTTTGAATCTTCCTCAGCACTGGGCTAAGGAACAGTGAAGCAGTTGAAACAGGACTGATCTTTAGTATGGAGTAATGACAAGCAATGCGGAAAGAATTGGAATGGTAACCTTCTGCTGTGACTTGGTAGCAGCTGGAACAATTCATCTGACTGCAGCCTAAGCAATAAATAATGCCATACTTTGTTATGGCTACTTGACTTCTGGTTTTGGCCCTGAATTCAAACATTTTGCCTTCTGTATTACAATGTCTTTTGCTGCTGTCTCCTGTATCTTGTACTGTAGCAGATCTATCTGGGATGTAATTTAGCACCAAATTGTGGACACCTGGATGTAAGTGCCTGGTGGAGATGTCCACCTGTGAGCTTCTCCAAAAGTAGAGATGTGGGTTCAGTCAATTGAATAGCTCTCTAGCCCCACTGGCTGTATTGAGTAGCTCCTATGGGAGCTTAACTGGCTGCAGCTGCCTTCTAAAGACTTGGCTCTGACAGTTGTGTTGTGATGTGTTCTAGCTAAAAGCTTGTAGACTGTAGTCCGGCTACAGCAAATGTAGTTGTACTTCTGCTCTTTTGTACAAGACTCCTGATCTGCTAGAGTTAAAAAAAATAAAAAAATAAAAAAAAAAAAAGGCTTCCATTTTAAATAAGCGGACCATGCTTCAGGCCTTGATTGTTTTTCTTTTTCTTCCTATTACTGTTTGTTATACTAATTGTGATTACTATTAGTGTGAAGACTAGGTTAGACCATTTCGGGAAAACTGGACAATATTCTGATCATCATCAATCCATACAGATCTGCACTTAAAGATGGCAATGTTTTTTGTAACAACTTACAATATCGACATGAATTAATTTAATAATAATTATACAGCTTAGTTTTCTAATAATCCACTGGTATTATGTCTTTGTGAAATACACTTTAGAGGCCTGGTTTCTATTTTTGACGACCTCGAGGTGGTTTGCTGTGCGTCTGGATGCCATCTGTGCCATTTTTGTTATAGTGGTTGCTTTTGGTTCCCTGCTTCTCACCAACAGTAAGTACAGATGTTAGAAAAAGTTCACCCAGTAATTACCATGTATAGTAATGTCTAATTCTTTTTCATAGTTTGCTGTTTCTAATTGTTTAAGGACTGTAATTAAGTTAAATGTTTCTTTCTAGATCGTGATCTCTTCCTCAGTCTAGGGCATGGGGGCTGTATCTGCTTTCCTGCGAATACTGGAGGCAGTTCAGACATCTTCCGGGCTTAGGCGTGCATCTACCATCATCCCCAAATGTGCAAACAGACTTGCAGATCTGTAATCTTCACTGTTGAGATTCTGGCTTTCAGAGCAATAGCAACAAATAAATCTTTTTCTTTTTCCCCACCTTTGCCTTTCTTTTTTGGGCCTACAGGGCTTTGCTTTTCATACTGAAACGCCCACAGAGCTGCTTCTTAACAACTTTTTTCCTTTCTATGCATGGCACAGTAGGCCAAAAGGCAAGATAAAATTCCTAGGGATAGTTTCCTAATATCTTGGATCAGCAGGATAGGCCAGTTCCAGAAAGAAAATCGCCTCGTAATAGTACATTTTATGTTCACTGTCACTCATGAACTGTCATTACTGTATGCATCATCCAGGATGTAATTGGGTTAGATGTACTAGAATGAGATAGTCATCTAAAATACGAAGGAAGAAGTAATTATCTTGGACATGAAAATTAGTGCTAATTTGCTGGTTTTGTTTCTTTTCTTTTTCCTTTGGATAAGTTCTGTATATGCATGTGTGTGTTAAAATTTGAACACTCTGTGCTGCTCAACACTGAAAATTTTGAGCTAGGTTTGATGTTATTAGAATGCAAAAAGACAAGTCAAAACAATGGTCCTGAATCTTTCCTTGCCTCTGGATAAGGAGTAACTCTCTTGAAGTCAATAGAGCTATGCTAGGATAAAGTTCAAGTAAGTCAGAGGACAATCATGCTTAATATTGGGGCAGACAGAATTAATTTATTTTGTGAGAGTAGACCCACTGAACACAATAAGTGCTTATATAAACAGGGGAAGAAATATTCTGTCCTGTTATTTTATCTGATTGCTTACAAGAGTACAAAGTTGATGTAAATGTTTGTATCTTATTTTGAAATCCTTTTACGCTCATTTTTTGATTAGGTTTACTGGCTGATCTAATTCCCTTAGAAAAAAGTGAAAAGTTACTAATGCTTAGCCAGATAGGGATGACTCTAACAAGCTATGCAAGTATCATCTTGAGACTGAACCTCAGTTTTTAGATAAAATGCCATGCTAGTGAGAATTGGGATTAACTTTTTAAATATACAGACAATTTCCAAAACGTACCCCCCCCCCCCCCCCCCCAAAAAAATGCAGCAAGTAGCTGTTCTGCCTGGAGCTACTCATTGCACAGATGGCAAGTATGGTGTAACCAAACAAAATTCTGGCTGTAATGCTTCCATCATGTATGTAACCTCATGAAAGTGAAGTTAACTAGGATTTTGTGTAATTACCAGTGTACCTATTTCATTCTCTTTTTTTCCTTTGTTCTGCAGCTTTGAATGCGGGGCAGGTTGGTTTGGCACTATCCTACGCAATCACCCTCATGGGAACATTCCAGTGGGGTGTTAGGCAAAGTGCTGAAGTTGAAAACCTGGTAACCTTTATTTCTTCCTTTTTACCTCTTGGTTCCTTTTCGTGGTTGAGACACGAGGCCTTAAGGATGGGATTCTTCTTAATTGACTTAGGACGTTAATACCTTAGCAAGCTATTGAGGCACCACTTACAGGCCATAAAGAAAAATAGCGTCTTCTAGGGTATAATTTGTCTGACTGATTTTGAATGTCTGTTGAGATGAATTTTGCCCAGTGACTGTCCCTCTCCATTCATAGTAAGGGAGGCTTTATAATCTCCCTTTACAGCAGAAAGGAGACTGTCTAGTTACAGTGTGGACAATTGCATTGCAACTCGCTAAAATGACAAGAAATTATTCGCTCTCTATAAGTAAGATTTTTTTAAAATTATTCTTTTAAATTTGGGATTTTTAATCTAGTATTATTTATTATTGTATTTTTAAATTTTATTTATATCCGTCATAGCATTTTTTAGGGTCCTGTTAATCCGTTGTAAAGGCTTATATCTTCTTAATTTGTTGCAAGTTAACAAATATTTGAAAGTACTCATTTGTATTCAGCTGAGAGGATTGTGTGTTTCCCAAAATATGTAAAGTAAAATGCCTTCCACCAATTTTCAATATTTACTAGCATGTTCTAGTTTGCCTATTTCTTAAGTTGATATACAAGAAAAGAGACTGTAAAAGGAACATACTGATCATAAACCTGGTTTTTTTTGTGTTGCGTTGACAACTGAAGATTACTTGTAATTATGATTTGCTGACCATAGTCTAGGGAAATATATGTAGTCCTTTTGTAGACGTTACAAAGGCCTGTTTAATAACAGATAAAATTAATAATATTTTGAGATTTGAATTTTTTTGTCTAGCACATTGCTTCTTCAAAGCATTTTTTGAGACAGTGGTGACCACTAAATAAAATTAATTGTATTGAGAAGATACATGGGTGAGGATGCACACCAGAGCCTGAACAGAGCTTCTATTACTTGCCCAAGGGGGATAAAAGTGTCTAGAGAGCTCAACTTCTTTTTCTCTTCCTTCCCATAAGATTAGAGGCATCAGCAAATAATGTAATTTCTCTCATATCTGGCATAAAATACACAGGAAAACAAGTGTTATTGCATATGTCACCGGTAATATGGTGGCAGCTGTCTTGCATTGTGGAGTTGCTTGTGACAAACATATTTAAAAGATTTGCTGGGGGTGAGTACAGTGGTAATGATAAGGACAAAAAAAAGGAACGATGAAGCCAGTAACTTGATGCTAGTAGCTATTGTGCGTGTGCCTGTACCTCACACGGCAGTTTCATTTCTAGCTTTTTCTTCCCAACACACAATGTAATGCTGACATCTTAGCCGAGACTGACAGAGAACTCTCATAGCTTACATTTCTTAATACTTATGCACATACTTAGATTTGTAATTAATCCCACTGATCAGAAATGAATGTGTATGTATGGATTTATGTATCATGATGCAGATTTGGGTCCGTAACAGGACGTGAGATGCATCCTTTCTGCTTTTTCAGTTGTATAATGTAAGCATGGGATGGTACCAAATACTCTTATCTGTGCTTAAAAGAAAAACTCTGGAATAATTTTCATTGAATCTTTATAGTAAAAATACACACACACAGTGTTTGCAATATATGCAGTAAGCTGAAATATATATATATATATACACACACACACTCGTGTCTTCTTTCCTCCCCTTAGATGATATCAGTAGAAAGAGTAATGGAATACACAGAACTTGAAAAAGAAGCTCCTTGGGAGACCAACAAGCATCCACCACCTGAATGGCCAAGCCAAGGAATGATAGCATTTGAAAATGTTAACTTCACTTACAGTCTAGATGGACCTTTGGTGTTAAGACATTTGTCTGTTGTAATTAAACCAAAAGAAAAGGTATGTATATGGCTGTCTTTGGCCATTCACAGAAATTAAGCAAAGATGATAAGTTGACGAGAAGCTGTGTGATAAAAATCCACTATAAAATATACGGATGATAGGAAATTAGTAAGTGTTGTTTTAAAAAATAAGCCTTAGTTGTATTTAATAGCAAAATTTGGAGCTTACTTATTTCCTGTAAATGTAGCATAAATGCGTCTGGGAACATGACATTTCTGTCTGTCAGAACAAAGGGTTAAATATATTTGATGATTTCCTGATAAAATTTGAATTTCATCAGAAAGTGACAGACGTTCAAAATACAGACTAAGCCCAAAATTTTTGTTCAAATCCAAAGCAAATGGAGCTGTATTAGCAAACTGAGGATTCAGTAGAAGGAACGGAAATGGAGTGAAGGGTGTCAACACACAAGGTGAGCAGAAACAATTGAAAATAGGGAACGTGCACAGAGCCCCAAATGGAAGAGAGAAGAAAGAAATACAAATCAGTTGCATAAGTTTAGAATTGGGGATTTTATTTCATTTCCTTTCGGCTACCAATCCAATTAACTGTTGCCATTAATTAGATTGGTAGCCAAAAGAAACGTAGAAACAAAACTCTCCCTCCTCTGCAAATTTGACTCTTCCTCCCCAATTTTGACACCATCCCAATTGAAAGAGTGCTACAGGGAAGGTCTCCCCCACAGACAAAATTAAATTAGAGCCCTGCAGTGTTAATTCGTGCTTTGCTACATTTCAAATGCACGTGTACTTGTTTGATTAGGATATCTTCCCTCGGAGGCTGGTTCAACTCTCTACAATCCTTGCCCTGGCCTCATTTGTAACGTGCTTTTCCATTCAGTCCCAAACCTGTTTCGTTGCTCAAGTGGACCTTTTTAATAACATGCATGTTACCAGAATTCAACCCAACTTTGCTGCATGGAGATGATCTCATGGAATTAGGTATGGATGAGTAAAAAATGGTGTTTAAGAAGAAGAGCAAAAGGGGTGTTTATCTGCTCTCTACTTTTCTTGCCTATGGGCCATCTCTTTAGCTGTTATATATCACTCCAATGTAATAGCAGACAAGAAGATTTACATTTCTTAGTGAGAGACAGAAATAAAATAAAATAAAAAACGGAAGCAGGAGATATTAGCAGTGTATGACTCAGTCCTTGGTGGGGACAGGAGAGGGAGGGATGACTGGGGGTATTTATTTTTGCTGAGTGGTTATGCTGTGGTTTTGTCATCCTGAAGTGAATTTGCCCAGCTTGAAACTATTTCCAAGAACTTCATGTTTGTTTTCTATGATGTTTTGCACAATACCGCAGTAGACTGCCACTGCGTAAAATAAATCTCCCAAGCATCTGTGCCCTTTATATATTGGTTTTAATTATGGAGCAGTGTCTCTTCAGAACCAGGTTTCCGGATCCGCTGGGGGTTCTGCCCATGTGGCTGTCAGTGAGAGCCCTCATGCCTGCTCATACCCCTGGCTCGCACAGAATTCTGGTGGCTGCGGTGCCACAGGCAGGATGAATGAGTTTAAACTTCTGCCGTGCTTGCAGGGCTTTTTTTTGTGGCCACCCCGGCGCCCAGTTTGGGAAGTTGTAGGTACAGTAAGAATGGAGGAGGTGATCACTGGTGGGCAGGTCGCTGGTGTGTTAGGGTCTCTTTCGATCTGCTTGTCTCAGCGTTTTCAGTATTTCCCTGCAGTCAAAGCAGGCTAGGAAGGACCCTCTCTTTTAACATCTTTGCTGACGGAGCAGCGTCTGCCGGCAACGGAGCAGGGAGGGCTCACACAGGGGATTCTGCCAGCAGCTGGCTGCAGTGGACCTCTTTGGCTAGTGTGGCTGCAGCAGGAGAAGGTTAGCATTAGCGTGTGCAGCCTTGGCTTTTAAACACCCCACTTATCTTTGTTTTAGGGTGCTTGTGAATGCTTCTTGACTTAAGATATTGTTAAACGCACCTTGTCCTGACAGATCCTAAATCTGAGGGTATGGCTACGTGAAAAAGTTTAGGAGGGTGAGGGTCTGGATTTACGGCATGGCAGCTGTTCGTGTAAGTACTCTCACGGCGTAGCACGAAAGGGAGGTTGCCTGAGGGATAACAAAGACACGGGCAGGTTCAGTGGAGTTGCTGACGTGCTGTAAATCTCACTCTCATTTTTTGGGCAGCTCCACTTTGAAGTACGAATGACGCTTGAGTAAGGATGAGCCCAGCGTAGCAGGTGTACTCCTGTGTACGCACATGGCTTACATCAGGCAACAGAATCCTGGCCATATGATTCCTGTTAGGTGGCCGGGAATCCCATTTGCAGACTGTCGCTGTGTTTGCACTGGCTATGAAACGTGGTCCTCTGAAGAATACAATATATAAAAAAAAAAATAAAAATGTGTATACTGAGAGCTGTTTCAAATTCATGTCAATTTTCAGCAGCCTGTAGTCAATTGGACCAAAAATACAAATAGATTCCTCTAAATGCTGAAGAGCGTAGTCCTTTCATTTGATGCCAAACTGAAAGTGGGATTTTGACAATATGCAGAGCAGCTGCATTTTTATTTTAAGTATCAATGTATTTTTTATGTTTTTTCTTTATATCCTCAATACAATACTTTATATCACTGACATTTACAGAGAAACAATTGAACTTTTGTTTTCACAACTCTGGGTGTCTGTGTTCTCCATTCAGCATTTTCTTTCTGAGCTGTAGTGTAACTGTTCAGAACTATTTTTCCTTTGTTTCACTGATATAATTTAGAATACTAGACATTTTATCATTTATTGTAACAGATTTGCTTAAATTAGGCTGTATCTTTAATAATAAGCACTGTATAAATGCTAATTAGTTAATATACAATAGTACAATAATGAATTGTTGGATGAAATTGTTGAATCAGAAAATAGAAGTAGAAAATACCTTTTAGATTATGCAGCATAAGTTGCTCCTTGCAGCATACTTTTCTGGTGTTTTGTGTGTTTTTGATCAAGTGTGGGCAATGCTGCTTTGTCTGAGCTTAGCGTCTCTGTCAGAAGGTTTCTTCTTGCTCTTCAACGTAACTCTGCTTAATTTCATTCCAGCAGTCATTACTGCATACATCTGAGTCTCAGGCAGTGGGTAATTGCCCTCTGGTGTCTGTACGTATACTCATGAAGGTTTTTGTGTTTCTTCCTCCTTTCTGTGCCCAAATCACTTCACCAGGCTATATCGTACATATTTAATCCTCATAAATCCTTCCTCATCAAATCAGTATCTCCAACCCATATTAATTTTATGTTGCACTTCTCTGAACTCTTTCCAGTGTGTTGATTTCTTTCTGGAAGTGTAGCGATTAGAACTGAGTGCAGGAAATAACAAATCCTGCCAGATCAGATCTGTGTAGAGGGTTACTCCCATCACCTTCTCTGATACAATTGATTACTGTGCATTGTTTTCTCTAAGAATCCTTTACCTGAAGACAACATACTAAAAAAAAAAGTTTGCTGTTCAAGTAGAATTTAATCACCACTAATTATATGTCTCCTCCCATTTATTAATGGGCCTACTTTCTCCCAAGTGTTGGTTTCATATGAAATATTTGTAGATCTTAATCCCTTGATATTAAAGTTAGCAATCCCATATTTTGTGTTTTCTCTACCTCTTTTTTTCTGAAAGCATTATTTTTTCACATTACATACTGCTTCTGATTTTTCTTTAGGAACATAGAGAAGCCTGAATCACTGTGACTTTATTATTCACTGTTTCTCCTGTTTTAAAGGAATTGCATCTGTCTGACATGGTCTTGTAGTTTCAATACTTGTGTCCCCTCTGTTGAAGCTGTCTGAAGCATGAATGCAGTTTATAATCCTCCTCCTAGTTTTGGGTTTTATTTTGGCTTTGGAGTTTGAGTACTTTGAAGTGCTTCACCTTAACCATGCTAACCAAAATCAGTCTCAGTTATTTAAAATGGAAATACTACCCATACATTGTTCCCAAATTGCTTTATGGGAGTCCTGTTTTGGATTGAGATGTAGGTGCATGCCTGAAATGATTTGCCTAACATTGCCCCATTTAATATAAAAATTAGCAGTCTTGAATCACATTACTCTATACACCAAGCTGCTTTATCTTGTTTACACAATAAAACACCACACATTAAGGGAAAATCTTTCACCTTTGAATATGATCCAATAAATTGTTGCATATCCATATGTCACCTGAATCCAAACTGATTTGGGGGGAGGTTTATTCTTCTTGAGAAAATGTTAATTATAAAGAAGTTTTATTTGGTGCTTGTTCTACTATAAATTCTGTGATGTTGTAAAACTGTTGCTTGACATATTAATTTATCCTGAGAAGTTCATGGTTTAATTGTACAAGCTTGGCTTGCTCTATAGGTTGGAATAGTGGGAAGAACCGGAGCTGGGAAGAGCTCTCTGATAGCAGCCCTCTTTCGCTTGGCAGAACCCGAAGGAAGGATTTGGATTGATAAATACTTGACATCAGAACTAGGGCTCCATGACTTGCGGAAGAAAATTTCAATTATACCTCAGGTAAGAGACTGACTTGGTCTTCTATAAACATTTTCAATAGAATGCTGTAGTATTTAAAATGCTTTGCCAGGATATGTTCCCCCTGCACCCCTGTATGCAGTAGGCATAGAAACTTTGGTGAGGTGTTAATCTTACTTGAGTAAGGTCTTGATTATTTTAAGATAAACAGAATCAGTTTTGGGGATTGGAGCATTTTCTTCATAGTTTTGTCTGCTGTCTATTCCTCTGGAATACTTGTGAGTAGGTGTTAGCAGGATGCTGTCCTCCTGTAGTCTGGGAAAGAGCAGAGAAAATCTGACAGGAATATACCAAGCTTCAGCAGTCCTCTGAAGTCACTTGATCCTTTGGCGGCAACTCCTGCCTGATGCGTTGCCTGAAGCTTCCTTAGTAAGAGACTTTGAGGGACCACTTTCAGCTCTCTAGTCACCCCTGTACAAACTGACTGAGGCTAGACGTAGAAAGAGCAAACGTGCCAACTAAAAGTGAGCTACCAGCCTTTCCGTTATTTGGAGAAGGTTGGACAGGAGGAGAGCAGAGGAACAGACAAAGGAGGGGGTCATTGTGACCCATAAACAAAAACTTGGTAAGCTTTAGAAGCTGAATGCAGGAAAGGCTTCAATGCAGGGGAAAAAAAAAAAAAAGACGGTGTTGGGAATAGCCTCATCTCTGGTGAGAAAGGATGTTCTAAGAAGTCCAGTGGGTCACAAGGTCTTCTCTTCTATGGTCTCACTTTCAAATGAGACATTGAATCAGAGCAGGGTTATGTATAACCTCAAAACTTCCTGAAGGCAAAGCCTGTGCAAGTTACCATGTTTCATGAGAGCTCTGATCTCTTCCCTGATTGTTTACTCTCCACTGGAGAGGGAGGAAGAGCAAAAAGCTCATATGCTGCAAATGCAAAGTCGTGTTTTTGGCAAATAATTTGTCTGGGATGTTCTAGCAAGTAGGTAGAACAGTAGGTTGGAAAACAGAGGAGTTTGCCATGTTTAGCATTAATTCTCAGATCTGTATTTTATTACAGAAGCTGTATTTAGAGTCCTTACACCACCTTTGTATCTGGATGTTTGCTAGCCTGTTGGCAGGATGGCATTCAGAGTGTATTACTTTCTTTAAATTGAGAGCCTTATAAAAATGGTGATGAACAGTGGTTCTAAGCCTCTCTCGATTACATACTTTCTTTTTTTCCTTTCCTAAGAATAGGAGTCAGAGAAAAGAAGCAGGTATGCTATTATCAAAAAACAAACAAACAAACCAAAAAGAGAGGTACTTCCCAGCAATTGGATTGTTGCCTAATGCAGAATGTCTTTTGTTTCTGCATACTGAAGGCTTTGTTATTGCACAGTGGAGGTACTCACTGGAGCTAGTCATCTTTTGTATGTAAAGAGGACTTTATGTGGATTTAAGTTCGCTTTTTGTGTGTGTGTGTGTGTGTGTGTTTGTGCAGCATTCTTTTCTCCTGAAAGTAAATGATCATCAGTTCATTCAAGGTCTACAGCCTTTTCAAAGCCTTGCCCATAGCTATTGTGGGTGATTTCTACGTCTGTAAGAATTCAACCCAGTTGAATAAAACAGAGTACTGAGACAGGAAAACTGCTGGTGAAATACAGTTTCTACATGTTGAGTGATGCAGATGCTCAAAGTTCATCGCCTTTGATTATACATGGCTCTTTTTCATACATTGGTCTATTGACATGGTTGTAAAACTATCCAGTTGAATTCTGTGACTTTTATCAAGTTTGATAGGTTTTATCATGTATGATAGATTTTTTTTATCATAGTCACAAAGGGTTTTAAGTGTCCAAAGGCTAGCAGGTAGCTTTTCATTTCCACATAAGGGAAGACTTGTTTCCACTAAAAATAAGCAAAAATATGAAGTGGTGGTAGTAAGAAGAAGAGGGTTTGGAATAAGGTTTATACTGTAGTAAACTGAGTGATAGGCATTGTCTTGTACTGCGTTAATAGTGGTGTCAATAATAAAAATAGTAATGTAGCATCAGGTAGTTATTTTGCAGCAAATATCTTCATAATTTTGTGGGAAGCTAAGAAACCAGAGGGAGAGATGCTTATTAAAATTCTAACATAAATCATGCTAAGCAGAACCATTCCTAGAGAGTGATGAGGCAAGACTAAAGTTTTCTTATATGTAAGTTTAAATACCTACCTGGAGAAATAAAAATGCGCTTAGGCTTCTAATTGCTTGCTTGGATGGAGCTGTGTGAAGGTTGTGTTTGTAAATCTTTTCTATGCAAATGTTGTCTGCCTCCCTGACTGCAAGCATTTTTACAACAATTATTTACAGGTTTGTCTTATTGCTTTCCTCTCATAAACCAGACTATTTTAAATAATAAACTGTGTCAGAAATTATAATTAAAAAATATCCTTATCTTCTGTTGCAGTACATGTCTGTTGTTAGGACTTTTATAATAGTTACGAACACTTTATAAATCCAACCTCTTATTTCGCCAACCTATAAAAATGGATTGAAAAGGAAAATAAACGTAACAATACCTTCAAAACACACCAAATGGTGTATTAAAATATGTATTGTTATACAAATTGCTTTCTAGGTGTTTTTGAAGAAAAATGTTTTTAATCAGTTAATGTTTTTATTAAATCCTTTTGTTCATTCAACAGGTTTTAGTGACATGTTTTACCTAACATGACAGATACTTTCAAATAATTGGCATGTTATGTCAAGAAATGCATACATTCTTTTACCTTGCTTGTGGCATGTTCTGTCTTTGTTAATCCTTTTATACCACTCAGAGTGGTTTAGAAATGAAGACACAATAAAAGGGTTAAGGCCTAAATTCTGTTCTGATTTGCTGCAGCCCTTTGGAGCTGGGCATCACTAGGGTTAGATGGGGCGTAAGTCACGACAAAGGTTAATCTCGGAGTAAGCTGAAGTTATCCAATGTAAATTTAGACTTTATTTCCTAGTGGAGAAAAAAAAGAAACCATTTTGCATAAGATTTCTCTGATTTAAAGAAAACTGACAACATGATGAATGGTCTCTATTTATGATTAGCGCTATTACAGCTTTTGACTTGTTGTCTTTATGTGTGGTATTAAGAGGAGTTTAGCCCTAATGTGTCAGTGCATGACTCTCAGGTCTGGCAACTCACATTAGTGAGTACTGATCTGTTGCTTAAGGAGTTCTGGACCAAAAGTCATCTTCCCACTTCTCAAACACTACATTTTCCAGTGTGAATTCAGGTGTGCCAGTTTGATTTATGATCTGTTATTGGTCTGAACGGGAACTGAAGTAGAACAAAACCTGCTTCTTACCCACATTGGTACCTGAATGGGAGAAGGTACTGATTTGAATCCCTGATGTATTTGAGTTAGAGCAGTGCTCCAGTTCTAAGTAAGTTTGCTTTGATGCTGCAGCAGTATAGATTAACTTCTATGTGTAATAGATTTATACATTGTGTTGAAATGATGAAAGCGGTTCCTCTTAGGTTCTGTTGGTAAAACTGAAGGGCTTTTATGGTATGAAATGAAAAAAAAAAAACCACAACCAAATAGAAAAGCAAAACCAGAAAGGTATTGTGAGCTCTTTGATTCCTCTCTGGTTTGTATAGTTCAAAACCAAATTTTCAAAACTGCCCAAACGTAATTTAGGAGTGTGAGTTCATTGACAGTGGTAGTTGCTCCATTGACAGTGGTAGTTGCTGGGTTTTATTAACAATACCAGGAGGATAGCAATGATTGCATGTAAGTGTGTGTGTGTATATATATGTATAGAGAGAGCGAGAGCTTGTGGCATCAAAACAGTGGCATGTAAATGCCCATTTGAGTACCTACGTAACTGTGTACAGCAATTTGCAAACAGACCTGCCCTGTTTGGTAAATTGTCTTCATACAGACTGGCTGAACACTTGCCTTGCACCCCCACCCCCTTCCCCTTTAAGCGTGCTATTGTGAAATACTCCTTTGCATTTCATAAAAGATGGCTTGTTGTAGGATGTTTCTGTGCTCTTGTTGATATAGGTTACTTCTGATTATTATTAAATTACCTGTTGCAATATAAAACCTGTGTTTAAAATGGAATGCTAATTTTACTTTGTTTTAGGAGCCTGTTTTATTCACTGGAACTATGAGGAAAAACTTAGATCCTTTCAATGAATACACCGATGAAGAGCTGTGGAATGCATTGGAAGAGGTGACTTATTAAATCTAATAATGTGCATCTGATATTTACAAACCAAATAACACTATAGTGCTTGTGTGCATTAGGTTTTAGATGTTTTCATCAGGTTTGATAAGGGCGTAGCTGTTGATGGAAGAGGTAGACCAATGTGTATGCGTTTGTGTATGTGTGTGTTTGTGCATGTGTGTGTAGACGTGTATGTTGTTATATAAGTCTTTTATGAAAAAATTATCCTTTGGGATGATGCTTTGGTTACATTTTGATTCATATCTTAGTTTTAATGAACATTAATAGATTCTTAACAATGTGCTTTAATGTCTTTAGAATTCTAATAACTGACATACTGTGTAATCCAACTTGGCACTTACTCATTTTGTGTCAGAATATAAAAGGTAAACCTTGCATACTTATTGTTGTGTCATCAGACATACAATAGCTGATTTAAAAGGGAGTTACTCATCCTACAATATGTTGACATGTCAACAGGTGCAACTGAAGGAGGCTGTGGAAGATCTACCTAATAAAATGGAGACGCAGCTGGCAGAATCTGGGTCTAATTTTAGTGTTGGTCAGAGACAGCTGGTGTGTCTTGCCAGAGCGGTTCTAAAAAAAAATCGGATCCTTATCATTGATGAAGCAACAGCAAATGTGGACCCAAGGTAAAAACAAAATCTGTCATGTTAAGATGAGCTGGTTTTTTCTTTTAATAAGATCATTTGTAGTGTAGAGATGAACTTAAATACTTCATATTTTTTGTAGCATATATTGCTATTTTGTGTTTTCCATGCCAGCATCATAGTTGTCTATTCAAAACAGGGCAGTTGAGCAGATGATATATACTTAGCACTCAAAATATCCCTAACTTCAGTGCATTCCATAGAGTAGGAAAATTAATATTCAAAGTTTATTTGTCCTGCAGCTGTAGACGAGAACCTCCTTGGAAATGCAGATCAGTAACATCAGAATAGCCATGAAACAAGTTGAGTTCTGTTGATTTCAGGAAAAAATGTCTCTTGAAAATAAATAAATCAATACATTCCCCCCCCCCCAAAAAAAAACAAACAAACAAACAAACAAACCGGAAAAGTGAAAAATGGCTATAAGCAAAACTGGGTACTTCTGGTTATAAGATGCTGTCCTTTCAGACGACTCAGATGCTGGTGTAAAGGGTAAAATAAGGTGGGGGGGAGAATGTAAGCTATCCTAAACACCACAGGAATTGCAAGACAGATTCAGAGATGTTTAAAGCTACAGGAGGGACTCATTTATCATTCATTATTTTGTCTTGTATAACTCGGGCCGGCAGAACTTTCCTGAATTCATTCCTGTTTGAACTAGAGTGTACTTCTAGAAGAACATCCAACCTCAATAGAAAAAAAATTCAATGACAACCCTTGTTAAATTGTTCCAATAGCTAAGTACCCCCACTGTTAATTTTTGAAACATTTGAAACGCTGGTGGAAATATTTTGAAAACAATACTGCAAACGTACTGCATCAATTAGTCTGAGCTGAATATATAGTTCCAACAAACTATGGCTTGAGGGAGAACTCAAAGTCCAAAGAGGACAATAACACAGCAAGTCCCTCAAACAGATGCATTAAGGATTTTGTATGTCATCTGGGCGTGACTCATTTTTATAACATCTTCTTGGGGGAGAAGTGGTGCCACTAGGGTAGCTTTGCAGTTCAGCTGACAGTGTATTTCTAAAACCTTTAGAGAAGTGCATTCTCTTCCCAGAGGTTCTCTCTTTTTTTTTTTCCTTTTTTTTCTCTCTTTTTCTTTTTTGACTATTAGTTTATTTTTGGCTGAGCACTGATAGATTAACTGTGATTAATCATAGCTGTGGAAATTTAATACCATCTTACTCATCCTCCTTATTTTGGCATCTTACATGTGTGTGTTCTCAACTTACACTATCCATTTAATTGATCTTGATTAATGTGTGCTGCAATATATATTATAATAAGGTAAATGTTTGTTTGTATCAACTCTAGGCATAACAATACAAATAATAACTTGGAACTTCTTCTTTGAATTCAGTTTGCATTACATTCATTATTACCTTTTCCTTAATGTGTTGCTATAACTAGAGCCGAGTATTTTTCAGCTGTGCAATCTGATAGGATGCTCATCAGGAAACGCTGATGTGGGTTGCTTAACTGAGCAGTTTGGGAGGCATTTTTGGCGTGTAAGGAAAACCTCCTCCTCTTCTGATGCACAACCCCCATATCTGGCAACCTTGTCTTTAGCCTGGCAGCAAGCACACATCGTATCAAGCACCTGGGATAGGAAACCGTGGGGAGCTGCCGCCGGCTCTGGCGATATTAATTCTTTTTTTGTTCTTCTGGCTCTTGATCTCCTTGCCTCAACCACTGCTGCAACCATGTCCCTTCTCCAGTTCAACCTGGAAGTAAACGTGAGGAGGCAAGGTTTGGGAGTGGGAGAAGGAGAAGGGTGAGGTGGCATGAGGCAGTGGCTACAGCAGCAGGGTGAGAAAGTGTACCTTCTGCAAGGCTGAGGGACTCCCCCCCATGTTTTTGCAGCTCAGCTAGGTCATTTTTTTCTGCTGAGTGAAGCTGAGCAAAGGAGTGAAGGGAAGGAGTTTGGAGTGCACCTTTCTCCCTCCTTCCTACATCTTGCAGTTCTCATATGTAACCTTATTATTTCCCTTGCTGGTCATAGCTACCAGCTGCTCTGCGTGCTGCAGGGCTGCCAGCGCTGTCGTGAGCGAGAGGAGGAGCTTGCCGTAAAGAAGGTTGCCCTAAGTCAGACTACTTGCATGTTTTATGTGATGACTGACCCATGTTTAATTTGATCTTATCTTCTTGGTCCTGAAGCTGGCTTTCTCACCCCGAGGAACGGAACCATTTTATAGCAGTTGAGCCATTCTGGAAAGTTGTATGAAATCTGGAGCAGAAGAGCCGAAAATCTTTCTGTAGTTGCTTTGGTGATATATTGAAACAAAATCCTTAGTAACTGAGATTGTTTAAAAAAATATTGAATAAGTTGAACTTACTGAGCTCTCTGCCCACTGACTATGTTATTACACGTTAACCTGTATTTTTACTGCTGATAGAGGAGAAAACTTTTCGGGCCCAGTCCACTGCCACATTTTTACATTGGTTGTTCATTGAGTCTGGTAAAAACAGCCATTGCTCATAGTTCAGTTCATTAGCCAGCTTAACCTTGTAAAATTTAACTGTTCATAACATCTAACTGCTATCTGTATCTGTTTCTCTTTTGGAGAAATCATCCAAAGCCGTTCAGGAATTGTGTAGTGTGAGATACGCTTCCAGAACAATCCCAGGAGGACATTAGGCTTAAGATAATGACTTATCCAGTGTTCCTTTCAGCAGCTTTGTTGCTTGTCATTCAGGTTGTATTTATTCTTGCTCTTTAGATAGTTTTCTTTTTACATAGTCAACTAATTCAGGTTACACCAGATCTTGGGTTGCTGTGAAACTTGGTGTTAGATCCTCAACCCGCGGTGCCAGTGGGACAGCCATACCACCATTTTGTGCTTTCTTATTGTACTGTTCCTTGTGATGGGGAGTATTGTGGTTCCCATTTTCATATAATCAGATTAGGGTTGAGGTGTTGTCATCCAGCAGCCCTAGTTTGGTATTCAGGTTGCATCTTTGGTTTCTAATGTGCCTGAAAGATGATGGGGTTTGATCCACTGAGGTGGGTGACAGAATCACTTGGCACTTGCCTGGCCACTTTCTCAGTATGGGTGGGCCCCAAAAAGGGTTCATTTATGCCCTGAAAAAAAGGATAGAAATGCTGCTTCCTTTGGCACTTCTCTAGAGGGTAGACAGTTCTAACTGGCATTTGATACAGTCTCTGCACCCTATCAGCATGTAATTCTCTACACAGATCCTTTTCTTAGTCTTTTAGATTTTCTCTACATGGATCCTTTTCTTAGTCTTTCAGATTTTCTTGCCTTTCCTGCCTTCTTCCCAAGATTCACCCGGAGGTTACTGATGGTGCTTCTGCCTGCCGCCACAAAAACTATACTTCAAGATCTATCATGAACCTTAGAGAGGATCTGGTTGAGTCCCTATCAGTGGGCATGTCTGCATGAGATTTCATATTGTGATATTTGAAGATGGAGCTATTAGGTCTGTTTCTGATTACTTTGTAGTCTCATTTTAGAACATTTGTCACACCCACAATATGGCCATCAGTTTCTTATTAGGGATAAGCTTATGTTCGGGAAATACCTGTTTAAGATAATAGTTTGATGGTATCTGTCTAAGAATGAGAAATGGTTTCTATTGTAAATGCAGGAAGAGGTGGTGCTATAAGGAATACACGTAATGAAGGTAGATACAATAAAAAAAATGCAGAGGACAGGGATGTTCAAGGATGAGGCATTCTCCTCAGATAACAGTAGGGATGGCCTGAGAGTTACAAATCATTTTGAGCCCTTTAAAAAGATATTTTCAAAATTCCTGAGCAAGCTACAGTTCTCTGTGTTCCTTAGTAGCTCTGCAGGAAACCTCACCTTGAGCTTGAATATAAGGAAAGAAAAAGGCTTTCTTTACATTATTCCAGGGAGTATTGAACCTTTTGTTTGATTATTCAGTGTAGGCTATCTCTTAACGGTTGCAGAGAACAAATCCCACTGTCTATATAAGACTCTTCTCTACTGAGTGTTTTAATGTATGGCCCTGGTTTTTAATTTCGAAACTAAGAGTAGTCAGGTCATTGAGGCGTTTCTGAGAAGATGGCAAAAGAGATCTGTGCATTAACGCTGGGGTGAAAGTGCAGGTATTACTGTGATGTGAGACATGCACGTGCTAATGGGGCATTAAGAATGAACAGCTTCCTTTTCTTAAGATGACTTAATACACAGGGCTAAAGAGCCTGTCTCTGTCATGACTTTTCCTCCCGTCTCTTTGCCTGATTGCGTACTGGCCTTGGTTCAAAAGGAGGAGTTGAGGGACACCTGCTTCCCACCATGTTCTTTAGCATCTTTTAGGAAGTAGGAGCAGAAGGACCAAGTGTTCTCAGACTGAGACCCAGAACCCGGTTCTCCTAAGTTCATGACAGAGCCTAAATGTATCTGTCCCCAAATGAAGATGACAATATGCATGGGAACTCTTACTTAACTGTTTATGTCTTCCTTCTCTCTGATGATTCGTCCTGTCATCAGCAGGGATCTGTCTATTCCTTTGTCATGCTGATTGCTTAAACTTAGTTTGCAACAGAAGATATGTTCAGTCTTTCAGAGCATGAGCTTGTGATGTCTACTGTGGAAACTTAACGGTTACTCCATTCCTCTAAGTCATCCTGTTCTTCCAAAGTTGTCTTTGTCCACTTTTTATTGTTAGTGCCTCCTGACATGGTGGCATCAGAACAATTCTTTTTGCTTAATTTATGAAGTGATACCAAATATTTATCATGTGCAGACAGATTCAACGTAGAGTACTACTTCTGTCTAAAAAATAATAATGTCAGAGGAAGACATGTGTTGCATGAATCTTTATTGTATTTTATTTGATTTTCCAGTTACTTTTAACAATTTGAAGAATTGAGTCATTGCAAGAAACTGGTTGAAGTTAACATGGCTGCCTGAATATAAAATTTCATCCAGATATCTCCTTTGTCTTGTTTTAACCCTATATACAGCATTTATTATTCCTCAGTCATTATATAAAAGTACAATTTCCTGTTTTAATAGAAATCCTGGAAATGAAACCCACACCTTCCAGGGCTTGACTTCTAGGCTGGAGCTTCCTTGGTCCAACTAACTCCAGTATATTTTGAGTTCTTTGTGTCTTCCTTCTGTCTTGGATGGGAATTTTAGTTTCTGTACCTGTATTCCCCCCCTGCCTTTTTCTCCATTGTCACCACTCATCAGTTTTTTGAAGGCTGATGGGCAATATATGAGTGAGTATTCACGTGGCCTGGCTATGCACCCAAGTTGGGAGCCAAGGCTTCCTGTTCAATGTGGACTGTCAGATGCCTCTAGAGGGCATTCATCACCTGATGGCTGCCTAATTCAGGTGCTCTGATGCACCTTCCAGCCATGCCTTTCCCCTTTCGTTGACTAGAGAGGACTGGTATGCTTTAAGTTAGGTGGTATCAATGCTTCTCTTGTGCAGTTAGTTACTTGAATAGTCTCCAGTTTTATGAGTATTGCACCTCTTTTGCCTTAACGCGTGTTTATACAGCTAAAGAACCTTTTAGTGTCTTGTGTATCTTTTGGTATAATTTTATTTCCTTTTCAGGATTCTCAGCTTTAGTTGTGACAGTTACTGCTTTAAACCCTGTACTTCACTGTCTGTGCTTTAGCTTAGTTTTCATTCTTTACGAGTCTTATGTTTCCTCCTGATATCCTTTCTTAAATGGTTAATTCATAGAGTAGGTTGAGGCTCTTAACTTGAAAGCTTTTACCCCCTTCCTCGGGTCATGTGTTCCAGGTAACACCTTTGATTTATGGAATATGCCAAGTTTTCTTTTTTCTGCGTTCAAGTTCTTGAGCTACTCCAGTCCTAGTTTAGTTTACCAACCACCTCCTTTGTTTAATCCCTTTTTGCAGTGGAAATTTAAGAACCTTAGTTATAGGCTGTCTTGGGTTCATTCTTCAGTTGACTTGCAATAAAGGATATTTACTTTCACCAACTTTTCTTCACTGTGCACAAACTAACGCTTAAAATAACACTGACCTTCTTTGGTGTAGAAATCTCTAGGAATATCTGATTCTACAGAATGTTCCTCTTCTTGTAATCAAAGCCTGGGAAATTAGTCTCTTGAAATGAAACCTAGTGCTCTACTTCCAAGAAGAAACTCTTTCCTCCTCAAGTATTAGAGGGAAGATTTTTGGAGTATGTTTCATGATATGCCTCCAAGTCATCATAACAAGAGGAAGAAGCACTGTAATGACTTCATAAGCATATTTCTTGCTATACAGTCATGTTTGATGAAGTCATAAAACTTGCCTGCCATTCAGTTATCCGTGCAAACATCTTATTTTCATCTGCATTGCTCTTGCTGTGTTTCAGAACAGATGAGTTCATTCAAAAGACGATCCGTGAAAAGTTTGCTCACTGCACAGTGCTGACCATTGCACACCGCCTGAACACCATTATCGACAGCGACAGGATTATGGTAAGAGTTAAGAAGAAGAATTTTAAGCAGGGTTGGTTTTTTTTTTCCCCCTGAAGAATGATGTTACTGACTCTTTCCTCTTAATTTTAATCCAAAACTGGGCAGAGGTTTAAGTTGTACTTTAGACTTATCCTAGTTAACCTAGTTATTCTAGTTACTGTGATTGGCAACTCATAAAACTGTAAAAGTAATGACCTGAAAAGACTTCTTACATTGTCTGGCCCTGTGGTTTCCAACCTGCGAGGCATGAACCCATTGGAGGTGAGGCACAGCAGCAGACCTGAGCAAATAAACTCTGCCAGCACTAGGAGCCCGTGAAGACACACCCAAGAAGCTCTGGACAGAGTCAGCTGGATTTGGTTAGGTTTATTAATTCAGTCTCAGTGGGCTGAGGGAGGCAGTGACAATAGTTAGTGGTGTGGGATGTGTGAGGAGGAAGTGGTAGAGGTTCTGGGGCAGGAGACATGGAGGTAAGGAGGCAGCAGGCTGCCCTGGGGCAAGGGTGGTGGTGGAAGGAGTGGAACTAGACTGGTGAGGTAAGGAACATGGCCAGCTTTCTAAAGCAAGGTTCAGACAGAAAAAACGAAGCACTACCAATCTGGCAGCCCCTGCCATCTTTGTTCCCAACAGAGCAGTGGTAGACTCTGCCACCGTGAAATACCCTTTCTGCCATCTTGTCTGCCCCACCATGCATTGCACATGCATACAAATTGGGAAATACTTACTGATTATTTTCATAAAGGCAATGGTCTTCCCTAGGCTCGCAGAAAATTGGGCTGATTTGTGTCCTTGAAATTATGTGCAGCCTGCAGTTTTGCAATTTTCTGCAGTAGGAACAGGAGCCCTTTGCAAACATTTTCTTCACAGCCAGTTAATGAAGTAACTGACGTAGTGGGCAAACTGTGTTCATGAGTGGAACTCAAATTTAACTGGGCTTCAAGCAGAAGTTACCCTTCGCATCTCAGCGGTAACCTTAAAAAAAAATACTTTCTTCAACTTTTGTTTTGTGAAAATGAAGCATGTTAATTCTTTCCATGTTTTTTTTACTGGATGCTCAAAACGTTTTAAAATCTGTGATTGAGTTACATTGGTTCCCTGAAGTACACAAAATGAAACAATTGGATCTACTGAGGTGAGTGGTGTTCTGAGGAGTAGAATAGATTGTGAACCAAGTGATTATAGTTTACTTACAAAGAGAGAAACCAGCAGAACTGCCATAAGTAGTCATATAATTGCAAGTATTTAACGTATAATAAATAAATATTTTCTTCACTGGTGAATACCTCCCCACAGGTCTAATGGATATGTTGGTGTTTTCTACAACTAAAGTGAACAAAAGACTTGTGAGGAAACAACTGTGACCTAATTAATAGCTGTGTGTGTTTGTTAGCTGTCCAAAGGGATTTCTGTGGGTTTTGGTTCATTAACTACCATTAACTTGTTATGCACAGAATGCTCTTTCCATGAAGGTGTTTTCTTAGTTTTACGTTTAATATCATGCAGTTGTAATGAAAACTAGACGTTTTATTTATTTTTGCCAAAAATCATTGGAACAAAGCATAGAAATTGCCCTTCTCCCCAAACTGCTTAGTCTTGTTACCAACTATATAGCTACTCTATTGCATTTTTAAAGTCTGTACATTATTCTTAACCTTATGTTGTTTCAATTTAGCCACTATTAAGATTTCTAGTATCCTAAAAGTCCATTTATGTTCATACATTGTCTAATACAGTCTTTTTTGAATGCCTTTGATGTCTTTAGAATATTAAGGAACAGATTTGCAAGAAGATGTGCCTTTGAGTCCCCAGTCATTAGTAACTCTTAAATATTTTTCATCCTTTTACATTACTCCATTTTGGTTGTCTTAGAGATTTCTGTAATTTTGCAGGGAGAGAGGAGGGTGAGAAGCGTAGGGCAGAAAAAAAGAGGAAACTGACATGTGACCCCTTAAGAAACCAGTTTTCTTGACATCCTTATTCAGTTAATGATTCTGTTTCCGGAAAAATCAGAAATGTGATTGCATATTTAGAATGATCAAAGTTATGGCAGGTGTGCTTTTGTTACACTTTTAATTACTTGGTTTACTCAGGCATGTAACTCCTAGTGGGAATATAGCAGAATTTTTGAAGAATAAGAAATACGTGTGTTAAAAATGCAAGGAAAAAGAATATCTCTCTAGAAGACTAACTATTAATGAATGTCGTTAACAATAAAAACAGCATTCATGGAAAATAATCATTTACTTAAATATCACAAAAGTTGAGAAGACTCAGCTAAAGAAAGCTTTCAGAGTATATTAAAATTTGGTTAGTCAATAATGTGTTTTAGTAATTCCCAAATTTAACTTGATGTAGATTCTTTGTGAAGAGTAAAAATGCTCAAACTGAAGTGTATTGTTCTTCCATTACCTGGTATTGTTAAAAACCCTGGGTTTTTTTCTCCTTTAACGGAGACCTATAGGTGCAATAATGACTTCATTTGTAAGCCATCCCAAATCTCTGTTGTTTGCTATCATGGTAAATTTGTTAGAAAATGAGGGAAGAATAACAAAGATGGAACCTGGCAGTTGGAATATTAACAAGTGTCTTTTGACAAATAACGAGTCACGTTATTTTTCAAACAAATTTTGAGCAAACTTGTTCAACTCTCTTAACTCCATCACAAAAGTCCAAGCTCGTTCCTGAACAAGTATACATAACCTGAACATAAACTAGGGTTTCCCTCCTTTCCCATTGAATCAGATTGAAAGGAACCTCTAGTCCAACCTCCTGCTCAAAGCAGGATCAGCACTAATTTCACATCAGGCTGCTCAGGTCTTTTTCCAATTGGGTCTTGAAAACCTTGATAGATGGAGATTCCACAATTTCTCTGGGTGACCTGCCCCAATGCTTAATTATCTGCCATGAAATTTTTTTTTCCTTATATGCAGTTGAAGCCTCCCTTCAGTTTATGGCAATTGTTTCTTGTTTTCCCACTGTGTGTATTTCACTAAAGGGCCTGCTTCTGTCTTCTCAGTAACTTCCTTGTAGGTATAGGAAGATTGCTGTTAAGTCCCCTGTTCTCCAGGCTGAACAAGCCCTGTGCCATCAGCCTCTCCTCATAGGTCAAGTGTTCGAGTCTGCTGACCACCCTGGTGACCCTATTTTGAACTTGCTCCAATTTACCCTCATCTTCCTTGCACTGAGAGGTCAAAACTGGTCACCATATTCCATATCTGTTCTGATGAGCACTGAATAAAGCAATTTCCCCTGATCTACACTCCTCTTGATACCCATGGCACACTGCTTGACTCCTGTTTAGCTTACTGAACACCAGGACACCACCTCCTTTTCAGCACAGCTGATGCCCAGGCAGTTACTCCCCAACTGGTACTGATGCAGGGTGTCGGTCCATTTCAAATTCAGGACTTTGCATCTGTCATGGTTGAATCTTGTGAAGTTCATGCTGACCTATTCCTTTAGCCTGTCTAGATCTAAATAGCTTTGAATGTCAACCCTGTCTTAAGCGTATTGACTGCAATCTCCAGTTTGGCATTGTCCCACAAGCTTTTGATTTAATTCAATTTGCTAGTTAAAGCAGAACTTTCCACAAAGAAAAATATTCACCTTTTAGGGTTAATCCAAACATTAAAAAAAAAAAAACAAAAAAAACCCAGAAAATAATTTTGAGAAATCATGAGAAAATGTCAAGTTGGATGAGTATGGAAATAGGAACTGAAGGTGAACTGTTGCATGTCTGCTCACACCCATCGTAATAACCGGTTCTATTTTAGAAGAGAAGAAAAGCCTACTGGAAGAGGAAAAAAAGGAAGAACAGAATACATTTTATACAACTGTAGACAAATCTGGCCTCAGGAGTTGTTTTAATTCTCGTTTGTTCCATTCCCAAAACCATACCTCTGGTTTCATAATCCAGGTCACGCCTTAAGAGTATTTCCATTATATCTATCTTAGTGATAAATACCCTTTATCAGAACTTCAAACACTTAAAATCATTGAGGGAAGAGCTGTATTGTGTAATGTGATACTCTCTAACCCAATCACCTCAATGAGTAATACTACATTGCACTTGCATAGGACCTTTCATCTGGAAATTGTAACGCTCTTTACAAACATTAATTAATTAAACTTCAAACACCTGGGTGAGATAGGGAAGTATCCATACAATCTTTGGAACCAAAGTTGGAAAGACTTGTTAAGTCAGGCCATCAAATAATACTACCATAAAATTATAATCCAGCGGTTTTCAAACTCTTTTTTTTTTTTTCTTCCCTCTGTGCTGCTCCAGAGTCTCATAGGACACATTGTCATTCCCTTTTTCTTCATTAGTTTGAGAAGCCAAGTTGTAACTCCTCCTGTCAGGTGCTAGCAGCACCCGTTTTAGCCGTTTTGCACAGGCAGCCATCCTGCTGCCTGGCAGAGAGGGAGGGTGGGAGAAATGCTGCAGTTGCCTCTTCTGTAATGGCAAATCCTGGTAGAAGCTCGGCTCACACTTGTTCCACTGGCCCCTCATTCCACATAGCTTCCCCAGCACCACAGCAGCTGCTTCCCTGTCTTGTCCTCACCTTAGAGGGCAAGGGCCTTTTACCTAAATTGCATCTGCAGCTCACTAAACCCAGCTGGGAGCAGCCCGGGGCAGCCAAGAGGCACCACTCCCAAGACTTAGAGTGGGATCTCATAAAATCCCTATCACCCACTCATCCCCCTCCTCTCTGCTTCCTTCTTCATGTTGAGAATACTTTTTAGAAACTGTATTTTTACAGAGGGGAACACAGCATACAGGGATTGAGGCTCACCCAGGGACATAGTGGATCAGTAGCAAATTATGTATGTGCATCTGGCAAGAGCCTGATGCAGTTGTTTGGTCTATATGCTATGCCGTGGTCTCTCTATAGGAAAGCCACAGAGTAGTCAAAACTTGTGCATTTTCCAATAACAAGGATGTTTCTCCACAGAGACTTTTCATATCAGTGCAATACTTCTTTGAAATGGAAACTCTTTATGCAAGCAGAACTTGATCTAGTAATTAAAAACTGTCATTCAAATAGGAAGTTTTTGATGAAGAGAATCATGGGAAGAGATTTGATTTATTTATGGGAAAACCTGTTGTGGTTACATTCTGAAGTGACTAATATTCAGGGTAACAATACTATGTGCTTCACAGCCAGACTTGAGTTGTTTTTTTGGTCAATAGAAAATTACTTCCCACGTCTTTCCGGTAAGCTTCCCTCGTTCAGTTGTCCTCATTTTTCTGATGTTACGTTACGTTTACCGTGGTGGAACTTCTGAGCCTCATAAATCAGGCACCGTGTTTCATGCACTGTAGGTATCTCACCTCAGCAGGGCAATCAGTCCACCAAGAGTAGGTGTAAACATCTTGAAAGCAAAGAGGAGACTCTGGAGGGAGGTCTGGGCAGTTTGCATAGAGAAAGCAGAGTCACCTACAGCAAGACAGAAAATGCTATGCAGTAGACAAGGTCTGAGCATTTGTCTCTCCCTGGAGTTCTGGTATCTGACCCGGTATAGCACATTTAGTATCCTTCATCTAGTCAGTTGGAGATGAGGTAATAGTGTTAATAGACACCTAAACGAACATGATAGTGATGGCAATGCTGCCCGCCCCTAGCATTGGGATGACAACATTCTTCCAGGAAGGGCAGAAAACCGTGCTCTACGTTGTCCTTCATCTGAGGGGGTCTGGACGCAATGCTGCTAATTCCCAAGAAGATGGGAGTGCTCACCAGCATACGCAGGGCAGTCAGGTTAAGGCCAGTCTCCACCCTTCCTTTTGAAGCACTGTGCTGCCAGAAATGCAAGAGTCATGGAGCTAGAAGTAGAATAAGCATGAGGGAGTCTAAATCTGTAGCCAAGTGAGAAGCAGAGCTCTTGAAGGAGTCGGGGAGCTCCAGCTGCCCTACCTTCATGTGAGCTGCAGTGGCCCAACTTCAGATGGAGATGTGGAGAACGTAGGAAGGTAGTGGTGGTACACTTAAGTTAATAATACTGAGTTAAAGCTATAAATGCTGTGGTCTATTGATTCTTCTTTTGGTGGCTTTTTTGCTACTTATTTAAATATCCCTGCTGGGAAATTAGTGTCTTTTATAGTAAATCTTAGACATTCTGTTTAGGGAGGATTATGTAAGTCACAAGATACAGAAATGTGCAGTCCTAGTTGTAGAACAGTTCTTTGTGAAAATTGTGTGTGTTGCCATTAGTGCTGAAGTACGTACGTGTAGGACTGTTGCTTTGGTGGAGAGCTCCTTGCTGTCACATACAGGTCCTCAAGCACATAAGATGTCTAAGACAGGTCAGTTGGCAAGACCATAAATTTTCCTGGAGCTTGGGATGGTAAACAACGAAACTGCGAAAAGTAGAAGTAATTAGGGCTGCATACAGAGCTGTTCTTCAGTCCTTCAAAATTCCAAAGTAGGAGAACTGCATGGGTATGAAACAGGTGGGTTTTTTCCCTGTTTTTTTTTTTGTTTGGTTTTTTGGGTTTTTTTTCTGTAACACAGAGCTGAAAGCGTTTTTGACCTTGTATTAGCCCAGTAACTGGAGTGCGGTGAAATATTATTGGATATTATACTTGTGCTATTGAAGTCTATTCTGTTAAAAGAATATAAAGGGAGCTTAATGGATTACAGTAGCTTGAATGAAAGCCAAATTTTTGAAACTAGTAATCAGGTCTCCAGAGATACTTAGGCACCTAATTCTTCATAGAAACCTTAAAGTACCTTGTGGATCTGAATCCAGTAATCCACGGTAAAATTGCTACATTCATGTTTGTGCACTTGCTGTCATTATTCAAAAGGAACAAACACTAGTAAAACTCCTTTTTTTGACTGAGCCTCTGTCTTGAAAATATGGACTGGGGAATATTAGAACTATTATTATTTTTTTTTTTATTCAACCTAAGACAAATTCCAGCTGTGCTGTGGGACCAAAGTCTGTTGGGTAAAGAAATGGGAAGGATAGGGGACCTGCATGGAGCAGAAGATAGAAATTAATGGTGATAGGTGAGATGCCTTGCAGAGGGGAGGTGAAAGAATACTTGGTCTCAGCATACCCGAATATCAGTATCAGTATGTACACAGCAAAAACATTACTTGTGTACATGTGTTCTGTAAGGTGACTGGTAAATTGTCTGGATGTCCAGATTTTCACAATAAAATGTGAAAATTTAGGAAAGACCTCAACACTTAACTATAAGGGCTGATGAAATATTTCAGGGAGACTCTTCAAGGTATTTAAGCAGTTCCAGCAGATGTTGGGTGTGATTAATGCCAGCCTACCTACTTGGCTCTTGGCTGTGTTGGAGCCCATCTGGCCAACTGATGGAGAGCAAAGGGCCTGGGAACCGTTAGGTTTCTCCTTTCATTTGGTAACTCAAGACTTGCAGAGTTTCTGGAAGAGCTGAGCATTCAGCAAGTGATTTTTTTGGAAATGATCAGTTTTGTTTTGAATCTGAACAAAGGCAATTTCCACTGTTCCCAGGTTTTCTGAAACTGGGTTGATGTTTAGCAAACCGTAAGGGAAAACCAGATCCTTCCATGTTATTTCTTGGAATTTAATAATTGAGTTCAACCAATAGCAACAGTGAACATACTGTTTTCAAAGCTGAGTAATTTATGCATCTTTACCATTAAGAGAATATATTATATTGGTGTTAGGCCGAGTTTTGCATAAAATACTGAGCTATGTGACATGGTCATGTATCGAAGTGTTATCAGCTGAAATAAAATGTCTGTGACAGTTGTAAATGTCACACCTGGCCCAGCTGTCTCTAAAATGAGTGAAAATCCCGAAAAGCTTGAAAAGATACTAGGATTGTTGATTTTTTTTGCCAGCTTTAAGCCACACCTCTCCAAAACATTGGCATCTTTGAGTTCTTAAAAGCTGCTCCCAATTTCAAGAGGACTGCCCAACAAGATTCTTCGTTTGCTGAAATAAAACAACTAATTATTGAGGGTGTACTTCAGCTGGGAGCATTCAAATGGATAGCTGGATTTGAATTACTGCAGGAGGTGAAGCCAGTCTCTCATTCTGTCAGGCATTTGTGTGTGTGAATGTGTTTCTATCAGTGTAAGGACAGGACAGTTGGCTCGTGTTTCTTTAAAGACAATGGTATGGAATCCAGACCATGCTAGAAATACTAACACGTCGTTAGAGAATGATTTTTGCTCTCAGAAATACTATATTACTGTTTAGAAGCAAATTAGCACAGGACATGCTGGTGGCTAATGCTTTGAACAGAGAGTTTCTGATAAGGTAAAACTGTGCGCATGGCAGCTGAGCCACAAGTTCATTGTCATCAGAAACTGATAAAACCAAGAGACATGTCCAGTCATCTGCAACAATATTCCTTAACCTCTTGAAAAGTATGATATCCTTGTCGCTTATCTAACTTCCTAAGGCCCTCAAAAGCCTTATTAAAGAGTGGGATTTCTTAAGCTGAAGCATATCTTCTATCACTTCAGAGCCACATTTGAGCCATTCTGCAATCCCAATTGAGAAATGTGGCTTTACAGTGGTGGAAACAGTCATTAATTGATTGACCAAGGGAGAGTTTTGTCAGCGTGTACAGCTGGTGGTAAGAAGTGGCGTGAGATCCCTTCGTACCCTCTAAGGGAAAGGTTGATCTTGCACTGGTATATCAGATGTTTTGGGGTGAGGAAACTTAACAATACAAGAAACATCTGCAGTGACTGGTTAACAGGCTTCTTTCCTCCAACAACATACAGAAGGAGTTAATATCAAATTATTATCAGTAGAACAAGACTCATTACTACATATATAATTGATATTTTTTCCCCACAACATTCCAACTAGCTTACAGTGGCGTGCCATCAGATGGACAAAAGGAGAAGGTGGTAGATTTTTGAGCCTCTGCAAGAAAAGTAAAGATAATTCATATGTGGAAAAATTTACCATCCAGCGTTGCGTGCTCCATTTTCACTAAGTTATAGCTCAATAATAATTTCAGTTTAAAGAAATCCACCGTTTCTGTTTACAGAACAAGATGTCTGAAGTTGCCTTTTCTGTAAAGTGGGGAAGGCGGTCAGAAGGTACATGTCAAATCCCAGTGACCAGTGGCAGATTTGGTATTGTTACAGCAAAGATCTGCTGAGGTGAAATATTTGGAAAGTCTGAAAATAATAATTCAGATTATAAGAAGGTAAACGCCCAGGTGTGCTCTGCTTTGTTTGTACGCATGATGTATGAAGTGTACATTATTTGATGCCAAATTTGCCTGGACTTACTGGTAATTTTTATAGGAGCCCTGAAGGAGCTTGGGGAATGCTTAGATTAAACCTGAAGACTAAAAAAAACCAAAACAAAAAAAAAAGACAGCCAAACAAATCTCCACCACCAAAAATTAAAAAAAAAACAACAACAACTGAACAACAACAACAGAAAAAAGAGAAAAAAATGCTTAAAAAGAAAAAAAACCTTTAAAATCATTCCTGAGTTGTATTTGCAACCTTCTCAATGTTCTTCGATGTTCACAAACCTGTTTAGATATGTTGATAATTTATAAATGATTCTTCAGGGAAGTATGTACATGTTTCTGATCTGTTTTGACAAACCATGAGACGGAAGAGACAGAACATGCTTGCATCTGAACTTAATGCCAACTGGAGCACAGGCAGTTGACTCTTTCCCACAAAACTATGTATTGTCTTGGGTAAATGTATTTCTTATAATATGATATAACCAGAAGCATCTCCTGAATATTCTCCTCTTCCCAGGACTTTATTGAAGATCATCTTGATGTATGCTCTCTGAGGAAAACATTGTTCAAAGTTGTACTCCTAGCAGAGTTTTGAACTTTAATAATAATTTTCTTGTTTGGTGATGTCTTCTCCAAGTCTAAATTAAATCAGATGTATTCCCTAGGAGATAATTTGCTTGAATTATTTTCCTTTTGAATAGGAAATAAAAACATTTATGATCAACTCTTAAATGTCCCATTTTCCCTCTGGCTTTATGGTGAAGATGAACGTGAATAGGAATACTAGTCATTCCTCAATAATAATTGAAATAAATTCCCATGCCCCCCTCCTCTGTTGCTGAACACTTCCAACCTTGGACTGTTTTTTTCTCAGAATGTTTTATAACTATTGTTCTCTTGGTTTGTCTGCTTTTGTTGCTGAAAGTTAGAAAATGCAGGATTTAAAACTTTCTTTTTTGTGTCTATGGATAGCCGTAAGTACATGGTATTTGTTACAGCGTCTTTAAGAGTCCATGTTCTTTCTCTTTCTGTGGCTAATGACATTTCTTTTGCTTATATTAATCCACAAAGAAGATTTTAAATTCACTTACAAAATTAATGTTTGCTTTTCCAAAGTCCTGAGCAACAGAACAACAGAGATTAGTTGTGGGAATCATCGGGGAGAAAAGGTGCTGTCCTGGTTCTGCTGCCTAGATCTCTGCTGGAGTCTGGACTATCTTGATGTAGTATCCTCGTCATTCGTTGTCTCGTTTCTCTCTTTTCTTTGTGAAATGGATCTCTGATTTCTTTTCCACCATTTTATGTTTTCCTTTTTGTCTTCCCCCCCATGCCCTCTTTTTGTAATAGTTAATACATTACACTATGATGCTACGGAATGGAAATACACAAAGTTTGGGCGTTGGGGAGGGAGGATAGGACCTAGGCAGAGTGGAGGGAAATACCCTGGTAGGATACATATGAGGAAAAAATGGACAACTATTTTGTAGTTGCTAAATCTTACGCAAATTTAGTTCAGCCACATTTTTGTGGCATAGGCAAATAGTCCTTCTGTGCTAGCTAGAGTTAATGTAAAGAACACATTTAAATGGCTGATACTCCATGTTTGCCTTTGCAGGTCAGTCAAATTCAACTACTGCTTCTCTGTTTCTCTGCCTCTTCCCTGCCATGTTTTTAGTCCCACTCTTTCTATGTTAGTCTATGCCTCCATGTAAAAGCACTGTTCAAAACTATGTCGCCTTCTACTCAACACAAAACATTCATAACTGGGATGAGCAGTCGCTGCCCCAGACTACTCAGCTGGAGTGGAAGATTAGATGGAGTAGAATTAGGTGGCATGAGAGGATTTTACTCAAGAAGAGTACAGCATTTAAGCTCTGTTTGAACATAAAATGTCTGAATAGTGCTGTTTGAGTAAAGGTGATTTGGATATCTATAAGTAAAGAGCAGTTTCACCTTATGCAAGGAGGTGAGCAAATTCCATTGAATAAGAATTTTCCTCCGTGCTCTTTTGCATGATCACCAGCAGCCAATTTTGTGAATTTTGTTCTGTTGGAGTTACTCTTCCGCTTCAGAAAATCCTGTTGAAGTCATAAGGATCTCACTACGAAGAACAGTGCAGGCAAGGTAAAAGAGACTGCCAGTACAAGGCGGTAGAGATTCTGGCCCTGGTTTACATATGACTATTTTGGGTTTATATAGCTTTTTTGTGTTTGTTTTATTTTACTCTGGGCTGTCTAAGTATTTCACAGGTAGTTAACTCCCACGGACTGATTATGAGGCTTTATTTGTTGTATTTTACAAACAGTCAGACCGAGGAGCTGAAAAAGTTCAGTGATTTGTCCAAAATCCCCCTCTCTCAAAATCTGCGTTAAGGTCTATAATGAAATCTCAGTCTGATTCAGAGTCCCATGCTCCTGCGTGCGTCCTCCATAATCATCCTGCCGATCTGATTTCACCAGCTACAAGCTTCTCTGGCTTTTCTCTATCAAGTTCCACTGGTACAACTGCCTTGGAATGCATCTGGGTTCGATTCGGTCGTATTGTGCAGTGATAAGCATTGCATGCAAGCTGATCAGAAAATATGTGGCTGGTAAACACCAGATTCCACCTTTCCTGAATGATTAGCTGGCTTTTTGAAGTCCTAATGATTTTAATTTGGCTTGGAGTCAGTGAGTAAGAGTATGCAAAGCCTTAGCCAAAGTACCTATTTATTTATTTAAATTTTATCAGCACGTATTTCTTCAAAGAAGAGAACCTATCTCTTTGTCTAAGCGCTTTTTTATAAATGTATAAATATATGAATGTATAACTACCACGTAAATTAGCTTAAATTCTCTCCATTGTCTCATAGGTAAGAGCAGTTTGTAGAAACAGTTTTTTTCCTTGGTGAATACGGTTTATGGAGTATTCCTGACTTGTAGGAATGATACTGTCTGTTCAGTTTCATTCTTTTTTTCTTTGCATTTCAGATTTTAAAAAAAAGTAACACGGCTTGTTTTCCCTATGTTTGTTCTGTCTGTTTTCATAACACAAGTTTGTTTTTATTCCCCAAGAAAAGGATATGAATAGATTAATGATTTGTTTAAAATGTGAATGGAATTTTTGTAGACACACAAATCGCTCACTCTATCTATTCATCTTCTGGACTTGGCTGTTTAAAACTTGTCAAGGAAGAATAAATTTTTCCTTTTTCCCCTCCCAGGTTCTCTGGAGGAGAAAGATTGTCTATGTTTGTGGTTGTTTCAGATATTTGCAAAATTAATATTAAAATTCGAACACCACAGTACTATAACTTTTAAAAAATCCCTCTACTTTTCTATCGTAGTTCCTTACTTGTGAGAGAGACATTTAATGAAGATGCTTTTTGTTTTCTTTCTTAAGGAGTGGTTACATAATCTAGTGCTATGCTGAAAAAAACTAAACTTATTCAAGGCACCAGAGATGTCCTATGCTGTGGCACACCAATTCAATTATTATGTTGAACCGTATATGATCAATTAATTTATTGCATTTTTAAGGAGGCTGCCCTTAACTGTGACATACTGTAGTATATAAAAGATGGTGATTAAAATTATATTTGTAATTAATCCTTAAATATTCAAATTAAATGGGATAGGACTAAGTACACTGAAAAATCAACATGTGTGCAAGTATACCTTTGCAGGTGAAATACTGCATCTGTTGTATATTAAATAACTGTATATTGTGCTATGCAATGTTACTGATATTTTAAATTTTTTCCATGAGCACTTTGTTCAGCTGTATACCAAACAGTATTGGAAATCGCTTGCAAGGGGAAATCGTAGTATAAGCTGGGTAATCTAAGATCTGAGCTTTTGAAAATAGCAAATAACTTCTTGTAGGTTTCTGTGCATACAATTTATAAAATCAGATGTAATTATGCTGTTGTTGTTGGCTGAGTGATTTTCCATTCAAATGCCACGTACTTAATTGAACCGGAAGCGAAGGAGTGGGCGCCTTTTCCCTGGTGCCGGGTCCACGGTGTCAAACAAGTCAACAGCGGTCTTGGCAGTGTGGAATTTTCACACCAGTGCCGGCAAAGGAATCAGCTCAGCTATCCTATTTCACTGTGGGTTTTGGGGGTCCACTCCGCTCAGAGATCTGCCAGGCTCTTGTCCATCAGGATGTTTTGCTTTAAATTGCACGGGAGTTGCACGGGCAAAAATTGCACATTTTAAAGTTTCCTTACAGGACTTTGAATTTGTCTGCAAGCTTATTGAAGTTTCTTCTTTCAAACAGAAGCTTGCAAACTGTTTTTGTTATTTTGGAAGTTGTCCTCATAATACCTTTTATTCATTTCTTTCCTGAAATCAACAGCTCCAGTTTTTTACATTTTTTTTTTTTCCTTGCAAGTATGTACACCACAATTATGTCTTGGTTATGAGTCCTTGAAGTCCCTCTGTTGTGGCAATATCTTTTTCAATAATATGCCATGTGTATTCAGTTTTTTATTTATATAAGAACAAAAATATTTTCTGAATTACTTTGTTTTCTCACATAACTTCTTTTTCTTTCTTTTGTTTTTTTTTTTTAACTTAACTGTTGTTATGCATGGGTGAAAGTACTGAACTTGTAGACTGATACGCAAATCTCTTTCTTAAGTCAATACCATTAATTTATAAACCAGTTAAGTATTTGAGTGTATTGCATTTGTCAATATTGACTTTTCCCTGCTATTGTGTTTCTCATTCTCTTAGGTTAGTTAGGTGTATCTGAATCTCATCTGGTCTAGACTTTCCCGCACATTTTTGTGTCATTTGCAGGTTTGTCACTTTCCCGATAACTCTCTTTTCTGATGACTAACACATACATAGCTGCCACATACGCCAGAATGCTGTGGTTCCCACTGTCCTACCTGTTTGGCTTTCCACAAAGAAAAACGCACTGTTTATTTTTGATCTCTGGTTTTTGTCCAGGTTCTTGAAAAATTTTTGTCTCTTGTAGCACAGCTGTTTAGTTACACCAGATACCTTTCTGGAAATCCATATAATTGTATCTGATTTGTGAGGTACTATTCTGCTAAAACCGCACAGAGCAAATTCTATTTGTGATCTACGTGTCTTCTATTTGTCTTTTAATGATTGTTTTGACTAAATTGCTGTCTTATCTAAAATGTATATATACTGGTCTAAAAGTTCCCTGAATGATCCCATAAGGCTTTTCAGAATGTAAGTGCAATGTTTACTACCATGCAGTCCTTAAATAGAGTCACTAGTATGAGATTTTTTTTCTTCGAGGTTCAATCAGCTTATTCTTAAATTCTTCTAATATTTTTGACTGTATATATCCTCTGTGGCTTACTGACTTAATGCCTTTTTAATTTCTCTGTTGTTTTTTCCTTCTCCCCTCCTCTCTTTTGGTACCTATGTCCCTGGTGGCATCTCATCTTTTTTTATGTAGAAAGAATAGGTTCCGGGTAAGTATCTTTCTAATACGTAGTTGGCAAAAACTGATGCAAGAAATTGTTTATCTTTTCAGCAACACCCTCATTTTTTTTAATTACATCTTCACCTCCTCTAATCCAAAAGATGTACTTATTCTCCCTTAACCGTCTTGGTGGTTATTGCGTGGTTTTTACCCACAGCTGTTTACTTCAGAGCCCTTTTTAGGCCTCTTTGTTTCGTTCTTACACAATGAGTCTTATAATCTGCTTTGTTGGCTTCACAAACATTGTATTTCCATATTCTGCATAACTTTGCATTGGAATCCTATAGGTGGAATGGCTGTAGGGCACTCTAAAATTGTACAACAGGTCTATAAACTCAAAAAGTGCTATGCTTGTTTGAAGAGAACATATTTCATTTTCAGGATACAAAATTCATCTTAGCACTTAAAGTGCATACATTCTCCCCTTGCTTGTAGTCTCTAACATTTGTTTTTGAATTTCTTATGTTAATACATTGGTTTCTGCTGATTTAACAGGTTTTAGATGCTGGAAGACTGAAAGAATATGGTGAACCTTACATTTTGCTGCAAGAGCAAGATGGGTTGTTTTACAAAATGGTGCAACAAGTGGGCAAGACTGAAGCGGCTTCTCTGATTGAAACAGCAAAACGGGTAATTTTAGAAGAAGTGATAATTAAGTTTGTCTCTGCAGTTTGTTTATCTCGTTAGCATATTCAGTGTTACAGTAAGCGTTGCACTAAAGAATCTGTTGGCTTTGCAAGGCAAAGCCATCATTTTCCGGGCTTTTTTTTAGTGGGATGTACACAGACTTCCAAATGATAAGTGTATTTATATACCCTGAGTTGAAAGACTGTTTGGATTTCTTGCATCCTTCTGTATGTACACAAAATGGTAACTGTAAATAGTATACGACATACTCACCTGTGCTGGGCATTGATCTTATAAAAACTTGCTGTAAACCATGTTAAGGCTGCAGAGCCCAGCATTTCTCTGTTGTTTCTCTATTTTTAAAAGGGCCCATCAAGTTTTAGTTTGAGGTTCAGTACCTGTGCATTATAGTATGGTCTCTGGGGGTGCGATCACATTCTTATTTTTGTGCTTTCTCTTACTTTGTTCTTGTACCCTTGCTCTGTTGTGCACATAGGATGAGCAGGGTTCGACTAAGAAAGAGCTGTTGAACGTTTTTTTGCCTCCTTGTTCCCTACAAGCCTCTGTGCCTGGTTTACTGCTTACTATTCAAATCATACTCTGAGTACAGAATTATCAATGTAATTGTGAGCATTCCTCTGGCAATCAAAGTGTTTAATCAATGGATTAATTTTCATAATATGCCTCTGAGGTGAGGCTGTATCATCTCCACTTTTCAGATGGAAAGCTGAAGCAGAGATAAGAAGATAAAAAAAATGACCTCTGATCGAGGAACTTATTTTGACTAGCTTTTGGCTTCATTTCTTTTTTTCTTGATAATTTACCACGTGGGGTGTCCAGAGTGAGGTTTTATTTCTCTCGGTGCTGATGAAGGTTCAGCACCGCTTCAGACTGGCAGTGCTCAGTTTGGCGGCAACTTGCTTCATCATCATGTAACTTTAATTTCAGCATGCAAGTAAGGTGCTGATATTAGGCGTGTAGAGGCCTAAGAGAACCTTTTCAAGACAAGAGGCAAGGGTCTTATCTCAAGCGTCTGTGCTTTCCTCTCCTCAAATTGCTGGATGTGTGGAGCAGAGCTAGGGGAACACGAACTCCAGACTTCCCTGGGGAAACAGGAGATTAACAGGCAGGAAGCAACGCATAAAGACAGGAAACACAATGGCAGGTGCCTGGCTATTTCCTTGTAAAATAGATGCATTTCCACAAGTTTTTAAAAAAATGAAAAACTGTGCTGTTGTCATGGAGGCTATTTTACTGAACTTTTTGAAGGTTAGGGGAGAGATTTCTGTGTCTGTTCATATTCTTAGAATTTTTTATAGAGCTACTAAAATATCTTTTTTTTTTTTAAAGAGTTTTTCAAGTGAAGCTTTTTAGCTAAGAGCATACACTATAAATTCACGTGTGGCACTAATCGCAGAACTGAGGAAACAGCTTTGTCCTTAACTAGACTATGTAATGAGTCCTGCTGTCCTTCTCCATTGCTGCTACATAGCTTCTTATATTTTATTACTAGAAAGGAATGGTTTAACTACAGGGGTTTTTTTATGGTATGTGTGTGACAGTGTGGAGGTCACATAAATGACGTTTAAAAGGATAGCTTCAAATTCATATGACCAGTGTTTGTCCGTAAAGTGAAGGCCAGCTTCCTAAGGCTTGATCCTTGGAATGGCAAGAGGTGAGGCTGTCCAGCTGTCATCTGTAGAGATTTAGCCATGTCATGCTGTCTCTTCTTCCTTCCCTGCAGCCCTCCCCAATTGCACAATTGCATTCAAAGATAATTCAAAATATATAAAAATAATTGCCTGATGTTACTTGCCCATATAGTCATCTGCAGTTACCACATCAATGTTATGTGATTTTGTACAGGAAGGGAAGAGATCCAGGAACCAGTCTCTGCTGAAATGTGGTTTGATGAAAAAGTTTGCTAACTCCCAGGCTAGAAGGCAGATACAAGCTTTAGCATCTGCCAAGAATGCAAAGCATGGTGCTTATCCACACTCAGCCCAAAAATATGGGAATCGAGAGACTATATCTCCAGTCAGCAGCTATCCAGAAGCACAGTTACAGTCCTTTCTGTTTGAAGGACTTCGACATTAATTCAAGGTTTTCATTATTGCTGTCCCTTGTGCTTCATGCATACTTTGAGAGAAGTTGCTTAGTCAGAAGAGCTGATTCTTGATGGCTTTTCTTTTTACACGAGTAAGTCTCTTACATGTATTGCTGTTGGTCTCATACATTCCTACTGTGGTTACTAAGAACTGGTTTTATGAAGAACAGCTTTTTTCTGTTGTTGAAAAACAGCATGCTGCACATAAAAAGAAATGGTAATATGGCATATATACATACTTTTCAAAAGGCGTTACAGTGGGTTGCTAAGTAAAATGGTTTGGAATGTGGCCATGCTTTGGCAATGATTATTTGATTTATTGCATTCTGGACCTGAATCTTGCGCAGAACAAACTTGTTGCAAGAGCTTCTTTCAGTAAGGTGAGACTTTACATGCATTTTCTGGAACAGTATGGATTCTGCATATATCCTTTAAGTGCAAATGAAGAGGGACTACACACCTTGAATTGGAAGACTAATTTGGACATCTTTGAAGAAACCTAATTGTAAAAAAAAATCTCATGGGCATCTTAGCTAAGCATTGCAAGATGGAGCTATTGGTAGAACCTTAGCTCAGGCTTCCGAATTGATCCAGCGCTGCTATTTGTATGTCTCTCTTGGTCACTTAGTATCCCCATTTTTTGTGCAAATGTCAAAGAAAACAACGCAGGCACAGCTTAAATCAGAGACCACTGAGTATATATTAACTAGCCCGTGAGCCTGACGGCAGTAGAGTTGTGCTTGGTGTTGTGAGACCGTGTTTTTATCTTTGCTCAGTCTACAAAAAGCTGTTAGAAGATATTATGGGAAAGCGAGAAACAGTCATCAAACAGTTAAATAGGGGGAAAAAAAGTGCTCAATTATTCAGATAAACAAAAGTTGGTGTGTTCTCCATGCTCTTGGCAGCATTGAGAGAAGCTTTTCCACAAGCTTTGGTGGCATTGGGGTAGGGCTGGTTTTCTGTCAATCAGTTTTGGAGCACTTTGAGGGAAAAATAAGGATGATTTCCTTTTAAAGCTATGACAGATGTGTAAATATTAAAATACTAGGTGTTATCTCACCTCAGTGATTACTTTTTAAAAGGTTGGCAGTGGAAGAAACTTGTATAAAGACTTGGGCATTTAATATCTTGAGGGATTGGGCTCAGGGGAAGAATTGCAATGAGACAGTTGAAAAGCAGCTGCCATTTCATTACATCTCTAGTAATGTGCCAAGGTTTTCTATTAACTTTCAAAAAAAAAAATCACATTCAAAAGCTGCATTAAAAGTATGCCAAAGGTTTATGTTTTAACCCAGGAACGGGATGGGAATACACAACTGGTGCTGCCGTCTCTGCAGCCTGTGTGCAGGCAGGCGCCTGATTAACTCTCCTCTGTTGCATCCGATCATGGCTGGTTACTGAGGAATGCCTCTTAACAGGACTTCCAATTCTTTTGTTGATTCAAATCAGACCTTAATATTCTTTGAAACTTGTAAAGATGCATATATCCTGTATTAGCGTGTGTGCACAATAGACGACAGTGGTACTTACAGGAATGTTTTTATAGAATGACTATTTCTTTTTTATCCCACGTGTCTTATACATGTATTCATATATATGAAAAGGACATTATTGTCAAAAAAACTGAACTTTGTTGACAACACTCTCAAATATAAATTGGAGAAATGTTTCATAAGCCGTAGTCAAAGCAGTCTGACTATGAGACCTGACTCGTGACACATGTCAGCTTCAGAAAGATAGTGTATTTTCTGTTTTTAAAGACTCAAACAAAACTTTTCACATTCTTCTTTGAAAAAATTGCATTTGAAGTCCTTTTTCACCCAAACACATTTTTAGATAAGAGCACACAAGTCTTGACATTATTTCATTTTGTTATGCGCATCTGTCAAGGAACAGAGATATGATACAGCTACTAAAAACTGATGATTGTGGAACAGTGAAACTTGACAGCATTTCATTTCCTTTATGTTCTGATTATACATTTATCAGGAAACCTGTATCTCTTCTAGTTGAGCTAGAAATTGGTAGAATTCAGGAACTCAAAGGCTTGGCAAAGAACCGTCCTATTATTTGGTATCATCTTACATTTTAGAGAAGTTGCTTGGTTGAGTCATTGTTAAAGCTTTTGCTTCTTCTTTCATTATTGTGGTTCACTATCCAGAGATCACATTTCTATAGGCCCTATAACTGCTCTGCAGCACAAATTAAACGCTGGGATATTTCATACATATACCTCGAAGTTTCAATGGTTGTCAATCATAGTTTGTAAAATATAGGGATTACAACCTGATATTAACATCCAAATCCATTGTGTTCATTTTATGTGTGAAAATGAGAAACCCTTGTGCAGACGCAAGATTTCACAGCTTCTTTGTCATCCTGTTTTTAATTTATCTCCATGTTTTGAGCTAGTAAAATGATTTTACTTATCAGTTTAATGTAAAGTGATAAAATATATCTATTTATCTGAATTACCAGAATTCGAGTGGATCTACAGGTTGTGTGGGATTTTTCTCACGCTTTGTTATAATGTAAGATCGTATAGTAATTTTACTAATTTTTCAGTTACACACAGTTACTGAATGCCACCAACCTGAAGTTCCTGTTGGGGTTCCTTAAGGACATGTATTTATCTCTACTGTATTTATCTGCAGGAAATTTTATTTGCAACTGAAAGGTGTTTGATGCATAATTACTCACAGAATCTGATATTTTTCCTAGGTGTACTTCAGTAAGAATTACCCAGAAGTAGTTCAGAATGGTCAACTTGCCACAGACCCCTCCTTGGATCCTTCCTCAGGATTATGCATAACCGAAACTGCACTGTGATTCCTAATAACCGTAACTGTTTTCCGTGGAATGTAAACCTGAGGTCATCTATCTAAACTCAGTGACAATGTTTGCAAGTGTCAACGGGAGAGGAAAGGGAGGGGGCGATTCTTTGCACTGGACATCCTTCCTATTTAATACTGAGAAGAAAAATTTTACTGTCCCTCTTTCTTTAATTTCAGTGCAATATGTTTTCCTTTCCAACTAATTATGTTTGTTTTGCTAAGGAAATTAGGCAGATTCAGTTTTTATTTGAAAGTTATGTGGTAGAGATCTCTTTTATTTAAACAGGTGCAGGACACCCAGCAGGTCTAGGGTGCATATTTGGAGCTTGTTAAAAAAAAAAAAATTTGAATGCATCCTTTTTCTCTTTTGGAAATATTTTGAGAGCAAGCAAAACCAAAATTTTTTCAGTGTCACTTTAGCACGACAGCTATGTCTAAACAGCAGATTTGGTAGTGTACAACTTAGTTGTCTAACGCAATTGTCCTTCTACCTGTCATAAGTAGCTGTGCAGGTTGGTAGAAAACAGAACAAGCCAAAAACACTTTTTCTTTTTGATAGCAAAAAGGACTATATACTTATTTTTTTGATAAATAATTCAAATAATGCTGTTCAAGATGAATGTAAATATTAGTTTTATTGTGCTAAAATCCAAATGCTGAAAAATCAATCTCAATCTTCTACACTTTAGAAGAAAAATACCATGTTTGCACTGAAGAAATATTTAAATAATTTAACATACATTCCTCTTTTTATCCAGGTTATCAAAGAAAAAAAGGTATTAAAATAACTTGAGGAAACGTTTGAATGACATGTCATTATACCTAAATACCATGTAGTACAAAGTTATCTTCAACCCAACACATTGAAATGTATACATTATTTGCATTTATTGTGCCTTAATATTTGTGCCTTCAAGCCAAAGCTGTAACTGCAGGGTACACAACAAATTCATTAAATGTATGTTAAAAATATTTAACCTTAGTATATTTAAAGTTTTGCATCAGGGGTTCTGTTGAACTCGAGCTGTTTGAAGTTACCATCCTACCGCAATAGGTAGGAAAGTACAACCTGTAGTTTTGAATGACTGTTGCTGGTAGTGAGAGGAATGCAGTGAGAGAGAGAGAGAGAGGTTTGATATTCCTAATTTACATCCTGATTCAGCAAAGCACTTTAACACAAACGCACTATTCCCATGCTTAAAAAAAAATAAAAATCAAGTGCTATGCTGCTTCAGATTTTTTCATGTTTAGTGAGATATACCTACTCTTTGAGGTCCAGTAGAAAATAAGTCTATTCATCTTACTGTTTAAAGAGCACAGAAGAGACTAAAAGGTAACAGATATCTTCAGGACATGGAAAATACTGTGCTTTAAAAAAACACTACTGAGGATGCTTGCTCTTACCTTTGTAAGACAAATGTTATTTACCCAATGTTTGCCCAGTGGTCTAAAAGTAAGGCAAACACAAATGTTTCTCATTTCAAGCAGTTTTACCAGCAAATAACCGATTCAAATACAAAATTACTCTCTCTTTGTTGAGAAGTAAATTGAGGCCAAAGCCTGTGCCTCAGCACAAGGGCTCATCTAGAAGGGCTTTGTCCTGCCCGGGAGTCAGCCCAGTGGCGAGAGGCTGGCCAGTGGCAGAATCTGCGTTTGCCTGTTGCAGCATCTTCCCTGCCGTGAGGTTCAGAGGCTTGCTGTCCTGCTGTGAGATACCGGGAGAGAGAGGAGGACCTCTTACTGGTTACCAGCAGTGCCACCAGCCAGCTTCCTCTGGGTGGTGGTGGGGGAAAAACAAATATCGGGTGTCCCTTTTTGCTGGTAACATCCTCTTCTGTCGTTAGCAGGAGGTTACAAAAGGAAATGCTCTTGTCCCTAGCTTTCTTTTGGCAGGTTCTGACGCTTCTTCTGCGGTGTGTAGCACCTCACCCTATAACAAATCCCATTGATAACAGTGGAACTGAACTTCATGCAGTGATGCACAGTGTGGGGCTTGTGCTGCATCTGGTGCTAAATAGCAGACGGTCAGGGACAACTCCCTGTCCCCAAAGCCATGTGGCACAGATTGGCTCATGTAAGCAGTGCTTGTGGCTAGTCTTTCTTACAGCACACCAGCTACATCCACTTTTCTGTGCCTCTTGGCCCTTGGTCTTCTCTGGGCTCAGGCAGTCCCCCTATGGACTTAGCACACAATTATCATCTAGCGCTTCCTGGTTTCGTTTGTTTTCCTTTTCAATTCAAATTGTCTGAATAAGGATACAGCTATTCCGCAGCTCAGTAGAGTGGTGTTTGTATTGCAGAGGTATGTGAAGATGTAGAGAAGTGTTTGAGTGCGTAAAGTCACATGGGATAATGCTAGGGGACTGTGTAGCATGAAGGAAGTTCATCCTTGCATGGTCTTGTCTATAACTGCCTTTTTGGAAGGGATCCATGGTCTGAGCCATGTGCAAACTCTGCTCAAGCTTTGTTGTGGAGACCTGGCTGGAGTAGTCCAAAACAGAGCTAGGGTGAGCTGACCAGTAAGGCAGTGTAGCCACTTAATGGAGTCTGATGCTTGAGCTCGTTTGTTTACCTTTTTTATTGAGCAGTTTGGACATATCCAAAGTCTAACTGTGTTTTACAGTAGTGAATTCTTTTAATTTCTGAATAGTTAGCTCTTACAAGAGAGTAAGTATGGTGTATACTACACTGCGACTTTTAAATACTCGAGGAGAACAGTACGTTCTCTCGGCCATATACCTTGAGGTTTGGTGGGGTTTTTTTTATCAGAACCAAGGAGATATGCATGCGTAAACCAAGGGTATAATTACAGTTTTAGTTCATTTCAGCTCTGAAATGAATCTATGGTAAGTTATATTTCAGAGCAGAGCTCCAAAACGCTGGCTGCTGCAGACTCACTGGTATGAGACCCTGACAGATCTAGCTGTCAATCTATAAGCTAGAATTAATTTGATCCTGTAGCTTTTTGAATGCGCACAAAAATGTTAGGTATCTCTGAAAATGCTGATTCTGCTTCTTCACATGTTTTAGCAGGACATTACTAGCTGTAGGTATCAAATATCAGTATAAGAGAAAACAATTTTCTTTAAAAAATTACACTTGAAACCCATAAATTGCTGAGTAGAACAACGGATAGCAAGTCATTTGTGTTTGTCATTGGCATTATATCCATCTTTTTAGTTTAAAGTAACAAAAATATTTTAATTGGGAAATTGTTTTTTAGACTCCTTTGTTGGTTTTGTTGTTGATAGTTGTTTTGTTTAGATAAGTATTGGTTAAGGTGGACTGACCCATTTAATTTCAGTTGAGCAAAAGAAGTGCAATGTACCTGAATGGCAAAACTCAGATCAGGGATGAGAAAGGCCTTCCTTTGGTGAAAGTCTGTTAAATGGACAAATTATCTTTCCGGCAACGCATTTTATGTTTCCTTTTAAAGAAAAGTTCAAATAGTTCTAAACTTCCACTTTGAAGATTTTCATGCTGTATTTGGAAATAGCAAAGCTGGTTACTATAAGCTACATTCCTTCCTGGGGATCTTGGAAAAAGAACTCAGTCTTCTGAGTTATTCAAGCCTTTAAAATATTTCTTCACCATGAGGTGCCTTAAAGTATTCCAGAGTCTTATTTCTAATAAGTATAATTTTATACAGTAATACTGAAAATCATCAGTTACAGAACTGTTGTTTGTTTGATGTAAAAGACTAGGAACAGCCTCTACTTCTGATCTCAAAAATTGTTCTTCAGACATTTGGTTTGGTATAACTTTGCTCCACCCCTCCTCAAAAGACCACTGGGAGAGTCAAAACCAACACAGTTCTCAAGGATAGGTTATCTCATGTTTTGCTTATTTTAAGGGCAAAATTCTCTTTAGTGAATTGAACCAGAGCTCATTTGCCAGATAGGCGTTGTCTTCTGCGATGCCATTTGTACTGCCCTTTGGAAAGAGGGAGGACCTTCTTCTGACCAACAGCAGTAATGCTGGTTGCTTAAGTGATGTTGATGGTTTCTTTTAACCTTCCCAATACATGTTTAAAATAAGATTGCAAAAAGAATCAGAAGGGGACAAAAGATCCGAATGGTATAGAAACTTTCATGAAAATGCTGCTTTTTGTGTTAATCTGACCCTTTGAAATATCTCACTTTAAAGTTTGCCTCTTTTGGGCAGGAGAAAAAGTTGAAATCACTTATTCCCTGTCATAATGATGAGCATCTGACACTTCAGCAGAAGAATGTGGCTTTCTGTATATGTTTTACACTGTGTAACGGCGCACCGCTTTTTCGTCATCTTAACTCTGGTTTTGTTTCGGTTTGGTTTTTGTATTTGTGTAATAATTTGATTTCAGTATTGCTATGGAATGATTTCTTTTGTTGCCGTTCACATGACAACTCCTGTCATACAATAAAAGGCGTTTCTCAGAAGTGCGCAGAAGTCTGTCGTCATTGCAGATGTTGGGCTGAATGCAGAAATGCCAGGCTGAGCTAAGTCAGGTCGTGCCTGAAAGCTCCAAATACCTCTTGGTGGCATCGCCAGCTCACGGGGTTGAAAACCCTCCAGTTGGAGGTGTAACAGGATAATACATTCCAGCTTGTTTTTATCGGTAGTCTGTGGTCTGACATCTCTCAGATCTTAGTATCAAGCTTTTTGCTTCAATGACGGGGGCTAAAAAAGTAATTCAAATAGTTTTTCAAAAAACTGTGGTGGAAGAACCACCGCGGTCACACAAGTGCAGGTCAGGTCTGGTCTCTGCTCCAAGCAGCTAGCAGGCTCGATGGACTGGACAGCCAAAAAGCGGAAGGTTAATGGACACAGAAGCAAAGCGAGTTAGCAGCACAACTCCAAAATCTGGTATCATCTCTCAGTCCTGTGCTTCTGTCTGATGCGTTTGTTGCTTAATTTATCAAACTGCTCGTTTCTGAAAACTGCTCAAAGTTTCTCCCTATGTCTACCAACTGTCTCGAGCACTTAAATCTACTATTTTGATGCAAGATTGTAGTACAAGATGAATTGTGCCTTTTTCGATAATCCCCCAGCGCAGCAAGTTCCAGGACTTGATGCAACATGAATTGTCATCTGTCATTTTATAACATGATGCTGGAATAGGTGTTAAAAATTTCTCATGTTTCTACCAAAAGTCTGCCTCACAACCAGCGTGCAGCTATCTTAATTGCCTGGAAGTGAATTTGGCTTAGGTTATTACAGCGCAACAGTCACCTGCGGTATGTGCACTATCCTCCTGGAGCATGCACTTGCCAAATTCCTGTGCTCCTGTGTTAATAGAGCAATTCTCTCTTAGAAATGGGTGAGGTAGATGTTTGCACGCCTGAAAGAGCTGCTGAATAATAGCAAAGCCATTAGGAATTTGCCCACAAAACAAGCATGAATTTCATAAACTCAGTGTGTAAAGCTGGTTCATGGATTTGGAGCAATATTAATGTACAAAAACATAGGTCCGTACTCTGACCTCTGAAATGAGGTTTCCACTGTCTGCACCTTGGCACCACTTAACTCCCAACCTTGCCTGAAATCAATAGCCTCGTCCGTTTTGAGATACAAAATTCCCTGTGGATCTTAGCCATGGATCCAGCACACGTTCGAAAGCACAATAACCTTGAGAAGAAGCTGGAGGTAGTCCCACTGCCGTTCAGGAGCCAGGGCACATCCCACTCTAAGTTACTGGAGGGGCTCAGCGCAGGGTGCTTGGAACGTACCTGCTTTCTTCAAACGTGGCTGAGTTAAAAGCTGCACCAGAGCTCTTGTCCCTCTCCTGAATGGGACACCCCAGTTTTTTAGAGGATGCACTTGGGAAGCAGGAGACGGGGGTTGCAGGCTTTCCTTACTCTGAGCCCCTTGAGTCTTTCCTTCTGCCTCACCAAAGCATAATATTCAGGATGTTTTTTGACCATGGAATATTCACCATGAGCAAATGAAGTGGGGGATTGTTTCCTCTGGGACAAAGGAAATCCCAGGTTCGGGTTCCCAGTTCCAAGCAGTATTTATGCGTTTTATTCAACGACCGTCAACAGAAACCGCATAAACACCAGGACGAGCTGGGGACTCGACTCTGGGGCTCTTGCATCAGCGTAGCTTGGGTCTCACTGGGCAGCAGGATCCCTTTGCTTGTGTTCACTCCTGCTCTCTCGCCCCGGCTGAGCGGTGGCAGCCCAGCCTGCAGCTCCCGCCGCGCCCAGGCCCGCTGCTTGGGCCGGCACCGTAGCTGTTGGGCTGCCCTACAACAGCAAACACGCTCCTCCTGCCTCCCCAAGGACGCCGTTGCCCTCAGCACTGTCGCTACTGCGTGGGCCGCTGCTTTGGATGGGATGCTCCATGTACCCGGCTATTCCTACCGCAGCTGCTCCTCGTGCAACATATGGGCAGCGAGCCTCCCTATAGACCAAGGTTTTTCCTTATAATCAATAAAGCTCCCAGCAGAAGAGCTCTGAAATACTGGCAGCTGCACTGACGATAGCCAGAGAATAAGCTCCCAGTTTATGCAGTTTGAATGACTGTGTTGCAGCCAAGGGCACCTGTATCACCTGGTCACTCTAAAATCTGAATTTGATGCCTGAAGTATGGCTGGTGGATCGTGTCAGGCACACAAGACTTACAAAGGAGCTATAGTGGGTTTTTTNTTTTTTTTTTTTTTTTAAATTTTGGAGACTTACTATGGAAAATTAAAGGGGGGGGGCAGTGAAAAATAGTTCACTTTGTTTAATTCCAGTAAGCTTTGTAGCTCACAGTTCAACCACAGATAGCAACAAATAAAGGAAGGACTTCTTTATCCTGAGAATAGCCTGAAGAAAGCAAATCTTGCTACTGCTCATGCCAGCTGACGTTCTTCACAGAGCTCTGTGTTTTGCAGGAAAGGACCATAATTACCTTATGGCACTAAATCGAATTGTGTGCGAAACGCAGCCTCAGATTTATTAGTCAAAGTTTCATTGTCAACAAGAGCTTGCTCTTGAATATTACAGGCACAGATTTTCTTTTTAACATAAATACCTGGCATGAATAGGGCAAGCGAGCGCTGTCAAACTTTCTCTTGAAAACATTGCCAGGATACCAAAAAAGAGGTATCCTCCCTGCTCTCTGCCCAGCTGAGAGGAGTTTTGTTCATTCTGTACCAGCAAGAAGACGGCGTTGTACCAAGAATATGGACCGCTCTGTGTTTTGGTTGATTTAACATGTATGCACTTTTGCAGAATAGTGATTTCCGCGAGTGGAGTTATGCAAGTAATTCACCGTGAGTCATTCATGCAGTGAATTAAGTGCCTCTTCCCACAACCAGGTCGTCTCCTGACAATCATTCCTTTTTCTTTTTTTTTTTTTTTTGGAATTACTCAACAAATCCTTTTGCAATTACTTTTAAGCATTCCGTGTACATCACACATTTATGCGTGTGGTTAATGTTTATTGGTTTTTTGACTCATGTTCATAATAGATCAGAGAAACTACATAGTATTGTTTCTGTGTCGGTTGGTGTAAATGTCCATAGCTGCGAATTTAAAATTTTGTTTTCACCTGGTTTTGGGCACGCACATGCGTGTGCATTTCTGTGAGTATCCATGTCAGTAAAGGGAGATTTACTTGAACGGCGTGTCACATCATGCATACGCATCGCCACAGAAGGGAAGAGAGTCTGCATTTTTCAAATAGTTTTATGGTAAAAGTCTCCGCTACCATTTCTAGCAGCGAACGACAGAGACCATGGCAGCCTTGAGAGAACAGGGAGGTGCCTCTTGCAACCTCCATGTTCTCACCAAGAGAGGAGAACATGGAGAGCAAGGAGTTGCCTGCGGTCTGCTGGGACGGAGCAGGGCTGGAAGGAGTCTCCCTGCACTGGTTTTACTTGCCGGGGTTCTTTGTGCATTTCTGCGCTCGTAAGAAGTTGCAACAGATGCTGTGCAGAACCAGTTCTCGTTGCTGAAAGCAGAAAGTGAAAGGCCAAGCGCTGCTGGTGAGCAAGAGCAGATGCTTATCCCGCGCCAGGCATGGCCGGAGCCTGCTCCCCTCAGGTGTCGTCCTTAGCAGTGCCCTGCCTGACCGTGCCTCTGCCCGCTTTGAGCAATCGGGCTTGTTTTGGAGGAGGAGGAGCCCTCTGAGAAGGAAAAATTTCTAGGGAGAGCTTCCTAGAGCATGAAGGAAACAACAGCGAGGTTTCGCTCCGAGGTCTCCGTCTCGCAGGCCAAAAGTGGCTCTCTTCTCCTCTTTTCAAGGCGACAGCCCACAAAGCTCCTGGGTGCTCTGCGAGGAAGGTGCGACAGCCCACAATGCTTACAAGGACCTCCTAATGGGTTGGTTAATTGGCTAATGAGGATGCTTTTGCTGCAGCCTAATGAATGTGAGTGCAACGATTACTTAACAGAGAGAGAGACGTGTAGATCTCTGGGAGATGACTTTGCTGGGCTGCCAAAAGGAATGGGCAACAAACCAGTCGGAGCTGCTGATGCTGTTGTCACAGATTTACCAGAAAGGCTGCTTTTCCTTCCAGCTTTTTTTTCTTTCTTTCTTTCTTTTCTTTTTTTTTTTTCCCCTCCTCAAGAAGCGATTATCAGCTCATCCTTTCCCTGGAACTGATATTGAGGCAAACTTCTATCAGATATTGCTACATGTAATGTGCCTTTTCGTGACTTCTCCTTGCTGGGTGAGAGCTGCCAAGCTCACACGATATTTAAGCCCTGTTACTGTAACTGTGGCTACTGTTGTTGGTAGCTGTTCAGGGCTTTCATTTGCCCATCCTGAGGGGACTGTAATAAAGACTGGCCCCTGCTGTTAAATTGTTTGCATAATTCCTTTTTTTCTTTTTCTTTTTTTTTTCTNATCTTACACTGGGAGAAATATCAGCCACGCTGGAGTTTTAACACCTAATCATATCATAACCGAGTGAATCAAGCTGAGTGTGTCCCTCTTCTCTAATCCATTGCCTTGAAGTAGAGGAAAGAGCTTGATTTCCCACTTTGATTTATCTGGACGGCCCTTAATCCCGAATTTTAGTGAGGAGCTGATTTATTGTCTAACATCAGGGAGGGGACATTAATTCCCCATCTGCCACCCAGCGTGCCCGCTTGGAAAGAAAGAAACCTCCTCTGCTGTAGGTAGGATCAAAACCAAAGGGTATAAACCGAACTGAAGTCCATGTGTCCGGGTAGCTTGTCTGGAAAACTCAACTCCACTTGCTGCTTAACCCTGTAATTGCCTGGACACCCTAGAAACACCTGACTCTCTACCTTGGTGCTCACCCAGGTGCCCTGAGCAGTGCTCCGTGGTATCTCCAGAGCTGTTGAGACTGGGCAGCCCGATGCCTTGTGCCCACCTAAGCCTCCCTGGCATGGAGAAAAGTGGTATTTTACATTTTTAGGGGCTCAGTAGGCCCTGGTGGCCACACCTGGTGCCTCGTACAACACCGTGGCAGCTCCGGCTCCAAAAGATGGCACACGTGGGAGAGGGCCAAAGGAGGAGCCTGCCTGATGCCTCTCAGAAAAGGGCCCTCAGGGGAAAAGGAAGCCTGGGGGGCCTGGAGGGGAAAGACCCTCTCCACCTGCCTTGCTGGAATCCTTTCCTTGAGCCGCGGTGCCAAGGACAGAGGAGGAAGTTGGATGCTGTAACCCTCAGTCAGCGTGCAAACCTCCCTGGGATGACAAACGTCATGGGAGCGAGGAGGCAGCCCGGGGCTCCCGGCTCCCCGGTGACGGGAACCCTCAGAGCGAGGTTTCGGCGTCGGGCACGCGATCCCTCGCTCTCCCCCCGCCCTGCCCCGGCCTCCTGAGCCTGAAATTCCTCGCTGCGGAGGAGCGGGTGCAGTTTCAAAGCAGGGGCGGAGGAGGATCCTCCGCCCAAGGTAGCCTCCAGCCTGGTTGTTGGGGCGCTCTCATGGGATGTGGGAGACGTGGGTTTGGGCCCCTCGGGCTGAGGCGGGAGAGGAACCCAGGCCTCCCACTTCCTCAGCATATACTTTGAATACCGAGGCATTATATAATAAAAGCTATCACCACCTTTTCTTCTTCCTGCTTTGTTTTTAAAAGACTGATCTGTGTGGAGTCTTTTGAAAGAAAGGGCGTAGGTACCAATCTCCAGGAGAAGATTTCAGACAATGGATCCCAAGCAGACAGGATTGCCTCACTCCAGCCTCAAGGGGCTTTTAGTGCAAGAGAGAATTGCAGATACACCCTTGTCCTCCACTTTTCCTATTGCTTGAATGTAAGCAGCTGCCTGCTGCCTTCAAGAAGATCCCAGTGTATCCTGACAGCTCTGTTGGGTTCGACTCAGAAGCACCCAGCTTTCACCATCAGCCACGCTGGGATTCTGAGGGCAGCTCAAGCTGCTGGAGGCCAGATCACCTAAATGTCAGGGATTTCAGTGCCCAAACCTCTCCCAAATCTAACCTTAATTTCTCTAGTTAAATCAGGTTGTCAAATCCAGATGAAACAACTTGCCTCTTCGAAAAAATACTGGGGATGGAGACGAAATCAAGCAGAATGTGCTTGCATAATTGCATAAGCAGGTAAGACAATTTTTGTTGCCTTGAAAACTTTAGAAGACTTTAGACTAGAAATAAACCTCTGCAAGTAGTCTTAATCATTGCACTCTGTGAAGACTCATTTGAAATTGTCTGGGCAATCAATTCTGATGTAGCTCTTTGGCTGGAAAAGCCCAGACAGTCCCAGATGTGTCTTTGATGCAGAATCACACAAAGATTCAAGTTTCCATTGCTCTGATCAAGCAAAATGTCCCCTGCCTTAACTGAGGGGGAAGAAGTCTCTGCCTCCCAAAGCATAAATGTGTTGCACATGGTGCCTATTAATCAATGGAGTCAAGTCTGGATCAGCATCAACTCTTATAACTCGTACTCAGTGGTGAGATTATACAAATAAAGCTTATGCAAATGCAATTTTGCAACCTTGAAAATTTTGTGTGTAACCTGTTTTTAAAACATTCCATCTATGGAAATTTATTATTTCCCCCTCATTTTCTAGGCAGAAACCAAAGTCATGAGGGGAGGAAGCCAGCTTAGCAGTAGGGTCTTCATGAAAGATTAAAGTCTTTGGCTTATTGCAGCAGATACTGCAAATCAGAGGAGATCAAGCAACCAAAATGAAGAAAGGATGTCACTGTCCTTGCCACATTTTTGTCAAGAGGAGTCTCCAAAGGATGGCAAAGACCCCCTGAAGCCCCTTCATTCACATCTTCATTATCCTAAATTGGCAGTGGAGTGATTGTCAGCATCTGGTTAGATTCATTTTCAGCCACGCTGGTTCCCTTCTCTTTTCTCTGAAAGCATTTTTCAGCATTGATCACTACTACGTGAGGGACACCAGCTCTTGTAGAGAGGAATGAGGCTTTCTCCACTTTCAGAGACAGTCAAGAAAGCTGAAAGGCATTAAACAGAAACCCTTCCCAGGATGTCCTGAAAGGCTAGTGTACATTCGAGGAAGTCCAACCACAGTAGAAGTGGCTAGTTACCCTGGAGCTGGACTGACTGCCTCAATATGATGGTCCATGGACGCTCGGGTAGTTTTTGCCAGGTGCTATGCTGAGATGCTGCTCTGATACCATCAGGAGATGCTCATCGAAGTGAAATAAAAGAAAGAAGGTATTATAGAGGATCATTTCAATACCTGACACTCTTACACTTGGCTAATTGTATTTGTTCATTAAGATAAGGATCAGCATTCAGCTTCTCCTACATTTAGGTCAGCCTTCCAGTACATTTGCACTTGCAAGGGAGAGCTGCTTTAATGAGGGATAATGAAACTTGCCGCGCATTGCATCATGACTTCTGTGTTAATATCATTTACACATGATAAAATGCAAATAGTATTGACCGTCAGTGCACAATCATGCTTAATCCTCTAAGCCCACACACATATATGTGCTAAAACTAATCTCCCTAACAGTAAACACAATATACATCTGTGCCTCTCTGCATCCTCCTGAGAACATTCATTTTGCCTGAACTACAAGGTGCATCAGCTCTGCCCACGCAGCCGAGCAAACAGGTTGCCGCTGGCTCGAAAGGGCTCTGACTCCTGTAGGTACCCCTCGCTCCCTGTTTGCAGTTTACAGAAACATGGCAGTGCCGTGAGACCTTACTGTAAACAACCCTGTGTTAAACAGACCCACGCTCTGTATTACAGGCATTTGGAGAGCATTTCTCGTGTGTCACACCAGTTCACTCTCCCAATGCGCTTTGGGTGCCCAAGGCCTGCTTGTCCATCTTCTGCAGCACTCTGAATTTTGAAATGGGCATCTCAGCTAAACGATAGCCAGCAGAGATGCTCAAATTCTTCTTCATTTGGGATTTGTGCTGGTAGGAGGGTACGAGCATACTCTTTTTTTACATCTGGGTTTTGGAGCTGGAATGAAGTACAAAAGGCAGAATATTAAGCTGAAGTGGGATCAGTTAGTGACTAGCCATCTTCAGTGAATAAACGTTCCCTAGAGGTTAAATGGGCTCACATGTATTTTAAGAAATGCAGATTAAGCACGCAGTGAAAGTTAAATGTATTTAATTGTAATTCTGTGGTGGGACATTCAGCTTACAATGTCAGAACAACTGACCTTCAGGTATTCTGCGAGAAAATCATCTTCAGGTTGCACTGCTGTTTGAGAGTGCTATCTCTGAACTGTATGATTTTAGGGACTTTCTGCGTCTCTGGTTCCCCGAGAGGTGCAATACTTTTTACTTTCAACTTTTCTTACTCTTTAAATGTAAGCAAATTTGCATCAGTTCAGGTCTGATGAAGAATTCTCTGGAAATTTCTCCCCACCCTTATGAAATGCAGGGTTGCAGCAACTATTTCCTATTTCTCAGTGCTATCGGCAAAACACTGCCTTGGGTTTTAATGGTCCAGAAAAATGCAACAGGCAGCGGTTGTCTGGAGAAACCATAGAGTTCTGTAGGACATGATCCCTGGGGAGGCGTCCCACTGGTGAGGAAACCCTGAGGAGCAGCTGAACAAGCTCAGTGTCTTTCAAAGGCTCTTTTCTCCTTTGATTGCACAGGCCCTTATTTCAAGAGGGCTGCTTCATGAAGCTAGTAAAATTTGGCTTCACGATGCCTACTGGCCGAGTTTTACCATGGACAAAGACTCAGCAAACGAGGTTTGCTCTCTGGAGAAGGGAAGCCTTTGTCACTAGCTAAGCCTGATGTTCACAAAGTTGATCAGAGAGTGCTCAGTGTTGAATACAGACGTGCCCTTTAGACACTTCTTTGCCCACTCAAAGCTTGTGAATATATTCCCATGCCCACCTGTGATCACACTATACTCCCACAGCAGCCGTAAAGTGAAAACTTTTTTTACTTAACATCCATGAAAACAGATATTATTCAGCATTTATTGTGGTTTTGGTACCTCAGCAGCTGGGAAGAGGAGTGTGTGCCAATAGTGTGCGCGAGAAACCAGAGGCCGTACACCCAAGGTACAAAGGAGCGCAAGCACAGGGGAAACATCTCCTCCGAGAAGACTGGGCAACCTCCCGCCAGGGTTTGAGTCAAGGACCTGAAGAGACACGGCCTCCTCGTAGCAGCTGAACGCGAACTCCTCCCAGCTGGACAGCGTACTCAGTTTGGGGATTATGCATGTTAGATCCTTGCTCTGATACCTTCACTTGGGCAAAGCCTTGGCTCCGTTCGCTCCGGCGAAGTCAAACTTGGGTGAATCAGCCTCCCTCAGACCATGCAGCCTGATTCACGTGCCAGGAATCCAGCCTTTCCTTGCTGCAGGACAACCAAAGCAAACCCCAGCAGTGGAGTCACAGTTAGTATCAGCTCCGCGAGCATTTTCGTACCCGAACCGCAGGGGTGAAACTGTGGCTCTTTTGAACCCTCCCTGGTGGGAGCGTGCCCCGAATTACTCTGACCAACGGGATTTGTAAGAATGAGCCTGTGGACACAGGGAGTGACCCTGCGCTCCTGAAGACGGGGCGCGGAGGTTGTGTCTATACTACTAATTTAGAAGGTCTGAGCTGCGTGCTGCAACCGGGCGTGCTTTAAAGCAGGGGCACCCTCAGCCACAGCTTTGGCCCAGGACAGCTAATGTCCTCCTCGGCAGCGCAGGGTGCAGCGTGCATCAGGCTCTGCTCCTCGAGGGGCCGTATGGATGAGGCCAGGTGTTTTGGAGGGGAAAGAGTGCTTATCCATGCATCCGCAAGCCGTGCGTGGCGTAAAAAGGGTTTGCCATCCTGGTGCTAGAAACTTCTTTCACAGCTGGTGGGGTGTATGCAAACACACACTAGTCTGTGAGGTATGGACACGTGATACGTACATGCATGTATATACAGACAAGTATTTATGTATATACATGCACACACGCATGCATACACTGCACTTTTATGCAATACCCAGTTTTAGTCCCATGATTACCTATACTGCAGACTAAGAACCGTGGCCTGTTGTTCTGTTTCTTTTTGTTTGGAGAAGGTAGGCCAAGCCACACTAATTTTAACAGCTCCCATTTTCTGAGCGTCAGTGGGCTTCAACGCCCTCAGCACAACACTTCCGTGAGCTGGTTTTTCTCCCTCCAGGATGATGGGACTGGGGTGAACAACAGCAGTGTGACATCCCCTCTGCATTTTGTTTCTGGCCAGAGCAGGATAGCTAAAGCTTAGCTCCGTCTTCCCTCTCGTCATCCTACCATCGTGTCCCAGGCACCCGATTTCGTTACCTGCCTTTCGTGTAATTCTCTGGACTCCTTTCCAGCAAAGACTCACAGACAAAGAACGCTAACATGCTATTTGCCGAAATTCTCATGGATGAGAAAATTAACACAACCCCCCCCGCCCCCCGTCCTTTTTTGTTGTTGCCATGGTCACAGGAAAGGAATTAAAGCATCAAAGCCTTCCATTTCCTGATGATGGATTAAGGAAATTATTAATTTGTCTTGTAAAAAGGCAGGTTGTGTCTCTGCAATTAATGTTAGAGGGCCCTTCATGAGGGGAATTTCAGCCTCCTGGGCGGAGAAGGCTAAAGCATCTGCTTATTCGCCAGCTTAGATAGATGGGGCTGCTATGGGGGTCTGTGCTGTACCTCCTGCCTTCATTAGTCACTGCAGATAGGATTTGGCTGCCTAGGCAGTGGTTTCTTTGGGGCACAGGATTAAAAATTCAAGCTCCCCTATAAATTAAGCCCTCTCCTTTATCCATTTTTTTACGCTCCATCCATGATCTCTCAGGATTTTTCCATTGCAGGATGAGGAAGAGAAAACTTAGGGAAAAAAAGTACTTACACGGAATTGTCTTTGATATGTTCCTGCTCGTTCCTTACCCAGCTTTTGTGGCCCCCTGGTGCCCAGCATCTACCTACTGAGGAGGCGGTGGAGGTTCATATGGGAGCTTTTTACAAGCGTTGTCTTTGCAGTGGGATGCCTTCCCCTGGGGGACTGCGGGCTTGGCCATGGCCACCACAGCTGCCCCAGCATCGGGCATAAAGGCTCTGTCCCATGAATACTTTCTGATGGATCTGGGCTTCTTTGCCCAGCTCCGTCTCACAACGTTTCTTGGTGAGCCGCCCTGGCTGGAGCCCCTGCAGGGAGCAAATGAAGTTTCCCTCACCTGCCCATGTTTGCAGGACACAACTGGGAGGAAAATATATTACCCTGCCTGCTTCTGTTATAGAAAAATCTTTCTTTTGCTTCACCTTTTGTTCACCATTTCCGTTTTTTTTTCTAAACAATTGCAGAAAATATGGTTTTGAATCCCAGTGTTTGCCTGCAAAATCAGGAGAGGGAAAAAAAAAGCAGCACGAAAACATGGGCATTTTGATCTTGAGACTCATCAAAACTCACTTGGCTCCACAGAGAGTCCTATCGTCCCAGGCTTTGTTTCAGCAGACTCCCTGAGCAGAAAGGTGCTGCTCCGACCTTCCACCGCCGGCAGCGGTGTCGTCTGATGACAGAGCCCCGGCACGCCACGCAGACTCTTTTAAATTCATCCTTTCATATTTCTTCTTGGTGCGTTCAGGTAATTTGGTCCTTTTATTTACTTGAGCCCTTTTTCTTCTTCCTGAAAGGGAATGTCTTAATGCTTCCCATTGAAATCCGTGGAAATAAATTGTTGCAGGATAATAATACCTGGTGAGTTAGTGCCAGCTGGGGTAAAGGGAGGCCAAGCAGCGCTTGTGACGTGGAGCGGTGCCTCATGCTAACCTCGTGGCTCGTCCCTTTGATACGGTGTCTCTCAGGCGCTGTGCTTTGCCTACCTCGCCGCGGGAAATGCGGGAACTTGTTTGTCACTTTTCCCTACGCTGAAAGGGCACAAAGGAGGAGAGGATCTTTCCTCTGAGCGGTGAGCTTCCTTTTCCCTTTGATCTGCTTTATGGGAGTCCTTTCCTCTCCGAACGAAAAGAAAAATGCCAGGACTGCTTCTTGGAAAAGCTGAGTGCAATTTGGAAACTCAACAGGATTTTGCATACCCGCCGTATTTCTATGAATAATAGAGTGCTGCTCTCCCAGTGACCACATTCAGGCCACACTCAGCTCTGATATCTTTCTTGAAGACACTGCCGCAGTCAGGAAGGCTCCTTGGGTTGATTGAAAGATATGAAACCCTTGTTCCTGGGCTTGATGTGTCTGTAATTAAGAGCATTAAAATCAATGTTGTAACTCCATGAAGGATGTTTCTTTAGCATAAAACATGCCAAATGACCTACTACTCTCAGATGCTGAGCTATAGCCCTTAAACTCTCAGTTGTTGGTGACAAAAACCGTATTTACCTCTATATTTGTGCTATGGTCATGAGGCCCGGTGGTGTTGGTGTCATAATAGCACTTTTGCATGCAAATGCACCAGAAACCTACAGAGTCTAAAAAAGTACAATCTTTCACCATGTGTACCCTGGGTATATTTATACATTAATTAAGCCCACACGGAAGTGAGAGTTTTTATTTAGTCTTCCTTTGGTCAGCAACAGGTACAGAATGTGCAGGGTTTAAAATAGGCCCCAAAAGAGTTTACCTTCTCCACAGATAGCCTTTGAGGACGCAGAAACACTGATGCCATCTTCTCTGCCGTGCCTCCAGATGTGTTGAGTAAGTGAGTTGGTGACCCAGGTGGCGCCTCAACCCCTCCGCAGCCCTTGATATCAAGGTCTTTTGGTCAGCCTGCAGCAAGCATGAATTGTGCTGTCCTGGAGATCTTTATTTTCTCTGTATTTGATACCAGAAGGTTATAATGCTCACCATAATCTCTCCTTATGCTGTTGTGAGTGTCCAAATGCTGGTGGCCACGTGCAGATATATCTTGGTGTTCAACATCAGGAGCGTTGGGAGAGAAAGGGTTATCTGCCAAAGGAGAAGGAAGAAGGAGAAGCAGACATCATGCAAAAAGCCTTTGCTCAGGCCATAGTTTACCTTCTATCAAGTTGAAGGAATTGAATTTACATGTAAATCCCTTTAAATTGAAATGTCCACCTTCTAATTCAGAGAAAGCTGAAAGAAAAAAATTATAAATCTCATCTGTCTTCCTATTTCTTTCCTCCCAGACTCTACACAGGTCCCTAGGGGAGGTTTGCAAATGTCTTCTGCTCTGTGGCAGTCCTGCTGTGAGCACCCTGTGCTTTCTAGGGAATACAGAGGATGCTTTGCACCGTATAAACTTTCTTTGTGGCTTTTTTGCTTTCTTTCATGGATTCCCATGTGAAGATTTCCAGGTCATGACAGCCTTCTCCACAAGAATAGGGAAAGCTGGGTTTGGAGACTTCAGTCATGGAGTGACTTCACTTGTCTTTGACTCCATAGGTGCTGCCGAGGGTGCATACAGGCATGCATGTATGCCCATACAGACCTGGTAATCCATTTCCAGAGTGATATACATCATCTTTTGGAAGCCTGGGGAAAACCAGGAGGGGACTTAATGTTGCTAAACTTATGCTGTGGAAAGCTCATTAAGAGATGAGTTTCTTCCTCAAGTGGCATAAAAGAAAAGACTTGAGATAGAAATCCTGACAAGACATTCTTGTTTCCAGGTAGCCAAAGGAGGAAATCAGTCCTGGGATCTGAAAATGAGGACAATGTCTGCTTTGGAGCTTGATGACCAGCTGACTTGGAAGGCTGAAGATTTATTCCATCTAGAGATGCAGTTGGGGTAAATTCCTCTGGAGCTTTCCAGCACCTTTTCTTCTGCAACAGCCCAAACCTCTCCAGGCAAGTGGTCAGCTGCTGCCAGTGTCGCACCTTCCTGTCCTTTTCCTGTGCAAGGTGCTCAGCTCATTTTGTATCTGCTGATATGGTAGAACAAGGTCCTGCCCACCCCTCAAAGTAACTCTGATCACATTTGCCAAATTTTTATCTCATATAATGCACCTACCAGGACAGCATCTGAAACCTGCGCTGCCAATCTCTTTATTCCACATGAGCAAAAGCCTTCCCACTTATCAACCAAACAGCGTCCCCTCTGCGTGCCACTAGGCAAAAACCCAAAAGGTTAGCCTGAGTCACTGCCACGAAGTATAAAAGACATCACTGCCTCGGTCATCAGTTATGTGGAACCTGCTGATGAAAGCAAGGTATGACATTTGTGTTCATTTTGTGATAGAAAGTATTTCCTCTTACAGAATGTATATGAACATATAAATAGCTACCTATTACCCGATAAAAGTACCACAGTTGTTACACCTGGGAGTATCACATGGGGCTGGCTGATGGGACACATGGTTGCATAAAGCTTGAGCAACAGCTGGGGACAAGGGGCCACCCTGGTGTGTCCAAAGTGGTGCTAGATGCATAGATTTAGGGACACAAACTGCTCTGGACATCTGGTGGCAAGACATTTTTTAACTGGCAAAGAGGATGGACAGATGGATGCCATGGACAGATGGAAGGAAGGAAAGAAGGAAGGAAAGAAGGGAGGAAGGAAGGAAGGAGGGAAGGAAGGAAGAAAGGAAGGAAGGAAGGAAGGAAGGAAGGAGGTGAGAGGATGGAAGTGAAGTTTAGCTGCATGAGGTTTCAGTATAAATACTAGAAATTGTTTGGTTATGTATAGAGGAAGGTAGGTTACATGGGAAAAAACAGCTGGTATATAGAGAAAGGATGATTTTTCAATTTTGTAGAGACAACCAATGGAAAAAAAAATTCAAACCCCACAGAAAATACCAGAAAAGAACTGTAGCCTGATTAAATGGATTAAATGTATTGGAGGGGAAAAAATGCAATTCCCTGTTCAATTTACTACCAAGAAGTCAGCTGGCAAAATAATGGCAAAAAGTATAAAAACTCTGCAGGAAGACTTATCATGGCACATGGGATGCCACTACTGAGGCACATTGGGCTTTCCGCAGCGAAACCAACAGGAGGGCAAAGTGGGTTCCTCTCCTGCACCATGGCAGCATGAAGGACATTAAAATCATAGAATCATAGCATGGTTAGGGTTGGAAGGGACCTTGAAGATGACCTAGCTCCAACCACCCTGCCATGGGCAGGGACGCCTTCCACTAGACCAGGTTGCTCAAAGCCCCATCCAACCTGGCCTTGAACACTTCCAGGGATTATCAGAAAGCTGCCAGTTTTGTGATGGCTTGAGCTGGAAGCAGGGTTGCTCCTGGAGGTACCCAGGTGAGGACCATGAAGGAGGCAGAGCTCGCATTTCACCATGCTGCTGATGCTACTGTGCCTGTGGAAATGCAACAGGGACAACGCAAGAGTTTCAGACCCATACTAAGACAGAAGGAGAGCAGAGTAAAATAATCATGGCGCTGAGCAGTACACAGAGGAGTCCTAAGTGGGCAGAAACATGTCACCATCTGAGGAGAGCTCCCCGTCACCCGCATGCATGTAGGTTTAAAGGTGAGTGTCTGAGATGGCATAATAGGAGAGGGCACCTCCGGAGAGCCTGCTGCTTAGGGAAGGGTAACGAAAAATCACTCCTGAAGGATGGGAAACTAAATAAAAATATGCATGCTGCGGAAACAGATAGTGCTGCAGACTGTGAGACTGGGATAGCCAGTTTAGAAATATTCATCTTGCGCAAGATGGATAGAAATATAATCTGGTTAACACCCTGGGTAGTGGGGAGAGACCGAAGATGAAGCTGGATATAGGATCATCACAGAGTGGCTGTCATCCTGCTTTGGCAGTATTAAAAAATCCCTCAGTGGCACTGGACTAATGCAGTCAGTGGTGTTGCTGAAGATTTAAAACTCCAGAAAGATGGAAAAAGCCAGGACAGGGTCTGGGCATCTATATTACTGAGAGGGGGATATCCAGCACTCCAGGAGCAGAAAAAAACAGTGAAATTTAGCTAGACCAAAACCAGAGTAGCACTGCCCTGCTTCTGCCCAGCTCCTGAATATATGGCCCAGTTCAGGCCAGGTGCATCCCTATACTGAGATGCCTCTTGGAGGAGTTTTGCCACCTCAGGCGCCTTCAGTGGGGTGAGGGCTTGCGCCTGCACCTCTCCACGGATCTCAGCCAGATGCCTCCAGTTAGGCGGGATGACTAGGGATCCAGCTATGTGAAATATTCGAGGAGAGGATCGCCGGATCCCGGGGAACATGAGTCACCGTTTCATATTTGGCACTCTGGGTCCCACCACAAGAGCGTGCTTCAGCACATAGCAGAGAAGCTTTCATGTCTCGGGTTGTGGCAGAGGGTTGCAAAAGACTGTCATGGATATTATCTCAATAGCAATTTCTGGCCACACCAAAGTGGTTGGGTTTTTTAAAATGGTTATGGTAATAATTTACCAGGTTACTAATTAGTCTATTAATTTTGAAATGGTTCAGAACAAGGTTGAAAAATGATGATTCATATGTATTGTTTATCAAGAAAGATTTCAGAGGACAACTACTTATTACAAGCATATCACATTATGAAATCAATGGAAGAAGAAAAAATAAAAAACCACAGAAAATAATAAAATAACTGAGGAACACTATTCATCTACCAGGACAAGAAAAAACAGACCACATTATATGTTCAGGAAATTGATATGAATGATATGAAAATAAAATATATCCGTAGCATTTGTTAAGTGTTGTAAGAAGAAATAAGCTTACGCCTCTCATCTTCTGCTCTTACCATCAATTATGTTTCTTTTGTTTCCTGGTGCATGATTATACACAATTGCCTTTTAAAAAAGGGTCATCTCCCATGTTTGTTAGTCTCTAATCCTAATCCTACGCTCAGGTGTAATGCCATTTCTCGGTCAGATTCCTCAGTGATTAGAATATCCCCCTCAGAGACAAATTCACTGGCAAACTCCAGGAATTAGGGCAATGGGAAGACTTTGGTCCCAATAAAGTGCAGCAGTGTTGATGCTGGAAGGCTGAATGTGGGGATCTTTTAACACCTCCTGTTGTACTTTTATGATGATAAGGGCTCCTTGGGGATCACTGGGAAATACACTATTAATTAGTATAAATATTATTATTTATTATAGCATAATACCAAATGCACTAGATATAAAAATATATAATACTAAATATTATTTTTTATGAACAGCTTCTCTAACGCAGAGGAAAGCCATGAAAACACAGCTTATCAGGCCTGGTAAATGCAGCTTTTTTATGGCTTCAGAAAATTTTCAGAACAAGGGGGCAGTTTGTTCCTGGTTTCCAAGGGGCTTCCATCCTGGCAGTGAGACGACTTTTTAGAGGGAGTAAAGGGAAAAATACCTGCCTGATTTTTTGGGGGGTTGGCCAGTCGCTGGCTGCCATTACAGCCTCTCTGAGAGGAGCTCAGAGCAGCACTTTTCCAGCCGGCAAACAGCCACGTGTGCGCTCCGACCCTTCTCCTTCCCTGGGCAAACGCGCTCAGCAGCCGCTCGCCCCATGGCGCTTACCCACGTCCTTCCCGGAGGTACCTGTAAGGCTGCCATTTCACAGCCACCGGGCTCTGGATTTACCGTGCCAAATTTTACTGACTGAACCTCCCGTCCGTATTGCCCCCGTTGCTGGAAGACGCCCGCCTTGCCTGCCCTGCAGAGCCGCGAGGGCGGACGCCCGCCCCAGCTGGAGAACCTGACTCCCATCCCAAGTTTCCCTGCCTGGTGAGTACACTCTAATTTACATTCCTCCCGAGTTAGTAAGCTCGAGCTTAGCCTTGAATCCTTCTTGAAAATCCTGGACTGATTCATTTTCCCCCTGAAGAAGCTCCTCATAAACTCTGGCTCACCCCACATACATACATTTCATTTTAATTAAAAAATACCTTGCTGGCATGACAAGCTATACAAGTTTTGCTAAAATATNAAAAAAAAAAAAAAAAAAGACCTCAGAACCCTCAGGTCTCTGTCACACAGAGATACAATACATCAAACATCTGTCCAGAACAGAACTGAGGATAGTCATAGCATTTGGAGGTTTAACTTCTTTCCATTTATCATTGTGACGTGTTTCGGATTTGGAGGCAAGTTCCTTTGCAGCATGATCATAGGCCACCTTTTTCTTTTCTCCCATAGCTGTGCGAAGGTTTTCCTCAACATTTTTTTAATGGAAAGTCTTCTACTACTTTTAAATTCTTTTTATTTTTTTTTTTTTAAAGAAAATTTCCTTCTCACATTTCGACCTGTTTTGGGCACAGAAATAGGATGTGTTTCTCCATTTCAATTCCTCCCCTATCACATTAGTTGCTCAGTGATTTCTTTTCAGTTCTGCACTGTGCTTTGCCTCTTCCAATTTCCACTCCTAGTTTACAGTCATTGATTCTTTATATGCTGAGGATCTACTCCAGGCTGGCACATTTCACCCTGTGAAGCTATCCATTAGTCTCAAAGCGCTATTTAAAACTCTTCAGCAAGTCCATCTTTGGGGCTTTAATATATCTCTGAGAGTGCCCTGTATATAGTTTTGATGTAGGGTTAGGCCTGGGGAGGGAGACAGGAGTTTGCTCTGCGTACTTCGGCATCTCAAGGTCCCTGTCCCAACACTGGGGGAGGAGATACAATTCACAGAAACCTGTGTGAAGTATTGAGAGCTGTGTAAGCAAGCCCGTAGAAATGCAGAGCAATGAGGTGGAGCGTTATGTCCCACCTCTGGTATGCGGTCAGGCAACTCCAGCTGCTGGGGCTCTTAGCCAGCATCTTTTTGGGGTGTTGAGAGACAGCAAGCAAGTCAGGGAAAGGCATACCGTAACGCAGACCAGCACAGGGACACTGCTGAACAGGTGCTACAGAGATGTGTTAAGACAGGGCTCCACCTGGACGATTAGCCCTCATAACCCCTCTCTCAAGATGTTACCAGGGCACCTTGGTGTTGTGCTGTGCAAGCGCGTCAGCTGCAGCCCACGGCCCGAGGGTTCAGGCACCAAGCAGAGACATAAAGGACCTGGGTGGGAATTCCTAGTCAGCTATTTTTGCTGCCAAGAGAGTACTTTAATGGCCAAGTGCTGGGTGCACCTTGGAGGGCAGCAGAGAAGCTGTCAAATTATGCGAGACCGGGGAGGCGGTGAGGAAATGCTGAAGGGAGTACATGCGATGCCACTGTGCAAGTCACTGGTTTTGTCAGGTCTTGGATTCCTCCTTTTGTTACGAGTTGGATCATCAGTTGCGGTGGCTTTCCTCTGGTGGCCCCAGGGCTCAGCTTGGTTGGTCATGTCTTGCAGCTGCTGGTGTGCTGGAGATTCAAGGCTGAAACCAGGAGCAGCACAGTTAGGTCAGTGCAATGCCGTCCTTGAGCGACTCAGTTGCCCCTCTCAGCCCGGCTCAAGCGCTGTGCCTTGCTGACAGAGCTATACCACTCTCAGCTCCACCACTACCTTATCTGCTGCTCACGTAAGGATCCCCCCACTGTGCTTCAGCTCAAAGCTTAGACATTCCCGGAGGTGTCCCCAGGGAATTTATTTTGGTACCAGGCTGCATGTTGATATAAGTTCTTATCGCCCAAACTAATGTTTTAATGTGTTCTGGAAGGCTTCTTGCTGTGACAATCTTCTGGAGTGCATTTCTTGGCCATATAAATTCCTTTGCTGTTCATCCATGCACTTAATTTCAAGAGCAAGCCACCCGCGTGGCAGAGGCGTTCCACCTCCGAGCCATTTTGCTGAGGTTTCCAGAAGTGTGGTCTACTAGATTTAATATTTATTGTTATTTGTACAGCATTTAATACTTATTTATTGCCTGTATAGCAATAAACATGTTTGAGGCATGCAGTAGCTCAGCAAAACAAAGTCCAGCTAGACAGCATTAACAGACTGTGGTACAAGAAGAGGAGGAGGAAAGGCAGCAAAGCAATGTCACCAAGCCATGACTTTTCTCACGTGTCTTTTTAGAGAAAAAAACAAAAACAAAAACAAAAACAGAAACAGCAGCTGCAGGTAGTCTTACACACTGTCTGAAATTGTGGCCCGCACTGTATATGGTGGAGAAGGAGGTAAGAAATTGCGTTGTGGAGAATGACAGTGTTAATTTTTCTTAAGGGAAGTTTGCCTCTTAACTCTCGTTATGGAGTTAGGAAAATGGTATGGGCTATACGTGACTGACTATTGGTGCGGCCATGACCTTCTTGCCTTCCCTCTTCTGTCCCAAGACCTCAATTCAGCATCACGTGGTCCCTCAACCCCCTCCAACACCCAGAGCCATGAGCGCTCATCAGCAGCCTTTCGGGTGCCTGGAGAGGAGGTGGGATGGCTGGTCCCTGATGCCTCAGAGCAGAGCAGGTAGCTACCAATGAGCCAGCCAGAGGCACGAGCCCGTGTGGATGTGCTCAGCCCGTGCCGCTGAGAAGAGCCTGCCCAGCCATGGTGTTGTACTGCTGTTTGAGGTGGTGGCCTCCGGCTCCTCCTCAGCAGCCTCTCCAACCACAAGACATGGACATAATGCAAAATACATTTTACGGCAGTTTCCCTGTACGATGAGTTTCCTTATGTTGGAACGTAACCTGGTTTTTATTCTAGCTCATGTACCACAGCTCTCAATGTTCATGCCACCCATATAAATACTAGCCCATTTTTAAACCCTCTCTTTCTAGCCTCAGTGGTATCTGTGGCTTAAGGTCCCACACATTAATTATACGTTGTGTAATAAAGTATTTCCTTTAGCAGCTCCTTAATTTATACAGCAGAAATTGTCTACTAGGTAGCATTTCATTTACCTCGCCCCTGTTTTCTATTATTCATTTCTTCTCAAAACCGGTGTCCCAATTTTTCGGTCAAGCGTTCGTCCTCTCCCTTCTTGTCTGTTTTGAAGGCAAGGATCAGCCCTGAGGACAACATCTGTTTCGGTGTGTGCTCCTCGGTTATAGTTTCAGCATTATTTCCTAAATAGTCTTGAAACAGCTAACCAGAACCTGCTTCTGAGTTCCCTCCCCTGGTGTTCCTCCTCTCTGTTCCGCTCTCCTCTGCCACGGACCTTTCCCTTCACCTCCCCCAGGTGTTTCCCATACCCAATGCCATGCAGAAAGTCTTGGATTTTTTTGTCTTCTGAGACTGCTCCAATTCCCTCACAAGCTACAGTGCTGTCGTGCCCCAAAGTCTTGCCCGCTTTTGGAGAAACGTCCAGTAAAACTGGGGGGGGGTCTCTCAGGGAGTGGGGATGCAGCAAAGGCACCCTTGTCAAAGATCTGGGGTGTTACTGAGCGGTGGTTTCCCCTCTCTTTCCAGTCGTTGGGGTTTAGGTGATGAAGGAAATTGTCACAGCTTCTGTTTCGTTGCGTGATTAGACAAAGCTTTTCAGAAAACCAGTGAGAGACACATGCTCATCGCTTTTTTCTAGGGAGGCACAAGGAATTTGCCCCATTTCCCCCTTTACGCTCCTGTTCTGAGAAGGAAAACGTTACACAATTATCAATGAATTGGTAAGTAATGAGACTTACTGGTGAATTTTTTAGGCCCACAAGAGTTTCAGTGCTGTACTCGTGGTAATGTCCTCCACCACGCTGCATGGGCTTGGCTGGCAGAAAGACAATGTGGCAGACCCGGGAGTTTAGCTACCTATACAAACCCTTGCAAAAATACAGTTTGATGTTGTTTTCTTCTGTGGCGTGATTTTCATTCTTTTACCTTTAAATGTTTGTAGGTGTTTCCAATTAAGTTAATTTTGGAGAGACTTAAAATAGCCATAAAAATGTGCTAACTCTGCAGATATTTAAGCTGTGAGGCTCCCATCCCGATGGGATTTTTAAAAATGAAATTTTGTGCAGCGGTCAGTGCAGGATTATTTCTTTTCCTGGGTTTTCTTAGTGTTGAGAAGTTTGAGTGTGTGACTCTGTGAGTGTATGTGTACACATGCATCTGTGGTCTCTGCTAATTCAAAACTACAGTATTGAGGATGCCCAATCTTCTTATAGATCAAAGTTCACGGAGAGGTTTTTGGGGGAAAAAAGTAAGAATATTTTGCCTTTATCTCTCTTTCAGAATTTTATTTATATGCACAGTTTTAATAGCTTCACCCCCACCTGTAAATAAATAAATACATAAACAAGCAAATACTGAGGTTTAGCATGCTGGGAGGCATGTGCCGAAGCTGGATTTGTGCGGCTGAGGCTCCACGCACCGAGCTGAACGTAATTGCCTCTAGTTCCTGTGCACAACATCTAATTTGTGGATTTAAAAGTCCATAAGTGCTCATTGCCATGATGGATCATAACAGCTTTTGAGGCAGTTTTCAGCACCAACGTGGTAAAAGATATTCATTTAAAATTACTCTGCATACATGCATTTTTCTCCGACTGTGACAGACCATCAGCACTGACCACTGTAATGAAGGGGATCCATTATGGACTCTCTCGTGTTCCCAGAGGAGAAATCTCATAGGATAAATAAAGGGAACTATGTGCACACACACACACATATTTTTCCTATTATGCTGATAGTCCTGAGCTGACATAAGACAAGAACGAGGTAGCTCGGTACCTCTTCTAGGCTAAGAGGTTATAGTGTGGGAGCTTCAACCTAAACCAGTGCTGTCTGTCATCTCCACCAACCCCGTTTCACGCTGCATGAGGCAGAGGCGCTGAGGGTTTTCGGAAGCCTCCTCTCATTCACCACATCTGCGTCTAGGTATTGCAGATAGTAGAAACTTCCATCAGGGGTCTCTGGCTAGCAGATGATCTTTAGACATCATGTGAGCGATACACGGGAATTCGGAGAAGTCTGAGGAAGAAGTTTGAGCTTTTTCACTCTATTTCTATAAGGGGTAAATGTGCCACATGGGGACACGGGCCCTCGACCGCGGCACATGTGTGTCTGCTGCACGGACATCCCGACCACACCGTAGTACCGAGTCCCCTGGAATAATCCCACCTGAGCATAAAGGCATAAAAGCACCACCTAAAAAGAAAAAATAAAATAAAATCACAGACTGGTTGCTAGGTCTACACTTCTGGCCAAGCTGCTGTAAGTCAGGGCTGCAGGATGCCACAAAAATCACAGGACCGGGTCTGGAAGAGGCACGTCAGAGGTGGCAGGCGGTCACCTTCCCTGTGTTTCATTTTACGGCAAGCGTGTCCATCGGATGCATGTTGGGGGGCGAGGGGGCTGGAGACCAAAAGCATATGTAAAATTGCAGGCTGCTGCTGGTGAGCGCTTCTTGCCTAGACAAGTTTTGGTAAGTCAGATGAGGAACAGATACACCTGGAAAGCACAAATCTAATCACTTCTTTTTTTTTTTGAGACTCTGAAATGCGGCAGCAGGAGAGGTGAGGCAAGGGCTCCTGAGGAGGCACAAAATCCAAGAGACAAAAAGCCAAGCCCTGCTCCAACGAGGATCTGCCTTCTGCTGCATTGCAGGCACAAAAAATCCCTGAAGAGAGGGAGAAACTCGAGGGGACGGTTTAGCAACGTGCTTCCTTCTGCCAGAAAAACAGGTCTTCTCCGAGGCTGGTGAAAGCTGCTCACAGCCCTCTCCTTGTCTGCGTGGGGATCCTTCCCGTATAACACGAAACGAGGGGGTGGGGAACCTCATTTTCCATTCACAGCGATTATTTCAGTATTTAATAAATACCCAGGGTATGTGTACAAAGTATATACAATGTGCGTAGCACGTGTTTAATGTATAATCATATGTTACTGTGACACGCACGACAGAAAGTAGGCACATAACAGCATATTTGTAGTATATGTTGCACAGCTCAACATTTCTCTCTCATAGATACATATGCTATGTTATCTATACACTAATCATGTGTTTGTATATCATGTGTTTATATATTTATATATGCCTATATACTTACATATCTATATTTTTCAATAGAGAAAAGACCATGTTTTTAAATTCTGTGTGATGGGTGTATTGTATAGTGTGTACAGGTCAGAGGATTGTTTTGATAATTTTACAGTTTTTTGGATTAAATCAGAAGAATGTAAATTACCTAGAGCCTGAGGAGCCTAAGTCTCATTTTCAGAAGTGATTTGGGAAGAGAGACCCCTCATGCAAATGAGTTTTGTCCTGTTTTTTCTGAACTTGACTAATTATATGTGTATAATTTAAGTATTTAAGCATTTGAGAATGCTTATTTATGGTCTCTTTCTGTCTGAATGTAACGTTTTGAATTTTTTATAGACACAGATGACCGCTCTCGTGAGATGCTAGACGCCAGTCCCCCTGCTAGAAGAGTGAAAAAAAGACACGCTTGGCAACCATGGTACAAAACTGCTCAAGGTTCAGCTTAAATCTTAAGTGGTGGATGCCTGTGATTTTGTGAAAGTGTTTGTGATGGGAGAATAAGGCTGTTTAAGGGCTGTGTATTGTCAGGCAGGCTTGCAGTGTTCGCAGGTTTCCACCACGGCTGTGTTTCCACGAAATACTTTCTGTGTGGTATAATTTTTTTCAATCCTGCTTTGGGTCATAAGACATCGCTTAATGCATCCTTTCCCAAACAAGTGCCAACAAAACCTTTATACTCTGCCCCAACACGGGCTATTCTGTATATGCTACCTTTTATTAAAGAAATATTTTGGAACAATCGCAGAGAGTTTTTAATAACGTTATTGGCACTCCAGCCTTCTGCCTCTAAAGCCAGATGACTCGGGGCTCTGTAAACACCGGCAACACTTTCTTCGTGTCGGTACCCTTATTGACTTCAACTCTGTACAGTACCTGTAGCAAAACTGAGAGTGCAACTCAACCACATGAATAGGGTTGGGTTTTTTTCCACTTTAAAACCTTTCACCGTACATCATACTGTCATAATTTTATGTTATAAGAAAGCTCAGGAATTTCCAGGATGACAAGCAAGCATCCCACAGGAAAGTTAAAATTCCTCCCTCACTCGGTGGAAACCTCTCCACCCTCCATTTACCGCAAGGAAAATCTTCAAGCAAGTGCCAAGCAAGCCTTGTGTTGAGCCTTGGCCATTGCAGTCCTGGAGAAGTCAGAAGGCCTAACATGACAATTCAGCCCAAAAGCCTTGGGCAAGTTTCAGTAGCTTTCTGTACAGGATTCCCAATCTAACGCCTGTTGCAGCCAGGAGCTGGGTGTCAGCCAGTGGCAGGAGACGCAGTGGTGGTGGTGGTAGTGGTTGCCTTTTGGGCCAGCTGAGGACATAAGGTACTGTAGACCTTTAACCACCTGCAGAATGAGGCATTTGTTAGGAAAGGAGGGAATTTTTACCTGGCGGATCAAATCAAAAAAGAAAAAATATTAAATGGCAGCTGCTGTTAGCTGTTCCGTGCTTGGGAACAGGGAGAGCAAAGCCAACAGAGAAGAGTATGAGATGGGACAGAAAATGCAGGTGACTATGACTGGAAGGCATAAAAACATAATTTAGTATGCAGCTTTGCGATTTATCACATACCGATCACCCTGCATGTGCTGTGGATGAGTGTGCGCAAACAGAGGGGAGGATGCTGAGGGCATGCGGATACACGCGGACCCTCGTGCACGCAGTGGGGCCACGGGGAACCCACTGTGGTGCCTTGGAGTTACCACCACCATCACCACCACCACCACCACCACCGCTGCCTCTCTGGGGCTGGGGGCAGCCAGGCACTCCTGGGAGATTTTGCGCCAGCGTGGTGACAGGGGCCACGTGCTTCCCTGAGCGCCTGCCAGCCGGCTTTGCTCACCCAGGCAAGGGAGCAGAGCGGGTGCTGGCTCTTCCCGCTCGCTGAGGTGAAGGCGCTGTGGGAGCGAGCCACCCCCGGCTCCTGCCCCGCTGCCTCCGGGCTTCCTCTGCGCAGTGCCGGGGAGGCAGAGCCCATCCTTCCCCTTACTCAACACGCTGCCGCTGTAGAGAAGATAGATGTTGCCAACCCCTCCGACCTGGCAGGGCTCCTTTGGCAGCTGTGCGGCTCCATCTGAAAGCAGTGGGGCCAGGCGGATTTGGGGGAGGCTGCAGAGGGAGGGCAGGGCCACCAGCACCTTCTGGTGGGTGCCGTGCAAAAAGCCCCCGGTCCCCACATGATTCTGCCCGATATATTTTGTGGAGGAGGGCCAAGACCAGGACTGGGGATGAGGATGCTGTGTGTCAGCAGGAGATGCGTTTCGGGGCGTGCTGCTTCACTCCACCATTCACTGCACCATGAGGGGGAGAGCATCCTGCATCCCACACCCCATAGCCCATGTCCCGCATCCCGCATCCTGCGTCCTGCATCCCGCATTCCCCACCCCATGTGGGACCCAACGGAGAGGGAAGTGGGGACCCCTTCCCAGTGGCACGGGGGTGCGCTCCCTCTGTGCTGAGAAAATTAGAGGGGTCCTGGGCTGCCTTAACAACATGCTGCTTTGCCAGGCTCAGTCACCGGTGTCAAGGGAAGGACGTCGCGGCGGCGCTGGCCGTAGCCGAGCTCCCGCCTTCGTGCCGGCTCCGAGAAAAACAACCTTGAGCGTGCGGATGGGGCAGCATCCCTGCGGCGCAGCCTGCCTGGCCCGGGACACGCCGGGCTGTAAACAAGCACCTGAGCGTGCGTCTGGCCTGAGTCAGTCCCCGGCTCCCCTCGCCGCCGCCAAGGCCGGAGGAAATTTGGGAGGCAAAGTCCCTCCCCAGACTGCCAGCGCCTTTGTTGGGAGCTGGGAAGAAAAGCCGTCAAAGTTGAGGAGGAGGAAAGGTGTGCCGAACGCTGAATTGCAAAGTAGAAAGGCAATTCCGGCTTAGCCAAAAGTGTCCTGAAATTCTTGCTTAGGAAAATAAAAATCGCGGTGTGAATCGGCAGCTTAAGAGCCTTCCTAAAAGTGTCAATAATTTCCATATACAAAGAATTTATTTTAGCCTGGGATTTCAATGTAAAGTGATTCGACTACGGTAAGTAGGACCACTTTATTGCTGTTCACAAATTCACATGCATTTATTCTGCTGAAAATTTGATATAGGGCATTTTTTGTATTCCCATTTATCGCTTGCCAAGAAATAATTAAGAATAGGAGCTAGAAGATTAATTTTAAATAAAAAATCTTCTCAAATGAAAATGTCAGGTCATAAAAATTCCTTTTAAATCATAACAGCATATAAATCTTTGAAATTAACCATGTAATTACAATGTCTATCAACTTTTACCTTGAGCTTTGAGCCTCTCTTTTTAATCTCCCATTCTTTTTTAATGAATAGCTATTTTGAAATTAAAAAGTACTGTTCATTACACATGCCCCACTATAATAGGGTTTTTATCATATTTGCTCTATTTAAAAATACTTGCTACTTTGTAATTATTCACACGCCGATCCCTTCCTATATTGAGTAGAAAATAAAAAATGAAATAGAAGTCAAAGGTGCTTTAGAGCTGAATGATTTACACAATTCATTAAGGACGGTGATTTTTCAGTTAGCATCAGATTAAATGGTTACTTACTCTCAAATAGCCCTTGGGGAGTTGAATTGCTGGGTAGCAAACAGATTAAAGTTTGCATTGAAAGAAAAATTGAATTCAGAGGTAATCAATAGCATAATAGGGGCAGTGAGTGGTGCCTGCTGCCTGAAATGAAATTACCATATTTTTAATCTTAATTTTCCACTCTGTTTATCTGACAGTGTGGATGTGCAATCCAAACAGATAATGAGAGAGTGGGATATTGACACTGCTGTCCTCTGGAGTGCTTGTTTTCAGTGATTAAATGCTGTGATCTGTGATTACTTTGTGCAGGGATGTCAGAGCTGCTGGCCAGGACTATGGGAGGGACACTAGCTCAGCAGCTGTAGCTCTCTGGTCTCTCAGGTCCTAATGTCTGAAATTCATTTTCTGCCGGCTATACGGGGGGAAAAAATTGCCTATTTATGTATATACTTCTGCTGCACAAATTACAATAATTAATCCCATTACTATTGTTGTCCTGATTCAAAAACATTTAATTAGATCAATATGTAGTGCACCCTCTCCGTAAGAGCTGTATTAACGAGCCACTGAACTTGCGAGGGATAGTAAGACATGAGTTATTATACAAAGCATGACTAGCAAAGTTTGGAGGTAAAGTGAATTATCTTTGTAGCAGAAGACGACGGATAATGGAAAGCGTGATTGTATCAGAGATCCAGCAAAGCCAGTTGGTGCAGATATATGGAAATCTGAAATGTAAATAATGCCCATTGTAAGTATAACATCCGCAGTCTTTTAAAATGCAAATGTAATGATAGAGATGTTTTTGTAAAAAACATAGAAGGATTTGGGAACAAAACATGATTTTAAAATTGTAATACATTAACATAGCTAACACAACCGGAGCGCAGAAAAATATAATGATGCAACCCCCTCTTGACAAACATCCGCGAAGATTACTTAATTCCACGGAATATGAAATCTCAAAATATTCCTGGTGTTTGTTGCTTAACCTAAACGCGACGGGAGCCATTTGCATTTTGATTAGAACCGGCAAGATGGTACGTTCGGTATCAGGGCCTGATCCTGCCTGATAATGGGATTACTGGCATGTAGCAAGGCTATTTGTGTCCCTCAGCCTTGCAGGGATCAGGCCCTGGAAACAGAATTTAGGAAGCCTTTAAGTGTGTGCATATGTGCCCGTGTGATGGATGGGGGGGTTATTTGAACTGGAGTACGTCAGGCCTTGCCGGTGTATTTATTGGTGACAACTATCATATTCTCTGGAGAATTAGTGTCTCTCTATAATACAATTTCCACATTTGATTGCAGTCTGAATTGGACTTCTCCCTTTTCTAACGCTCTCCTTGTGCCCCTTCCCAAATCTTTGTGTCAAGGATTACTTTGGGCTAATAAGAGAGGTTATTATTTTAACCGGTCATTAGCTATTTACTTATTTTTAGCTGGTTTTAGGTTTTCGTTTTGGTGAGTTTTTTTTTTTTTTTATCTTTTACTACACTGCAACACAGAAGGCAAGACTTTATTTTTGCAAGTGCTGGCTTCTCACAGCTGCTGTTGCAGTCATTCGTGTCTGCAAGATTTTACTCCTCCTCCTGAGAACCAGGTGCAGTAGAAAGAGCTGAAGGACTCCTGAGCCGTAAGCACAAGACCCTCATTCTCTCTGAGCATCCTCATCTTTGGGGCGGGGGGGTCACGTTTCTTGATCTCTAGCTTGACAGAGGGCAAGGAGGGTACACCTCACCGCAGATAGTTCAAAAATGCCCAAAAGTCAGACCCTTCTTTCCTTGCATGTATAGATTCATGCACGCATGCATCTATAGCGTGCAGATTGATATGCAGCAGATTGATTTACAGAGATGAAAGCTGCGGTCCACAAGCGTCCTCAGACTTTGCTCCTCCACAGTAATTTCTACAAGTTGGAGCAGAGATATAACACATGAGCTGATGTACAGCTGTTGCCTGATAAGATGTTCTTCATCAGACACCACTCTCTTTGCCCTTCCCCTTAAAACTAATTCAAACGGATCTAATAAAACGTTGATTCACTCTTAATTTTACCTTCCCCTCTCCTTGAACACAGTTTGGATGCTCAGGTGGAAATAACAAAAAAGAGCTTCTTTACCTAGAGGAACCAAGTCTCGGGAGCTCTATGAGATCAAATCCCTGAAAGCTCAAAGTCCTGTGTGACTTATAGGGAGCAAAAATAGCAAACCAACCGTTACTGCAAGAATTAATAAAGAAAGTGGAAATTGTCACAGAAATACACCTCCCCCCATATCAAAATCTTAAACATGGTAAACAGAGGGAATATCTGTAAATATAAAATACATTTAAGAGATCAAACTGAAAAAGATGTCATGAGATTTCCTCCATTGCCTTCCTTGAAGAAGTACTTTTTTGTAGGAGTACTTTATTGGGAACTTGTTCCTACTCCAGAGAAATTCATGGTAAAAAGGGCTTCAGAGGGAAATGAAAAAGGATGATAAGTCAAAAAAAGACTTTGGCACGTGTGTGTGTGTGTCCCCAGTACAGGAGCTAGATTACACGCTGTGAAATGCCCAAAAGTGCAGGTATGGAGTAGCCCAATTTAGTTTCTACATATGGTAAGAATGTAAAATTTGATACAAAGAAATAGAATATAGTAGAATGTAGCTCAATGCAGGCTAACAGAGATACCTGCAAGTATTTGTTAATCCCTGTCAATATTTTTCTTCTAAGCACATCATGACTGGTTATGTATCTGCCATGGTGCTGTTCTTCTTCCCGTGCTTAATGCTTACGCAGAGGAAGGCTCCGATGCAGCGCTACTGAAATCAATGGAAGATTTATCACTGACTTCTGTGGGAGCAAGACCAGGATCAAGACGCACATGGAGATTTCCCCAGCCTTAATCCCCTATTAGTGACTGACGCAATGAGAGGATGGGTGAGACTAGGACAGCACTATGAAAGCAGTTGCTTTTTTTAAGAGCGCTCTTAATTTTTTTTTTCTTTCTGATTTTAAACCTTGCTGTTGGCGCAAATGAGATAATTATACAAGTATTTCTGGCACGAATAGTCATGCATGCTAAATTATAATGCCTTTTCCAAGGAATACTTAAATATTTGACCTTGAAATTTGCTTTTATTTTTTTGCAAATGCTTGTGTCAGTAAAATTAAAATACACTGCAGTGCTTGGGAAGTGAGTGTAAAAGAGGTGTGAGTGTGGCAGAAGCAAATCCAGTTAAATGTCTGATCAAACATTCATGACAGTATTCACCCACCTTTAGTAAAAAGACCGTATCCAAAATATTCACATAATTATAACCCATGCTTTCAACAGACATTTAAGATGACATTATTCTCATATTAATCTTTGAACAGTGCATTGAGGTGATACTTTGTCACCTCCATATGGTCAATGACATGAGTTCCCCTCAGAATTGCCAATATCTCACTGAGTCACTTGCTTTACCATATTTCTTTGAAACTGTTTTCTCCTGAAATTACTATGTCTGCTGTGTTTGTCACATCCATTAATATAAAATACAATGAATTAATATTAGCAATATTTTTTTAAATTGCTAAAAAGTCTTGACACAAGAAACTCCCTTGATTCATGACGTGGGGTTAAGGTTTGCTCTCCTTATTCTGCAAACTATTGTAGATAAAGATGACATGGAAAGATAGGTGTTTTCCACAGTTATGCAGAGTTTACAAACCTGCTGAAGTTGAGGAGCTTGTTTGGGGCTGGTGAAGTAAGAAACTATCTAGAAGAGACGTCAGTGGGAGAAGGAGTATGGTTGCAGTTGCTTCCCATATATTAACACCCAGCTACTGTTTGCATAAAATTATAAACTCAGATGTGAGCCACAGTTAGTCCCCTAGTTTTCTTTAAAACAGGGACATCTGTAGTGATTATTGCTCTTTGCATCGTGTTATCTGTATCTGCACCAAACTCCTTATCAGCACTTTAAAATGCTGATCTCTGAGACTTGGCAATATTGCTAATAAACACCCGTTGACATGGAAAGCGGCCAAAAAACTGTTTGAACTTCTTTCCTGTCTTCCAACTATAGAGGTATAGTCCAAGCAAGCGTTGGGGTTTATAAGAGCACAAAAGCTTTCTTCTGCCCATGTACCTGCAGTCACCACTTTAAGTATATTGAGCTTCCGAGCACACAAAGGAGAGGCAGAAAATCCAAACCAATCTCTTCCCTTTCACTCCTTAAATCCTGACATGCTCCATCACCTCTTCAAAATAGTGAGCTGCCCTTCCCCAAAATGGAGAAAAGAAACAAAATCAAACGCAAAACAATGAAGAAGGGATAATCTGATCTTTAAATAAGGAGACATGTTGCTTGGGGCTTAAGCAGGGTAAAGTTTCACAATGATGTCACCTTCTTCTGAGAACGTGACCCCCGTGAGAGGTGAAGGGTAAAATATAAATACTGCTAATCCATTGTGTTTGTATATCTCTTAAATATGTGCCAAGTTTGGCATGGCTGACTCCACCAACTGTCTGGCAAACTAGGAAGACTTCACTACAGGCTTTGAACGGGCAGTATTCATGGAAATCAAATGGCTGCTCTTTTTTCTGACTGAAGTACAGCTCATTGATGCATTTTCTTTAAAAATAGACTGGGGTGTTTTGGCTTGTTTCTGATAAAACTAAGTCTGATTTTCACATCCAAAACCAGAGGAGCCATTGCTTTTCGTGCTGACAGCAACATCCTCCACATGTAGCCATTTCCACAATCCTAAGTTAAAAGTCGTGTGTGTGAAGTTCACTATTTGTTTGTTTTAAATGTCTGCTCCCATCCAAACAGGAATGCATTTAGGAAAGTCATGTTGCCTGTGCGATGGAGGGTCTCAGAGTGGATGACACAATGGTCTCTCCTCGCCTGGTTGTCTATGTGTTGGTAAGGTGGAAGAGAGCTACAACAGTACAGATTTCTATTTTTAAGAGATGTTCATGAAATATATTGAGAATAGAAAGTCTTTAAGAGTTTTAAGGATATCAGTGAGTAACATTTGTTTGTTATTCGAATACCATTGGAGAGAGCTTTGTGTTGGTATAGTGGGAGCAGAAATGGAAACTGATTGAAAAACCACTGTCCAAGCTCTTTCTATTGTCCATGTGATGCCTGTTCGCCTTTAAGACCAGCAACATATGAAGGACAAATATAGATTGCATTTTAATAATATTTTTATTTAAAAGCACAAATGCTTCTAGGCATAACAGCTGGTAAGAGGACCAGAAGCTACTGCTTCATCTCGCAGAATAGGAGCCAAATCAGTGCTCTGCCACTTGGGCCAGTGAATTTGTTTAATCCAGCATTCCTCTGCAGAGAACTTTACTGAGGGGGACACAGAGAGAAGGAGGACGAAGGAGAAAGGAGGATTGTTTATTTTTTGTTTATTTTTAAAAGGAAAGGCAACCTTTGGTAAAAATGATGTGCCCCAGGAGGCACAGCTTTTCCGTGCAAGGGCAGATCCTGCAAAATCCTTTTCTGTGAACTTGAGAAATGCTTTTTTGCCCCACCTAGCCAGGTCTGCAGGCATTTTTTGTTTCTCTTCCACTTGTTCTCTCTTTTTTACTGCACGAAAAAAAGTTTCTTGTTTTCATTGGCAAGGGCTTTCACAACCTCTTGTCATCCAATCTTTCATCTCTATTGTAAGTAGGTCCCCACTAGTTTTGACTGGGCAAAATATTCCTCTTTTCCACATTAAATTTGTGCACAGGTACTCTTGGACTTTTTCCAGTGTCTGGGAAGTGTTTCCTGTGATGATCTCAAGATTATCAGTCAACACTGATTCTTTTTATTTCTCCAGGTTCTGCCTTTTCCTTCAACCAAAGACATTGCTAGTTTCCGTAGCCTGTGCAGTAGTCATCATAACCAAGTCCTAACCCAAGGCTGAGGCTTCTGGTTGGTCCAATAGTGCCAATTCAGTAATACCTAAACCAGGAAAGGCTAAATACTCGTACACCACATTGATCCAGTTCCCACGTTCATGTACCAGTCTTCAATACCAAGACTGCAGTCTCTGAAGAGAAGGAACTGTCTTTTACCGTCCTCAGGTGCAGGGGGGTGGGTAAAAGTCATGTAGCGACTCACTCAGGTGCCTGAACATGTGTCTAGAATGATTTTAGATGTCTTAAAGCATCAAAGACATCCACGTGGGCTGGTAGGTATGACACAGAACCAACAGGACCCACTGTGGAGAGGCCATGGAGGCCAGGTCAGGCCAAAGCAGCTGACATGATTCTGTGTACATCTCATTAGGCTGTGGACCCCACCAGAGCGACTCTCCATGAGCTATGTTAGACGGCCGTGTCAGGCTGAAGCGCGTCAGTGCATGGGTACTCCTCTGCACAGGCCGGAAAGTCTGCCAGAAAACAACAAAAGTACTCGAGGAACATTAAAGTTTCAGCCTAACTTTTATTCAGCTGTTAATTAAGCCTCTGGCTGCGTCTAGACTACGGGACCTGGGAGTGCTGCCAAACGCCTGTGCGTGGCGTGTACCCACCCTGCTGCATCCTGGCTCCAGCCCGGGGTGTGATGCCCGTGTCCGCCACCTGCGATGCCCAGCCCCACCGGGAGCCCCAGCACACATTCATCGGCACCAAATCTGGGGGACCATGGCCACTGTTCTGGGACCCTCACAACGCACAGCCAAGGGTTAGTGAGGACACAGCCTATGTCATCAAAAGAGAAGATGACCTTATTTTCCAAATTGTTTTACAGCCCCCTCAAATGCAAGGTTGAAAATGTTGAAGCAGGGTCTTCTAGACATGCTGATGAAACGCTAATAAAATAATGCAGCCAAGTCCCACTAGCTTTGCGAAATTAAGCAGGCAGCTGAACTCAGCCTCATGGTAAAGTTAAGTGATATTTAGTGACTCTGGACAGACACCAATTATCTGCATTAACAGAAGGTAAAGCCAAACGTTGTTACCCTGTGTGCTGAACCAAAGATACGGATCAAGCCATCAAATACAAGGGCTTCTCCTTAGGCAAAATGGTGAAGCTGAGTCACTACTTACAAGTCAACAATTTTCATTTGTTGACTCAAGCCGCAGATCTAAGTTGCTACAAAAATTGTATTTTCAGTCTTGTTTTGGGTTAATACACATTTAAGGATATCTCCTGGGATGGCCTCAGCATCTGAGGTACAATTTAGACAACTTCATGGTGTGGTTCGCTCTGTACATGGACTAATACAAGAGAACCGTGAGGAGAAAGGAAACCTTGCGCAGGGAGCAATGGGAAATAAAAGAACTGGAAGCAGGATCCAGTGGCAGTCTAAGGACAAGGACAAGGACAAGGACAGAGCAAGTGGCAAAAATCAAGAAACTTGTGTTACTTGAGTAAATCAGCTCCTGTTTGCTTCATATCACAGTACTTTTGCAAGGCTGGTATATGGTTCTCAATGGTTCTCAAAAAAAGTGCAGATTCATGATGTCGGAGTCACTTTTCCCCCTGAAATGTATGCATCAGCTAGAGATGGCATTTACCCAGACAGCACTGAAAGACAGACAGAAGCAGTTTGAAAAGAGATTAATCTCATGGCAAAAGATACTTTGAAATTAACTTTTCCCTAAAAAGTGTGCATTTTTTCTCCCTTGACTGAGATGAAACTTCAGAGCAGTCGGGTCCTGTGCAGCCATCTAAAGGTCAGGAAAAAGAAAGCGGGTGCAGATGCTCCCGGCCAAGCAAAAGGCAGCTGCCCATAAGCCTCTGCAGCTTCTCCTCATGGTCAAGTCTACCCACTGAGCAGAAGCCATGTACTACACCAAGCTCTCTGCTTCCTGACGACATCTAAACAGGGACACTCCAGCTGACACCTTCATTTCAGAGGCAAGCCCAGACCCTGTGTTTGTTTTGAGGAACAGAGACTGCCATGTAGTTAGAAAGCCACTGAGATAGCATAGACAAATAGATGTCCAGTCATCGCTTTGTGGTTATTGGTGTGATAACATCAGCCTGGGGCTTTGCAGGGCAGCCTCCAGAGGAGACCAAATCAACAATATCATCTGAAGACACTCTGAGCGCAACCCATCTGCCCCTGTTCTTGGGTAGGAAAGAAATTGTCCGTCTTTAAGGGCTCTCACCTAATTTCCAGCACTGAAGAGCAGCTGTACTTCAGAGATGGACCCATTTTAGAGATCGAAGAAGAAAGCAAATTCCCTCGCTGTTCGTACAGCTGTTCTACTTAAAACCGGTATAATAAAGAATTACTGGCAAGACAGACCTTTTTTCCTGGAGTAAAAACTTGCTATCAATCTAAGAAAAACAATTTGGAGCTGAGACACCTGCTATAATATTATTTTCATTTGATACTGTATTTCATTTGAGCTTGACTTTAAAAGGACACGTGTGCCTGCGAGCGTTAGAAAAACGGTAGATTTAACTGTGGAAAGTGGAGTCAGCGGTCATGAAAACTTTTACCATGTGGCAAGTATATAATCTCCCTGTAACACCAGACCATAATATATAATATATAGCAGGGAACTGTGCAGAAAGGAGAAAATCAGTCATTTACAAGTAGTCCCTTGTGTCTTACCTTTATTACAGAACGGCTTTGCATACAGTCCGTCTTGCCAGCGTTTAGTGTGCCACTCTGCAAATGAAAGGGAGGAGGATTGCACAGGCAGAGGACTTCCCGGACAGAGGTTATAATTTCTCTCCCTGTTAATGGTAAGTCCCGTGGAAAAGAAAATAATTCACGCAGTGTGGGGGCACATAACCTACCGCCTGTATAGGTTAGCAGTGATATACAGCCCTGATAGTGCCAGCAAATGGGGAGTTATAGCAACTAACCCGGATGGCTGCGGGTCTTACAGGTATCACTCACATATGGATCAATAGGTAACAGCAATTCCTACGCATTTGCCAGACCAGGATCTTTAAAATTTCACTGGCTACGGCTGTAAAGCTATTCGGGATAATTCTTCCTAGGTGCTAGCAGTGGTAGTAAATATTTATATTTATATTACGGTGGTGTCCAAAGGAACCAGTAGGGGAGCATTATGCACAGAAGTGTATAAAAAGGAAAAGATATAATCCCTTCCCTGTGGAGTTAACCATCTAGAGGACACAAATAAAGGGTAGAAGAATGTGAATAAAATGTACATGCAAATGAGTATGGCGATGAATTGCGGCAGCTTTGTGAGTTGTAAGATTTTTTTTTTATTATTCTTTTAAGGAAGAGATAAAGATACACAGTGGTTGCTCTCAAGTCACTGGAAAATTCTAGGGGACTGGAATTCATTTTTGTTTCAGAAAAGTGGGTTTATTAAAACTTCGTACTGTTATTTTTGGGTTTGGGTTTTTTTTTTATTTCTGATTTTTGTTTAATAGAGGGAGGGGAAAAAACATAAATCATAGCAAATTTTGCTTCTTTGGATATGTAAATGTTGGACCAGGATTTTATCATCTATAATATGCCAAGGAACCAGCCGTGATTTGCAAGTCATGTGCATATTCGTTCAAGCCACATAAAAGATCCAACTGCTGGTCGCTGTCACACCTGGTTTTAGTATGGGGCTCACATGGATAGGGGATGAGTTGCATCCCCTGGGAGGGACATCCATCCCTCTCCTCATGGGACTGCGTGGAAAGCAAACCTCCCACAAGCGCGCATACACAACTGATGAGCAATTCCTGCTCCCTTAGAGAAAAAGAAATAAAAAAGCAGAGTTAAGTCATGACTCTCCTCTTTCCAAGCCCTGGTGGAAGAAGGGGGAAGAGGAGGGTCACCCTGCTTTTGAGGAGGTTGTAGGGCTGATTGCCATCACTCCTGGCCTGCCACCTCTGTGGTGTTACTGGGCAGCTGAAGGGGACAAAGGGGGACAGGGGCTGCCCCTGCCCCAAACCCATCCCTGCTGCCCGCTGGAGCAGCCCTGGTGGCGGGAGAGCCCCAGCAGGGAAGAAGAGCACTCAGAGTTGGTATTTAGCTCCTGAGTTTAGCTCCCTGAATTGTTGATTGTTTACCAGTTAAAGTGGAGTTCTTGGGGTGGATATTAGCAAAGAAGGAATTAATTAGGCAACTTCTGTAATCCTGTCAACACTGCTCTGGCTTGCTAGCACAAGCTGAGGCATTTTCACATTTTATTCTTCTTTATTCTGAGCATTTCCCAGGTAACAGGGAAGGCGCGGAAGACGACAGCCTTTTAAAACTGCCTCCCTATATCTTACCTCGACAGTGAGATGAAACTGCTTTTTCGCATGTTTTCCTGGCATAATCCCTTCTCTTTTTTTTTTTTTTTCATTTCATGGCAACCTGTAATCCGGGAGCTGATCTAAAGAGGCCTTGCTTTGCACGTATCTGTGTCTTATAAAATGTATTCTTCATCACTCTCCAGGAAAAAAAGATGTCCTAAGTCACTGGGAGCAAAGCAGGGCTTCAAGCGACACAGCAACAATTTCATTGTTTAACTTAAATAATGAAGGCTTTGGGGTTCTGGTTTTTATTTTTAAATGTTGGAAGTGAAATATGGTAGTGATGTTTGAGTTACGAACAATGTCACTTATTCTTTTTCTGCTTAGGAGTCAATATAGCGATGTTCTGGGCTACAGCGCTCTTAGCTGTGGGTAGTATTGATTAGCTACCTTTTGAGCATATATAGGTAAAAAGAAGGATGGTAAGGAACACTACTGCTATTTTGCGTGCTACTTTCTGGAAAATCTGATTCTTGTTTATCGTAGTTTGTCCTTTTCCTACATCACAGGAGTAAGAGTTGATTAAAGAAACAGAGAGCATACACAAGCATAAAGCTGGCAACTTAAATTTACATAACTTAAATTCTTAGTTTAAGAGACATAAATAAGGAAAAAAAAATCCCTCCAGGAACTCAAATAAAAGTTCTTTGGGTTTATAAACAAAATCCTCATTGCCCCAAAGCAGAAGAAAACTTAAGAGACTCTAGCTGCAGCAAGGGGAAGGAGGAGGTTTAAGTTTCTGAGACATATTCGAAATTCATTCTAAAATTAGAAGGACAGACATTATTATCTGCTCTGACCCTAAACGGCTTTGTCTGATTGTTTGTTTCTTTTGGGAGTCTGCAGAGAGCTGCTCCCTTGGAGAAGGCTGTTTGGTAACTACCAGTGACTCTTGCTAAATGACCGACAAGGACAGTCTCCTTCTGGCTGGGTCAGGTTAGAAATGGGTCTCCTCATCATTCCCACTCTGGGTGTTCATTTTGTTTCCCTGCTTTTCCTGATGTTTCTGCTTGTGCCATAAACCCCATCTCTGCCCCCCACCCCCAATAGATTTTCATTATATCTGGGTTTAGTACTATATTTTTTAAGTTCCTCTTTTTCTTGCAGTTTCTTCATTAGTCTGTGCACCCAAACAATAACACCTCCTCACAGCTGAAAGTATTACACTTAACCAAAGAGTTTTCTGTTTTCAAGCTCAGAAATAAAATACTACAGGTGTGTCTGCAAGCATCAAATGGAAAAAAAAAACAAAACAGCACAACAAACCAACATGGAAATGGCAAAAACAATAGCAGCATTAGAAAGGTTTGTTTATTCATATGATAATGGGCAGCTTTAATGTGAACTTTTTACATAGTTGAGCCAGTGAGATCAATTTAATCCGGGTGGGTTATTCTTCTCTTAGTGTAAAAGACCATTGATTCCTTCTATTGGCTCAGTGAGGGAGCTCTTCAGCATAGTGGCACGCTGAGGAAGCTGGTTGAAAGCCACTGAAATCAGCAGGAGCCTTTTAATTGACTCTGAATCAGGCCCCAACATTGTACATAACTGCTCTCCTTTCGCAAAACTTTCTGTTTCTTGAAGACAATTGGATTACCTAAATAAAACTCGGTTTTCCCATTTAAATATTCTGTGTGAATTGATTCTTTATGGAGAAAATATTTTGCTTGTGCTACATCTTCTGTGGGTTTAAATTCTGTAAGTGTTGCCATTTATAATCACTTCATCTTCCTTTGTTCAGGTGACCAATTATAATAAAATATATTTTATGCATAAAACAGTATGAGACTCGTTTTTATACATTTCATTTAATTACTTTTTACTGTGACAAATCACATTGTTAGAAATGTACTAACAGATGGGGTGGATTTTAAAGTCGGTATAAATTATGACTCCTTAATTTTTGCAAGTGTTGAAGAATTTAATTGTCTCCATTCAAATTTTTGGCTTAACTCCTGTGGTTTGACTTGTTAGGATTCCAGACATGCAACACAAGGAGAAGGGAATTTCTGGACTGTGCAGTGTCTTTTGGGGAAAAAAAAAAAAAAGGACAGAAAAAAAGAAAAAAAAAAATCCTAAGGAGGAAAGGAAGTTAAGACAAAAGGAAGGTCTGAAGAGAAGTGCTCAAAATGGCCCGTCCCAGAGCGAGGGTTAGGATGTCGAAAGGCTCTCGTTGAATAGCCCTGCTTGTTAGGGGCAGCAGAAGCAGGAGTCTCTTGTGCTGCCCACATACCAGGTGCAATGAAATAAAGGCTCTGAGTGTGACCCCAGTCCAGGAGAGGGGGAAACACTTATCCGAGTATAAAATCAGAGCTTGGGTAGCTCCAGATAGCTGTACAATTAGTTAGCAGTGAAATATTGTTTTGGAGTGTTTTCCTCTCTCCTCTCCTCTCCTCTCCTCTCCTCTCCTCTTCTCTCCTCTCCTCTCCTCCCCTCCCCTCCCCTTCCCTCCCCTCCCCTCATCTCCTCTCCTCCATGAGTCCCATCAGCCCCTGAAGTGATGCCCTGGAACAACATTTGCTTTCCCGGTAGGTCTGCGCTTGACATACTCCTTCCCCTTCTGGATCCAAATTTCCCTTGTAGTACTCCCCAGATGTCTCCTCATGCCCTCACCTGAAGAAAGGCTTGTGCCCACGTTCTCCACGCATGACACCAGTGGGTGGAGGACTTATGCCTGTGCTCAAAATGAAGTTGAGGTATTATTTACATTGGCATTTGCTCTTTTCAGTGCCACTAACGTCTGCCCGTGAGGCTTCATGCGCACATAGAGTACACACGATGCAGAGCGGGCATACAGGTGTGTGGAATAAATTCCACTACGTGTGCTATTCTACTCCTGAAGATAAAAACCACATTAAATTAATGAGGAATGTCATCAAGTCCTAGCAAGTGATTAAGCTCATAGATCTGTGGCTATAAGGCTGTTGACTAGCGGGCTGCTGTTTGTTCCGTGCCTGCCAGTTTTGAACTGGTATTAGAGAATTTGGAAACTCTGAATTTAGAGTTTGGTTTTGAAAGTTCAGCTGATTCAGAGATTAGGAAGCACTAGTACAGCTTCTGTAACCATTATCTCATGATTTAAATGTTCTCTGTTTTACATTAGCTAATGATTTAAGTGCCATTAGATATCTTTGTATGACATCCAATATGAAATAATCAACTAGCTTAGTGTAACACTGGTCCCATCAATCAAACTCCCTGTTCCTCCCACAGCATTGTTAATGAAATGTTGGTAAGAAAGCCCACAGACCCGAGTATAGCATTAGAATTAAGGGGGTGAAAGGTGACATTTCATTATTCAGTTTGTCTTGGAGTCCCATTTCATTTCAACAAAGAGTCCGGAAGGGACATTTGCTCAGAAGATGTTTTATAACTCCTATGATATCCGTCCTATTGTTTGTGTTCAAGCTGATTTGCTGATAATACAGCAACATTCAACGGACAAGAAAGGCATCATCTCTTTTAAAATTATACCTGGTGCTAGAGCTTGACACGTTTCCTTTGAGGGAGGATCCTGGTAGGTCTTTGTGTCCTTACGTTCTTTGTGGTGAGATGGGTGCCAGCTTGAAAAGCAGTAGTTTTAATAATCATGGAATCATAGAATCATAGAATGGTTAGAGTTGGAAGGGACCTTAAAGACNTGGAAGGGACATTAAAGACCATGTAGTTCCAACCCCCCTGCCATGGGCAGGAACACCTTCCACTAAAGCAGGTCGCTCAAAGCCCCATCCAACCTGGCCTTGAATACTTCCAGGGATGGGGCCTCACAACTTCCCTGGGCAACCTGTTCCAGTGCCTCACCACCCTCATTGTGAAAAATTTCTTCCTAATATCTAATCTAAATCTACCCTCTTTCAGCTTAAAACCATTACCCCTTGTCCTATCACTACACTCCCTGATAATAAGCTCTGTTGTTACAATGGAGCTACATAGGGATGTTGTCCCTCATGGTTTTGCCTGACTGATTTGTAGGTGAGGATAAAAATGTTCAGATATAAAGATAAAATGTTGTCACATGCAGGACTACAGAGCTGCTCCCAGGCCTTTCAGTGGAGTCCTCATTAAAAGATAACGTACCAATAAATTAAAAAAAAACAAAACAGCATAGTTGCATGCTCACATAGCAGGGGCTGAACAAGGATGAAATGAGCAGCATGGCAGGGACCTAGACCATTTAGTCACCTTCCTTTTCAGTGGCTGAAGCCTTCAGAGAGACAGCGGAGATCCGCTGAAGTGGGAACTGACCAGGCAATAAGGAGAGGCCTTTGGAGGGGGACAGAAAGAGGACCCCAGGGTGGAGGAAGGTCCATGGTGGTCCGCGGAGCAGTCGGTCAAGAAGGGGCCGGTGTTTGTTTTGTGGAGTCATGTTTTGTGAAGTTAATAATAAAGGCAAACCCCAGGAAAGGCACAAAGTTGGAAAGCAAGCCCGTCTGCACGTCTTCTGTTCAAAGCAGAGCAGGGACTCCAGCTGCTTGGAGAGCCACCTTTCTTTGATGCAATTTTGAGGTGAAAATTTCAGCCCTTTGTGCAACCAGTTAAAGCTTTTCTAATTCCCCTTTAATTTGGGAGTACTCAGAAAGCTCTCAGCATTTTTGCAGGTAACTGGCAAGCTCTTTGCTATTCTTTAATGAGCTCTTTTCTTTTGCTGGGTGATCAGGATTGAATTATTGTTAATATACACAGAAGAGGGGCATTAATTAATTCTGAGGAAAAGAGGATATTTAACCTATTCTTGTAATTATCACCTAAAGTACATAAACCCTCTGCTGGGACTAGGTTCTTTTAAGACTGTTTCAGGTTATCATGAAGTCTTTTTCAATCAAACATAAGCTCCGTTCGATGCTGCACAAAAAGCCGAAGTCTCTGCTCTACTGCACTGTCCCAGTATGGCACAGGCAACTTCTTCTAGCCAGCTGTAGTGGAAAGGCTTGAGATTGCTGTGTTTCTCCTCTCTGTAAGATTTATGTGGTATTAAATAGGCAAAAAAATGCATCCTTCTGCTTGTGAAGAAGAGGGACACTATAATAGGTTCAGACTTTTTTGTGGAGGAGTCGAAATGTGGCACCAAATTCTGAAAAGGGTTTAATTAACAGCTTGGTTTTGCCAGACTTTTCTAGTGAAGAACTAACTTAGCTTATGGACTATAACTCCAAAAAAGAACTATTGATATGTTAATTGTATATGATTATGAATGGTTATTTATGGCATTGGATCTCTCTGCTAAACCAATTATGCTCTATTTGTGAGATTTGCATTATACTGCATCCATGGCATTTAATTAAACTTCTATTTCTCTTCTTTCTTTTTGTGTCTTTCTTTTTGTTTTTCTTTTCCAGCCTTAAATGTGTGATAAACTACACTAGTCGCTCAGTGGTTAAAGCTGAAATCAGCTATTCATTCGACTGCCCTCACACACATCCTACTCGGTTTGTGCTGCCCAGAAAAATCTTAGCTGTGCCTCTTTAAACAGTAACTCACCAACTTACCAGCTCAAGCTCAATGAATTTTTATAATCATATCTTACATATTTCTAGAACTAGACGGATCAGTCACTCTGACTCTATTGGTGAAAAACATCTTCTGTATTTTAATGTATGTTTAAATATATTTATATAAACATAAAGGGGATGTTTAAAAACAGTGTAATGGCACAGCGTGCTATAATCTGAGTGTTTCTTTTGGTCTCCTTCTGCCAGTTAATAAACAGCGTATAAAGTCAACTGCATAACCAATGCTCTAATTCAGAACATATCAAAAGGTTTGCGTGGGCGAGGTAAATTGGGCTGATAGTGAGTCAGGAGCTGGCTGGATCCCTCATTTGTTCATTCAGAGAATTTTTAATGTAGAACTAATTTTCAAGTAGTTGAATTTTTGTAAAGAAAATGAAATCCTTAAGGGGGCAATTTAGCTGGAATCCTCTGAAACACAGTTCAATATGGATTGCCTTTTCACAGCTGTTTCATGTGGAAAAGGATCTTAGGTTTTCATTCCCTCGACACCTGCTTTCTCTTTCTTTTCTGCAAGTGTATTACAGTGCACCTTTTGAAAGAGCTGATAGGGGTTAGTGGAGAAGGGGGTTAAATCATGATACGGGATATACTTCTTTGTTACTCGAAACTTGCTTTGCTTCCGACTCGCAGTGTCAGTGCCAAAAAAGGTTGGTTTGGGGCTTTCTGTGGTTGAAGCATCCAAAAATGGGAGTAGAGAGATACATATCCAATCTCCCTGCAGCCCCTCTGTGCGCCGGTTGCTGTGTTGCTGGGGCAGGGTGCTGAGAAATCAAGAGTGCGGGACCTGATCTTCCGGTCCACATATATATACATATACGTGTGTGTACCTATATGCATATATATATATAACTCCACTGTCCCTACTCGGGCAGTGGCAAACAGCATAGAGCCAGTTCTTCAGTTTCAGAACATAATAATATCCTCTTCCTGGCCGCAATGCTATTCATCACAGCCTTTTGCCAAATAACAGGCCTAAGTGGCCTGAAGGTCTTTCTGTGGACACTATTCCAGATTCAGTTTCCCAAAGAACATTTTGAAACATGCCAGTCCTAAAATATTTTCAGTCTTACTCAGAAAAACTCTCACTAACAAAACTCGACTCTCGGACCTCTGTTCTCTAAGAACCTGAGTGCCTTCTGTCTCAGCTGAGGTCTTGACAGAAACAGGTTTTGCATCTTGCTTGCATCCTAAGTGCACAATTTAAAAGGTTAAAAACACAAAGCAGGAGCAATTTGAAGCTATTTTCTGTGTGTGATCGTGGGGATGGGAGAATATAGTTGGAATAATTGTATCAGAAGGGAATCTGTTTAATTAGGTTCCTTCTACTGTTACACATTAGTGAACCGAGCAGGACCACTGCAAGAGCATTTATTTAGCCTGGTTGTTGGGGCAAGTAGAAAAATGTTTATCATCATGACATTGCTAAGGGAGCCATTGCTAGAATCTAGTTTGACATAGCCGAGGAAAAAAAATGTAGCTCTTATTTCAATTGGGACAATTTGCAAATACCCAAATCTTCTATTGTCTGAAGGGTTTATTTTACGACACAGAACCTATAGTTACTGCACCCCAAAAGTTCTTTTTTTATGATTAGCTGAAGCACAGACAAATCATGAAAAGACAATTGTACACTTTCTTGTGTTGCTTTATGGGCTTTAAGTGCCTACAAAAAAGGATTCCTTATGCTTTAATTTCTCTTTATTTTTTTGACTGTAAAGACCCATGGGGTAAATGCCAGTCCCACAATCCTGCAGTTATATGGTTACTGTCAGCCTGCTCAAATGATGCTTCCTGTTCATTAGGCGTCCTTTCATCTGACAACAATGTACTGGCTTTGCTGCAATTCTTAGTCAACGCCCATCTCTTCAATAGCCTGTGAATAGTATTAAATAGTGTTTATGCTAGCTATTGTTGCCTTTTGTGTGGTTTGTCTAATTCACAGAGAAAAGTCTGCTTTTGTGGTCTAAGGCTGGCTACGTCATGGCACGCCATGTGCCTTCTGATGGGATCCATTCCTGCTGAGTGATAACATTACAGGCCTGAACTCCTTTGCAATACAATCCAGCATTCTTAACGCAGTCAATACACTCACAGGCAATCTAGTTTACTCTTTATATTAAGAGGTTTAAGGAGACAAAGCTCATCTAAATACCTGCTCGTGAAACAAATAAGATGGATTCAACCGATCTGAGAATTACTCCCCAGCTCCCACACAACTGCACAATGAGCACCAGAAATCAAAAATTTTAAAAAATCCTGAAGCTGTGCAAGGAATCCCCAAATATCCCAGGTAGAGTCTTTCTGCGTAAGCACACATGGCGCGTTTTAGCAGATAAGGTGGCATCATTGTTCCTAGTTATTGTTCAAGATAAGGCTTAATACTAGAGTCAAAGTGGCTGCTTTTCTTTGCTTAAACTACTCACAAAGGAGAAAGGATATTGTACGGGTGATTACATTATCCGGTAGCTCAGGAGCCTTTGCAGGGCAGGTATGTTGCTGTGCCTTGAAAGGGCTTTTGATGTAAGGAGATCATTAGAGGCTCGGTGTGTAACTGATCCTTAGCCGTCTCTGGCTTTTGGTGTGTACGGGTGATTCTTGTCTAAGTGTATGCTCCCTGTTCTAGGTATCTAAAATCTTATTGTTCTCCTTCCCTCCCTGCCTCGATGCCTCCCTCCAACCTCCTCACTGCACAGCTGAAGTTGGTTTCCAGCTTTGCCTTGGGAAGCGTATAAATACATACAAATGCAACCGGAAAGTGAGGCTTACACTGCTAAATAGTGCCATTCGTTTGTCCCAGGAGTTGTTATCCTCCGCGCGTCACGCTTTGAACAAGATCAAGAGTAGCTTCTAAAAAATATGGCAATGAAAAGAATGCACACAAATAGTAATTATTACTCTGTAGCTGCTCAAGCTATAATACCCTCCATGGCCAGAAGCAAGCAGGGAGGCAGAGGACAGGGTGGGGCTGGGAGGAGGTGGAGGCTGAACTTTGTTCTCTGTGCATCATAGGAGAGCATTGCAGATTGCCCTCCTGATCAGCATAACAAGGGAGGTCCATCATACCTGCTCTTCTCTGAGGTATTATGGGCCAGATCCACAAAGGCATTTAGGAATCGTAAAGCTCCCGGCAAACAAGGGGCGCTGGGGTGAACACCCATAGACAGCTTGAATGTAGACTTCTGCACCTGAACTGACCACCCTTTGGAGTCCATTGGAAGAGACTTAACCCTCGTCTTCACCTCTGACAATGGCCTGTTGAAGTACACACTACAAGTACTTATTTATTGCCACTACTAGTAGGGAGTGGGACAACCAGCCCAGGAGTGAGCACTGTAGACATCTATCTAAAGTTTGGAAAGATGAATCCCACTCACGTGTACTTCGGTGCCTGTGTGGATCTGGAGCTCCAGGTTCTGCTGTCCTCCTGGGCCTCGCAGCTAAAAGCTGTTTTTTCCAGATAGATAGCATAGAAAAGGCATGAAGACCTTATTAATTCTCTTCTTTTTTTTTTTTTTTTTTTTAAAGCTTCTAAGTGCCTCCAAGCTACACAGAAGGCAGTCATTCTTTCCATCTTAGAGTGAAAAATGAATAAAAAAATCTGTCTGTCATAACAACATGAAAGCATTTCCTGAATTACAGCCCTGACTTCTGAATGAGGGTGTTCGACTGAAATGAGTCAGTGCAAGTGGAAAAGCGCGTTGCCAGAAAACAAGGAGGAACCTGGCAGTCTAGAGCAGTTGCCAGATAAGAGCTTTTTCCCCTGAATTCAGATCACCTTCCTATGGAAACGAGTTGAGAAAATGCTCACCCAGAGTCAGTCAATGAAAGAGAGCCTCTGCCCCGCACAAACGTGTTGCCTTATTTTGCTCCTGGGAATGAATGAGGTGGGCTTTGACTAACGCTCCCAGCAGAAGGCATTGGAAATGAACTAGGGTTGTCAGGAAAGCTCATTGATTTTGCAGGACCCATCCAAGTTGTACATTATAATTTGGAGGAAGAGCACTCCCTTTTCAAAAGATAATTTTTCAACGTACTGCCCATGTTTGTGCTTTTGTGCAAGTGATAATGGTTTCATAAACGTTTTATGTGATCAGCATTTAGCAATACCTGTGAAGTTGGCAATTCTGACTAGATTTTACAGATACCAACTTTTTTTTTTGCCATTAATACTTTTTTCCTTTCTGTTTATGTTCCCAGATTGATTTCCAATAGCTAAAATTTAAACAATAAAGGCAACCTTAGTTTTCAAGTCTGCAAACAGGACAGACAATGTATGCAACCTCCTCATTGATTGACTCTTCTGTTTTTATAGATTCGCTCTCTTGAAAGAATCATTAAACACCAGAGAAAATGATTTGTTGCCATTGATTACATGACATACTGCTGTGACATACACAGTTTTTATATCTAAGTTATTAATTATGTTGTTAATGTAATTTGCAGACCGCGAGATAAATCATTCAGCTTCTGACTGGATATTACTGGATACGTTGCATATATAAATACATCTTTGGGTGGGAAGGGAACTGTTACCAAGAATAATAGATTAGAAGGCTACTAGTTTGCCTTATAAATCATTATGAGCTAAGGAAAACTTCCTCTACCCATTTATTTTATTATCTTGGAAATGCTGAGTTTCAACATCTCTGTCGTTTATGTGCTACAGTGATACACATAATCACTTCATTTCAATACAGAGGGAAGTCTTGCGATTGTTCTGTTCGTACTCTATCTTCATTCTCTCAAGAATTTCACAGTTTAAGGTTAATAAGCTACAGGACGTGGGAAGCCAAGCTTAATTTGGGTCTTCCCAAAGGCTTCACTAAACAGTTTTTCCCCCCCCTCTTCTGGTGGCGGATATTTTGTGCTCACTTAATTCTCTGTAACTTTCTTTTCCCAGCAATGATTGCCAAAAAATTAATTATGACAGCTGGTGTCGTGAATGCGTGCTGCTGTAGTCTGCTGCCACTGGTGACAAACTCATGCACTTCAAAGCGGAGGTCTCTGCATTTGTACCAACAAATCGTTTGTAAAAGTTCCTCCTGTTTTGTACCTCGTTTCAACAGGTCTAGCTCTTTCCTTAGTTTCAGAAGGGTTTAGCAGCAACTATTCAGCAGTTACCCTGGGAGCACACTACAGATTATGCATGCTTGCCTGACATTTGACAGATGCCCTTAAAAGGCTCAGTTTCCTTTTCACAGAGGCCAGGGGGTTGAGGAGGGTGGAGGGCTAGACACATTTTTGAAGTGAGTGACATATGTTTAAATGTCAAGGTGGTCTTACTGAATCGCTAAGCACAACCCTTGTACATCGAAACAGAGACTAGGTGGGAAATGTCCTTTTTAGTTAGAGCTAAGAATTCACATCTTTTAATATTCTTGAACCCAGAGATGACATAGTCCTTCATTTGGAGGGGGAGCTGAATGCCGAAGATTAAATTGTGTTGCTAGTATATGCTATAAGACTCCTTTGAAAGTCTCTCCACATGCGAATAGTGAATAAAACATGTTTTTTAACAGGTACTGCCAAAAGTGTGGAACTCGAGGAGGTAAAGTTTCTCCCCTCCCTGCTCGGCTCCGTCCACGCGGAGGTTGACATTGAGTGTTGGCACCAGTAATGATGAGCAGAGCCACAACTGCAGCTGGGGTATGGGCTGAATGTAAGGAGGATGAGTATGCATCTTACCTCTTAAAATAACGTAAAATTCTGCAACCTGAGGTGAGCCCAAACCCCTTCATTGTTTGCTTTAGCAGCTTTCTTGGTTTAAGAAACATTCAGCATCTTGATAACAGGACTTGATACAAAGGACTTCAACATCATGGTCCAAATTTTTTAAAGCATCAGCACCACAATCATTCCCAAATTGAAACAGCGAGGTGGCCTCAAAGAAGAGAGGTGCTCCTGGTTTTGGAGCTGGGTGTACTTCTTGGAGGAGTCCTGACTGGGGAAGGAGCCACGCACACGTTCACCTCGTCCCCTTCCCTTGCCCTGGAGTCCACCAAAAGGAAAGTCGTGTGCTTAAACTACATGCAAGTCTATGTTCAAATGTGTCTTCAAATCCCTGGTGCAGATAACTGGGGAACCGAGGTCAGGAGCATGCTCCTACACATTTCAGCAGGTAAAATGTGGAGACCCTAAAAGTTGGTAGGTTGCTTTGGAAAATGGCTGGCTTAAATATAACCATTATTGGGTCTCTAGCTCCCTTTTAAAACCAACAGAAGATTTCCTGGTGTCAATGTGGATACAGGTTTGAACCACTCCAGCAGACATTATGTCTGTTTTTAATGAATCCATTATTTTGAGGTATTGCATATGAATTTCATGCTCATATGGAACCAGTGGTACCAGTTGGAGTAAGGAATGGTGCAGGCAGCCCTGGTTCAAGGTTCAGTGCCCAGCAGTCCCTATCAATCTCAGACCTGATTTGCCCTGAGAAGATATTGCCAATTATGTCATGGTAGCTGGAGGTAGATAGATATTTTCTTGGGAGGAAAAAAATGGGCACCATCATTTTGACTTGTCATCTAAATTGAATTTGAACTCAGGTCTCTAGAGAAACGTGTCCACTGCATTAAACAACTGGAGGAATTAGTGCTCTCATCGATTCTACTCATCATTACAGATGTGTGCGCTCGCATCTGCATCCCACTTCTCCATCTTAGGGAATCAAACCGTGGCCCTGAAGGGCCAGAGCATGCTGGTCTCTCCAGCTGTGCAAAACAAGGCCAGCCCTGCCGCTGGTCTCACGGTGTCTCTGGGTTCATACTGGTGGGAATAAGTGGATGCAGAGGTTGGGGGATGGATGAGATGTGGAGACAATTTCCCCTTATTAACTTCAGTGTCCCCTTTTAAATGCAAGTCGAAAGAGGAAAATGAAAACAACAGTGTCAGTTAATGTTGATGAACAAGTTTGAAATTTAAGTTTATGTTGTAAAATACATATCAGCAAATTTATGGTTCACTATATATTCACATGATGCAAAGTTTCCAAGAATAGTGTCTATAATATGGAAATAGTTCCTGTCTATCAGATGGTAACTGCATGTCTTGCAGGGGCCACAGCTATAGTATTGTGCAAGCTACAGTAAAATATTAATTAATTGCATCTGGACTTCCCCACTTGGACACTCTGGAATAAAGGCCGTTAATTGATATCTGTTGCATCTACTCCCAAAAGAGATTTTTATTTTTTTTTTAAAGTTTGGTTAAAGAATATTTGAAGATAGAGGATGAAACACAAAACTTCAGGGAGATCATGTTTTTATTCTTGATGCTTTGAACTTTTAGAAGGTTTTTTAAAAGGTCTTTATCACTTTCTGGCCAATCATATATATAGATATGTAAAAAATTTAGCTGCTAAAGACTACTTTTTCCTGTTTTGTTTTGTTCCTTTTACACAGAATAACAGATTTTTTTTTTAAGAGGATTAAAGCAGACATTGATTAAAATGTATGAAAAAATTTGTTCCAGAAAACTGAAAGCAACCTTTTTACTGTATCAGTTTATACACACAAATTGACTTTCTGACTGATAAGGAGGGCAGGAGGTAGACGAGCAGGGAGGAAGGAACAGCATCCTAGGAGTGATGACAAAAGGTGCTGGAAGGATCCCAGATTATCAGCACAATGTAGGAAGGGGGTGGAGGACAGCATGCAAATGTCTTTTCCTGTGCGCAGCTTGTGTGAGGGCCCTGATGGATGTAGGGAATGAGGCTAAGCAAACATAATACTGACAAGCTGTAAAAGGGGGAGGTAGGTCATCAAAAAAGCCCAGGAGACTGAGGAAGAGAGACTGTATCGTTTAAGTCCATCTTAAAACTGGTTAAATTGTTTATTCCTGTTCTTTCTCCTTATTAGATTATTTCAGATCTTCACTCTGAGGCTGCAAAACTTACTTTGAACATTCAGGGAAAATCTGTTCACAGGCTATTTTCTAATCCACCTTGAATTATAGCTAAGAAATTAAATCAACCTCCAAACCTCCTATAGCCTTCACTCCTTCCCTCACCATGCACTTCTCACTGAGGAAGTGGCAAGGCAAACATAGTGTTGTCTGTTAATAAAATGCACATAGATAAAAGACATAAAATTAACATATCACAAGATTATAAAATCACAAATTCCATTCAGTCTTCTGTTCCAGTAGCCTTCCTGTCAGTTATTAATTTGACCTTTGCAAATACTCTTTGCAGTACGTCACATGGTTACAAATCAGTGATGCCTTCAAAACTGCACACAAATCCCCAAAATATAGTGTAAATTCTTATAGTTGTAAAGTCAAGCATTCAACCGCTGGTAATGCAATTTAAAGTGTATTGGTCTCCATAGGCTTACAGAGTACAGTTTTGCCCAAGGTTGCCCAAGGCAAGCGTGGAGTGCGGCTGGAGCAGGACCCAGTTTACGTGACCTGTAAGTTCCCCGGCTCTAGAGAGACCCTCTCTCTTCTTGCCGCACGCTGCCGTGTTCTCTTTCATTCCTGATTTATAGCCTCAAGTTTGTCTGAGGTAACATTTGAAAATTTGAGGTCTTTAAAATTGCAAGTGGAAAAAAGAGGGAGGGAATATTTTGAAGAATTGTGTAGCTCACTGTCTACAAGACTTTCTTGTCTACAAGACGGACCGCTAATATTTTAGCTAAAAGAGTAACTGGCAAAAGTGTGTTCTTCTTTATCAGAAGAGGTGGGTGACCCTTGGGTGTGCAAAAACAGAGAAAAAATTGTAGTTAGATGTCAACTAGTATATGAACATCACCAAGTTACTGCAGTTTAACCATTTGCTGCCTCGAGAGAGAGCCACCATAAATGACATGGAACAGACCCTCAGCCCGCAGCAGGGACAAAGGTAGGGTGTTCCTGGGAAAACCCCAGCGAAAGCAAAACAAATAACAAGCAGCTTGTTAAATCTTGGTAGATCAATCCCATTCCAGCACCTGTCCTTAGCGCTGCCCCTGGACAGCCCTTTACGGCACAAGAAAAGGCTCCGCCGAGTCCCCAGGATCTATACAATAAGTGCAAAAGTCGGCTTCGCTTTTCACCTTGCAAATCACTGCTGGTCTGTGCATCGTCTTCTTTCCTCGCTTTGCCTACACCCAAGGACCTGGGATATTTAGGCACCTCAAGCTGTAAATAGGCATCTGCGGGCACCGATGTGCCTCTCCAGATGTGCCCAGAGGCCTTCTGCCTTGATGCTGTTACCAATTTTCTGAACGGCGGACCCCTTTGCCAGCGCATTAGCCCATTCATCTTCCTTTAAAAAACGTTGCAGAGCAGTTAACAGCTCCGTGAGGAACTGTTGACATCGCTAATGTTTACGGATTAGAAAATGTTAGTTCCATGCAAATTATACTTAATTACTGTTGTAGGATAATAATTATTTTTCATTAATAGAGTCCTAAATCTTTGAAAGCCTTAAATAGTGTATATCTCATTATGTTACAGAGTACAAAACCAGTGAAACCCTTTCATTAATTCATTAATGATTAGTTGGAAAAGCAATGTGACAGATTATTATACATGCTACCAAGTACTATTAGTACACTGATATACACAGCTTAATTTAGAACTTTAATATTAGAGTTTTATTTCTTCAAGCATGGAAATTGAGTAGAAAATGACTATGAAGATAAATTTTCATTTGATATTTTTTCTTCAACTGCATTTTCTACCATGGAGTCCTTCTTTTTCATAATTCAAACAATAAGAAAAATAAATAAATATGTCTTTAACATGGAGGAATACTTATTTTTTTTTAAAGCTAGGTATCATTTAGTTAATGGACTTCCAGTCAGCCAAAATATCAAAATCAGCAGTGCCGTACCTTTTGAAATTGGTGTACCCTCACTCAACCCAGTTGAGAGACCAGGCAGAACCACTTCAGCAACTAAATCAAGCCTTTATTTCTGGACTTCTACACTCTCCCAGCGCACAAATGTCAGGAAAACCAGGTTAAAATGTTCATGAAAAGAGGTTAACGAACATCATTTTAGAGAAAGAGAGAGTGAGAGAGAGCATGAGTGTTGGTCTCTCCACGTCTTTGTCACTAGTGGAGGCAAGGGTGTACACCTAGCATGTAACGGGTGCTAATACAGCAGTCTGGCACAGATCAGGCAAATAGCACCCTAAAAGCTCCTTTATCACACCGGTGGCTCTGCCCTGCAGGTCTACGCCTAAGGCACAGACAGCTGCTTGTTGGAGTAGGAAAGCTGGGACCACATCCTGGGTGGTGAGCACTCCCTGAGCCAGGCTCTGCTCGGTCACCCCTGTGCACGCGACCACACTGTTCAGGTCATTGAGTCTAATTGAACTGGCATTATCGCTACATGTGAATAGTAGATGACTGAAGAAAAAGATGCACGTATTTCTGCCTGAATGCACTCTTGCAGTAAACGAAGCCAAGGTTTAATGCACATGCATTGTCGCTTTATTTTTGTGAACTTTGCATAAAACATGGAGTCCAGCCATATGAGAAAATGTCTTTAAATGAAGGCTCTGGAAATGTCTGTTGGAAAAGGAGATGTTTTGCAGGAGATGCTGAAGTAACTTCTGCTTGGTTGTGAGGACTCTTTTCCTACTCCTAAAATAGAAGGAGAAATGTACAGATCAGCTCCTCTGCTTAAATAGAATATTATGGGAAAATGCACTTGGGCAACACTTGGAGGAGTGCCCTTGACAGGTATGCTGTCAGCCATGAGGCATTTTCTTCCTTTCTCATCCCGGCATGGGGTTGGGGCATCTTTGGTGACTGCAGGACTCGACTCAGTTGTACCTACGCTAAATAGAGAGCTTCAATGTTCCAGAAAAACTCTGTCAAAATATAGGCTTTCCATTCCACAAGAAAGTCCAACCTTTTGAAACGCACTTTGATCACACTGCAATATTAAGTCATGGAGAAACCTGTGCCAATTTAAAAAAAAAAAAAAACAACAAACCAAACTTTTAAAATGTATCGTAACAATTTATTCAAACCTTTTCTAATATTCCATTCAAATTTTTAACGTTGAATTGTAGTACAGAAAAGCACTGAAAAAATTAAATCAGAACCTGGTGGCTTAAACAAGTTGAGGTCAAAGTTTCAACACTTTCACACAGAAAACACTGTTGATGTTGTCTGCCTGCAAAAATTTTGAAATTTCCTTGAGTCTACTGTCCAATAGAAGGGTGTCCCATCAGAAATCTTTTGTATTCATGAAGTTATTCAGAGCAAGCAGTTTCACATGCTCTAATGAGCTGTATGTGAAGACAGAAGACATGCACTTAACCAACAAACAATGTTTTTTTCTCCACCCTATACTCAACAGAATGCAAAATAAATTCCATTATTTGCTTCATTTGCGTCTTTTGGGGACAGTAATATATGGTAAACATTATTAGTGCTTTACATTGACATCTGTCTGTGGAAGAAGGACTCAGAAGTTAGTCTTACCACAGGGTGTAAATTATCACTGACCTTCTGAAAAGAGAGTCCCAGACTGCGGCTGGGAACACCAGGAGTGGGGATGTCCCTGCAGGCCAGCCGGTCTTTGAGAATCTTTTTTAATGCTCATTGTAAATCCTGAAGATGTACAGAAAACTTCAGTTTCTGTGATGCTTTATAAACCACAGGAATATATTTAACACATTAATAAAGGCGAAAAAAAGCCAAACAAACCCTAGGAACAATCCAGTTCCTGTCATCTTTCTTGATTTTTCACTTAGTAGACTTCTTTACGGATTAAAAAACTTTTTTTCTTCTTCTTCTTGTAAAGAGTGTTCATTGAAGCTTGGCCAATAGATGGTATCACCCTTTCCAAAGTCTATGCTATGGGAGGCCTATGGAAGCATATCTGCTCAAGGCATTCATGCAAATTATTACTTACTGCCCTATATGCTCATAAATTAATAGCTTCTCTGTGGATGAAAAACAGAAATTAGACAACCATTAAGGTTGAACAATGTATAAAGAATATTAAATATTAATATATGAAATGAAAAAATATTGCAAGAGATATGAATAGATATGCCAGAAGCATAACAAGCCAAACCTAGGAATGTAAATAATAAAAACATGTTTTCAGCTAGATATTCTGGATGGTTTAGTATTCAAATTAAAGTTTGTTTTCCCATTCAATAAAAACAAAACAAAAAGTATTTACCGTTGTTGCCTTATTTGCATGAGAGTTCATTTTCCTCCTGTGAACAGAAACAGATCTTTAAGCGGAGGCGAATCAGGATGGAAAGGCCACTTTCTCATCGGTGTTTTTCAAGGAGCATTTCAGTGAGGTGTGGATGGCAGCTCTGCAAGTTCAAGAGCAAGAATACCCCTTACAATTTTAAGTGTTATTTGAATGAATAATTGCGAAGCTAGCTTGTGCATTTTAATGACTTGTGTCGGCAGCAGCTATAAAATTGAAATGGAAATTGGATGAAGAGTTTACTTAATAGTAGGATAAGATTGCCTGTTGCTAAAGTATTGCGGCTGACTGCATGTGTCACTTGTCTCTGGCAATGATGACTCTCGTTAGAGCCCCCTCGGAGCTACAGAACCTATCATTTCACATGGTGCAGCAGCCGTAAACGATCATGTTCAAAAGACCTGATTTCTTTGTGGATCCAAGTTCATTTTTTAAATCCATTACACTCTGGTCAGCGCCAGCTTCAGCTTTTTTCTGCTAATTCTGAATTAAATACTACCGGTTTATGTCCCCGTGAGAATTATTGCAAAGCACTCTGTATGGATTTTGACCTTGGCCGTAGATTGCTTCAGCCAGTCCAGTCCTCGATTCACCCTCCTGTTAGGTCCTTCAGAGTGAGAAGTGTACCTATTACAAATATACATTTAGTGAAACATTGGATGGGGAACGCCCTTGATCCCATAGACTCAATTTTACAGACTTTCATTTAGCCATCATCATGTTCATTTCCAAGAGCTCAGGCTGGACTGTATCACCGGGTACTTTCCAAGAACTCCAGATCCACTCTTGCCTAAACCCTCAGTGCGAATCCTACCAAGATGCAACAGCACCTCACTTTTAAATTGTGCAGATATAGTTGTATGGGCTTTGCTTTAGTTAGGGTACTGAATGTGGGCTGTTCCCATGCTGTGGGCTGTTTTGTGGGATTTGTAGGAATGAGAAAACAGTAAGAAGGAATCTGGTATATTTGGAGTAGGCAGAAATTGTTTCTCAGGATAGTCCCAAAACAGTCTAATGAACATAGATATCTGAGGATTTCAGATCTAGATACTTGGTCTAATCAACACACACACGCACACGCACGCACACACACTCAGAGCACACCCTGGCTCAGAAAATGATTAATTGCTAAAGCTTTTGATTAATATCTACCATGGAAAAATCCCAACATGCATCTTAGGAAGGAAAACTCTTAGTTCTGCCTGCAGTTTGAAAAAATCTGAATCCTGACTACATTTCAGTGCTGGTAGGAAAAAATGTTTCAAAATGACTGCTGTATTTTTATAAAACACAATAAGCACGCAAGGCAAGATACCAAGCCTTCCAAAGGCACATGAGAGTAAAGTCGAGCTGTTGTAGTGCTTGGGGCTCTGTCCAACGTCGAGAAAATCCAAAATAACATTGCGCAACTGTACTATCAGACATAAGGTCAATCAGGTTCAGCTCCAAAGGAGGTGGCATCTGTTACCTACCTCATGTTTTAGTAAATAGTCTGTTTTTTATGTGACAAGTGCAAACACAGATACAAATTAATGGGAAAAGAAAAGCCCCAATTGTCCATTTGTGTCACATTGCAAACTGCTGGGTGAAAAACAGCCCAGCATCATTTAATCATTCTGTTTTCCCTTTCCTTTTTCACTCATTACATTCATTACTGGTCACAAAAGACTGCTCACAAAACAGCTAGTGATTTTAATTTAATGCATCCTTTCTAAAACCTGCAGGGAAATTAAAGGAGGGAGCAACCTGGAGAGGGCTGGGGAGCAGGAGGGGGAAATGGGGCTTGGCACATCTGAAGCTTTAAATGCTAATAGTCAAACATTTCCCAAATAGAACTGAGCTGACCCCAAACACATTGGGAGGGCTTAACTCATTAGTTTGCAAATTGAGTCAAATTGACACAAGGAGTTTCGTTGCAGTGCCTTTAAATCTCTGATGGAGGCTGGTGAGTGACCTCTCAATCTGACAGGCCAACAGTTGCCAAACCATCTCAATATCACAAAATCCAATAAAACAAACTACAGATCACCAGGGGCTGGTGCCGGTTTTTTTTTTTTCCCCCACATTATGCAAAATGTTGTTGTCGCCACCTCCACCTATATTTACAGGCATCATTGGTTTAAAAGGGATAAGGGAGAGCAGTAAACAACAAATCTAATCAGAACAGGGTGAAATATTTGGGAAGCATGACAATATTTGGCTGGGGCCGTAGAAAGCCCACGGAGCACAGCTCACCTGGGGGGCACTGATCTGGCAGAAGGCTAGCCAGTATGGGGGGGTTTGCTGGTAGATTTATTCTTTCAAATCCTGATCTGCTGAAATCAATAGAAAGGCTCCCACCGACACTAGCAGGGTGATTCTGCCCCTCTACTCCACTCTTGTGAGACCCCACCTGGAGTACTGCGTCCAGCTCTGGAGTCCCCAACAGAAGAAGGACATGGACCTGCTGGAGCGTGTCCAGAGGAGAGCCACGAGGATGATCCGAGGGCTGGAGCACCTCTCCTATGAGGAGAGGCTGAAAGAGTTGGGGCTATTCAGCCTGGAGGAGAGAAGGCTCCAGGGAGATCTTATTGCAGCCTTCCAGTACCTAAAGGGGGCCTACAGGAGAGCTGGGGAAGGACTTTTTACTAGGGCATGTAGTGATAGGACGAGGGGGAATGGCTTCAAACTGGAAGAGGGCAGGTTTAGATTGAACATTAGGAAGAAGTTTTTCACTTTGAGGGTGGTAAGGCACTGGAACAGGTTGCCCAGAGAGGTTGTTGAGGCCCCATCCCTGGAGGTGTTCAAGGCCAGGCTGGACATGGCCTTGGGCAACCTGGTGTAGTGGGAGGTGTCCCTACCTATGGCAGGGGGGTTGGACTAGATGATTTCAAGTTCGTTTCCAACCTAAACCATTCTATGATACTATGAGAAGAGGGAAATATGCACCATAAGGGAGGCCAAAAGGAGCAGTGCTGGCGTGAGCATGACTTGAGACAGGGTGCAGCTCACCGCAGCCAGAGGAATGGGATCTATCTCCTGAACAAGGTGTTCACAATGGGCTGTCTGCCTGGGAGCTGTGTGTCTATGCTGGCACAGCCTGGGGAGCTATTGCTCTGCCCAGACAGAGGTACTTGCCTCCCCCTGAGCTCCTTTGACCCCTCTGACCAGATCTCCAGCAGCATCCCTGGCACCCAGTTCACCTCAGGCTCCCACATGCTCATGTGCTTCTACCCAGACATCCTGGGTGGCAAAACCCATCTTTCTGCTGTGTCAGCCCCCTGTGAGAGCTGTTTGCCTCCTCTTGCAGAAAAAGGTGCTGCAGTCACTAGCCTCCTGCTTCTGGCTAGAAATAATGCAGGAAGAAAAGCCCTGCTCCCACAGAGAAGCTCCAAAAGACCTTGATGGCTCCACTGTCTACCACTGGGAAAAGCTCTTGGTGTCTGATTTTGATAGCAGGTTGCCAAGGATGCATCACAACAAAAGAGTAAGACTTCTACTTAGTTTTCAGAAATAATACCACAGCAACCTGGGGGAGGGGGAACCCCAAACAAACAGATTACAAAGGTCTGAAAGGGCTGTTTAAATATGAGTTTAAGGCAGATTAGTCCAAAGCATACAGAGTAAAAGTCCTCCAACATACTACTGTATGCATCTTCCTTAGGATGCCATCCAAAGTCTATTGGTCTTCACTCGACTTCCAAATTACTTGCCTTGGAAATTGGTCTTGGTCCTTATTTTTCTTTTTCATATTCAAAGTGTAGTTCTGGTGTTTTACTCAAGGCTCTCCAAAAGATTTCATCTGTATTCTCACACCTTCTACTCCCCTCTGCCAGAAATGTGTCTGCTGTGGTGCCCTAGTCAAGTAACTCATGAGTTACCAGTCAAATGCTCACTTGTAACCGTAATCAAGGAATGAAGACAAACAGCCTTGGGACACCAATTAAGCTATCCAGTTCTTTTGACAGACCACGTCCTAAAGTACAGCCTGTTGAACACAAAAGGCAAAAATATGTCCTTCAGAAATATTCCTCTGCATCCTAGCGCTAAGGATATGGATTCGGGAACTAATTACTGCTGGCTAGCTAAAGTGTGAACGTGCCTCAAAGCTGGCTTGCTTTAATTGCTCCTCTCCCCGCAGTAAATTCTCTCTCCCTAGGCTGGCTGTTTACCCCTCATTTACTTGCTGAAGAGGAAACTATCCCGCATGTATCCCATGGTAAGAACCGGAGCACTGGCAGTTATTGCAGGGCAGCTGACTTACGCGAAGTTTACACTTTCTCCTCCCTCACAGTAACTTGTTTGTGTGACTATCCCATAAACCTGGAAAATGAATTTAGCAGCAAAGTAGGGGCAGTGAGCTAGGTCTAATAGAGGACTTCAGCACTTCCACACCTAACTGCCTGCCCAGTGTGGAGACCAGAGCCCAGTTTAGGGGTCCAAAATCTCAGCTCAGTGTCACCACCACATCCAACAGCGGGTACTATTGTGTGTCCTGTTGGTAGCTCAGTATTGCCTTGTGAGTGACCACAAATCATTCCTTCGGTGCTGTAGCATGAACTGTGTCCCCTTTAGCTTGACTATTTACCCAACAGAATTATTCTGCAAAGCAACCTGATTTTGCTATCCTGGCTGGAGTTCTTGTTTCCTTGCAAAAATTAATTTTGATAAATAACTGGACACAATTTGCCCTTTTGAGGGGGTGGGGTGAAGGGAGGGAAGGCCATAGGAAATGAGATGTTGAACACTTCGGTCTGCTCTGCTTCATTGCTTATTTTCTCTCCTTTGCCTTTTACTAATGGGTGTTATATTTCCCTTTATTCTCCTTTTATTTCTGTTGTGTTGAAGAACCTCTTTTGGTCGCCTCTTATGTCCCTTGCTAATTGAAATGCATTTTGTGTCTTAGATTTTTGATTTTATCTCTGTCACATAACCCTCAGTTTGGTGGGAGAATTTTAACAAGGGGGTTTCCAAGAGGCTTTGCAGCTTCTCCTGCCAATGCAGCAAACCATTGTGTTGTAAACACATCCAGGGCTGCCTGACGATTGTGGGTTATTGTGTTCCTCATACTAATTACCCTCTATAGGGAGAGAGTGTGCAGAAACATTGTGAAAACCTTGTCTTCTCTTCCTCCAGCCTTTTGTTTCATTCTCACATTCTCAGCGTCCAGCTTTTCGCTGCTCCTCAGCATCTCACACGTTGCACGGTCCTTTTTGTCTGCCTCCTCTTTTGCAACGAATGCAGAGTCTGTTTTCTTAACATCCCTTCCCCACTGAAACACCTGAGGCCTCCCCTCATACTTGTTGCTCTTTTCTGCTCTGTTTCTACTGCTCGATGCCCGTCTTGTAAAACAGCACCTGGTATAAACACACCATTTCAGGTGTGGTCTTACGCTTTTCCAGCTGCTGCCAGGCAAGAACTTTATTTCCAAGTTCAAAACTGCTCAGCTCTCACCTTGGCTCGTGTTCAACCATGCAGCAGCTCCGTCGGGATCCTCATCCTGGTCACCCAAGAAAAATCCTCTTGTCTGTGCAAACACTCTCAGTCACCATTTGCTGCAACAAGGTACCTTTTGCGCACACATTTCTATTTGCCTTTTTAGACTCTAGGCATTTTCGGATAAGAACTATTCACTCGGTCTTTCTGCAATAGCATCCCTNCTAATTTGACAAAAGAGTAACCCGTACCAAGGACACCGAATGAAACCCCATCTCATTTTTAATATCTACTTCAGCCTCCAGGAACATCGCCCAGCCCCCAGGTACAGCAACATGCCCGAGCCGTGGCCCAGTGCCATCCCAGGCCAGACCAGGTCATTCGTCCCCATCCTACCCTCCTCCAGTCCCCCTCCCCGGTGTCAGGGAAGGGTCTCGGTGGAACCCACTGCCACAAAGAACCAACGCAGCCGGGGTGAGTTGATGCCCGGAGCCTTTATTTAAAGCAGGACGAACACGAATACCCCCACTGCAGAGGACTTTTTTGGCTCCATAGCCCAGACCGCAGGGTTTGGGAAATGGCGGGTTTGCCCTCTGCCTTGCTGGAGAAAGGGGAGCTTCACTGAGAGTTTGAATGGCAGAGTTTGGTTGACAGACATTATTATCTTCACCTGATGAAACATCCTGCTGAGGTAGAATACCCTGCTGAATGGTGACAGGGATACCTGATTTTTAATTATTTTTACATGCAGGAGAATGGAAAGTGTGAATATAACATGCCAGAACAGCTCCTGTATTTCATTATTTGTGGCAGGTATTTCAAAATCAACAAAACTTTAGAAAAAAAATGTACACATATAACATCTGTTATCTTTTTTCTAATCCTTTAAATCCCTTAATTTGCTCCAAAGTTGTTTAAACTGTTATCAACCTCTTTTGAGGGCTCTACATCTTAATCACAACTATATGACAAATATTTGATGATATAGTATGTATGTGGCAAATACTTAGGACTCAAATGATAATACCAAAATAGAGGTTTCATATGATTACAGAGACTAAGGGATTAGAAATTAGATTTAAATGGGTCCAAGGGGCAAATTCAAAGACTTCAAACATCTTTTTAAAAACAAGATGCCATGGTTTGAAAAAAAAGATTTCTAAACTGAATTTGCCGATGATCTCTCCTCCAGAAAAATTCTATCATTTCATCAAGCTTATTTATTTATTTAAACTGCCTTTGAAGCTCTTTTATTTCAAGGAAAAAAAAAAAGAGTTTGACTGCATACATTACACAAGGGGAAAAATAACACCCATGTAAAACCTCAGTGGGAACTTTCTCTTTTTCTGTTTCATGAGGAGCAAACATTTCCCCAGAGCTGCTTTTGAGTTTTGTGGCAAATTGAGCCGCCAGGTAAATCCTTCTGAGAGGGAATGAAGTGCTGAGAAATGACACATAATGACAAGATGGGGGTTTGATCTCCAGACTGAGGCAGTGAGCTTGAGGAGCTCCACGCAGCGGCTGCCTCTTGGTAGGGGCTAATCCCAACAGAGACCCAGTGGTCAGTGCAGTTGCCCACACACAGATGGGCAGTGCCATCCAAAGTGTCCAACATGTCTCCACAGGGTTGGCAGGTACGTGGGACTTCAGGGAGAACCGTGACCTGACGTGACCTTGGTTGGCCAGCTGGTGCCAGGTTAGAGTTGTGGACTTAACGTCCCCTCAGCAGGGCTCACCAGGCTAAAGCTGATGTGACCATATCACTGCCATTTCCAGAGCTGGTCTTCCTGGACTCGGTTTGAGGATCCCTGCATCATGCTGAAGGATGCACTATGGACTGACCAAATTGGGGAATCACTGTTCCAGGCTAGCACATCTCCTCCTCATCTCCCTTTTTTCCAGGATGAGATAAGGTTGGGTCTGAACTTGTGGGATGCTCATTATCTCCAAGAGCTGCTGAGCACCTTTAGGATCAGGTTCTGCAAGAGTTTTAAGCTTCCATTCACTATTTTTTTTTAATCCCAAGTTAGATTTCGGCTAGTTTTGTGCCTGGAGCTAACTCACTGGAGGTTTGGATGAGGACTGGTGCCAGAAGAAGGGAGGGGAAAGGAATGTACAGCCCAGGGTGGGGAGGGAGGGTGGATCACCTCGTCCTGAGACACCCTGCAGCAGCACCCTCTGAGGATGAGGGGTGCAAAACATCCTCCAGAAAATCTTTAGCGTTATGGGTGCTGGAGAGTAAAGGCACGAAGTTTTCTTCTTACTATTTGCTTTATTTTGTTTATGACACTGATCCTCAAAGCAAGCCCATAACTAAATATAGCAAGCTGTGGTGCCAGCTCCACTGTTCCTCTCCTACAAAGGATCCCAACTAGGGAGAAAGTGCCAGGAAAACCTGCTGAGATACGGGGCCAGAGAGCACCACTGCTTTATTCCTTCAGGAGGAGGGTTAGCGGCTGAACAGAAGGAAAACCCATGTCTTCAGGGCCCCGTGGACAGGACGCAAGGGGAAGCAGGAGGCCAAGACAGGAGGACTAACGCTGGAGACGCTAAACATGCAGGCAGTGTGCTGGGCCTTGGCACTGATGATTACTCTTCCTCCTTGCTGTGTGTTTCACTGTGTCACCATTAGCTCCAAAACAGCATCAGTGAGCAACCCTCATGGATCCCATGGAAATCCTGCAGAAGGGGTGGGGGGACTCCAAGGAAAGGGATAAGCACACCTAATTAGCAAAGAGTACAGTACATTTCCAGGTGGATTTCTGCTTGGACTGGGACTAGAGGTGGGTATGGCCTGTGCGATTGAACCAGTTCTTCCTACCATGCCTCTTTCCACCCCAAAAGCCTGGTCACGTAGTCCTCACTTGAAGAGATTTACGTACTGGGTGACTACTATTTGCTAGGACTTTTAGTGTTTTTTTTCTTCTATTGTTTTCTGCTTTGATCTCCTTGCACAAAACCTTGAAATGGAGAGTCATCACATAATACCAAGAACACAAGAAATACCACTGCCTGTAGATGAAATAGCACTTAGTACAACAGTCATCTGAAAGAGTATATTTAAATTACATTTTATCAGCATTGAAACTTGTGTCTTACGAAGGGAAAACCAGTCTTTGCTGGGTGTGTGCTCTGAATGGGAAAGTCATGAGTCTTTGGATTCGAGAGGCTCTTTTGTTAATGCTTTGACTGATGCTTAGAATAATACGAAGAAAGAAAAATCTCGCAAGCAAAAGACAGGCTTTGGTTTTCATTCCTGCTCACACATCTTCCATCGTCTCCAAACAAACTCAGCTCAGGTGTCTTGGGCTACTCTAAACTTCAGAGGCAAAGTTTAAGAAACAACCTGAATTCAAAAGAGTTTGTGTTGTCAGCTACAAGAGTAAAAAAATGTTATCAGCTGTTTAAGCACTGCTGACTAATGTATATTCAAAAGCAAATCAACACAGTCGCACCCACTCTTCAAGCATCAAGGAAACCAGATGAGACCAGTGTCTCAGAGATATGGTGTCAAAAGATTTTTTTTTCAGACAGTGGATGGAAGGGGAGAATCGCATTAAAATGTAATGTTTGTCAATGGCAGCGATAAAAAAAGAAAACTTCCCCGGCCATTGCTGGCTGCCGCATGCAGCAATCTGAATACATTGGTAATGTGAGGGACTGATTAGTCCTGTAAGGCTGCCTACAGGTTAGCAGGCCTCATTTCAAATCTCTGACAGCAATATGTGTCGTTTCATGCTTCATCCTCATTCCCCATGTTCAACACAAACCGGGGTCACTCTATATATGGAAATCACTGTCTTCAGGGCAAAAAAATTAAAAAAGGTGAGATTGCCGCTTTAACCTCACTGGCCTCAGAAAATATGTTTTAGTCTGATACATTATACTAGTAGGAATTATTTATCAAGAAGATACAAGCTCGATATTTCAGAAATAATGAGATGTTCTGGTTTTGCAGCTGAAATTTTATGGTCCAGAGAGCATCAGCTATGAATCCAGAGAATGAAGTAAACTCGCAATGAATGATACACAGCATGCAGCTGAAGTAAAATGGCTGTGCAAAGGGTAATATGAAAGTTATAACACAGTGCAAAGCTCACTATGTCTAAAGTGCCTTTGTTGCCAGAGTCAGATGATTCGAAGACAGTGCAGGCACGAGATGCTCACAGCATTTATTGAGGGAAGTTTTGCACAGGAAAGGAATTGCCCGATGAGAAACTTCGGTCGGAAACCTTCAAATCCTGCAGCTTATAGGACCTACTGAAGAATTCATGGCAAGATAATTTGACAGACAAAATGCAATGTTCAAGCACTTGGTGTAGAGAGATTAGTTAGGCTGCAGCAAAGGCTAGCGGTTCTCTCCCAGCATGGGGTGGATTTTCACTCATACCTTAATTTTTCTAGAACAAAAGCAGGTGTGTAAATCTCTAAGTGTTGTTTTATACCACTGTTTCCTAGCAAATGTCTGTGATTTGAACAAGACGGTGAGGGAGCTCTGTCTGAGCTCAGTATACTTTTGTGTGACTTTGTTTAGCTTGCTTTCTTGTCTGATGAAACAAGGTGAGCGAGGAACTTCCATTTGGTCTTTTATTAGTCTTGGGTTAGGGTTCAGCAGAAGTATTTAAATGTCAGACACAGAATCGGTTACCGCACTAATACTGCAGTCCAAAGTAATTAATGTTTAACATGGCTTGTGGGGATTATAAACTCCATGTGATCTAACGTGGACAGGAGCACAGCCGTGAGGAGCCAAAGTCAGTCCTTGCAGCTGCTCACATCCCTGCAAGGCCAGCGTCCAGGTGCTTTGAACCTACCACAGGTAGCAGGGCTCAGACCAGGGACTCAACCCCTGGCATTGCCATAGGTTCCTCTCCTTGTATCACCCAGCCCTCTCTCACGCCCTCTTCCCTTTCTACTGGCACAGGCTGGGTGGCAGTTTATAATCTCCTTTTTAGTGCTGTAAAATTTCAAAAAAAAGAACCATAAAGTTTTGTAGGATGAGATGTACCACTGTTCAAGTCAGTTTTTACCTGTCAGTGCTGGGGAGCCAATCTGAAAAATGAGAATGGGTATCACACCGAAAACTGGGATCATCGCAACCTGCAGCCCGGTGACCTCAGAAAGAAACACAGTGAGCAGCCCCTCACTTTCTTTTCCTGTTTCAGGCTGTTCAAGATCATTTCCAAGCAGCTCTTGGGTGCAGGAAAAGGCTGTTACTTCCCCTGGAGATGGGGATATAAGTCCAGCTCTGAGCACCTGGGACCTTCTCAGCCCCCAGCGGTTTTGGGCTACTGAGTCCGCACTGCACGTGCTGTTGAACACCCGGGAGCAGCTGTACCCAGGCAGCATGTCCCCCTCCCAATGTCAGGGTTTGTCCCATGGGTAAGATTCACCACAGGTATCTGGGGAGAGGATGGTGAGGAAAGGGTGGTGAGGGAAAAGATGGTGAGTATCGATACTGCCTAAGCCCCAAACTTCATCTAGATTGTTATCATCAGCCACCCAAAAGAGAAAGTTTAGTAAGAGGGAACTAACTAAGAAAAGAACAATAAAACAAATATTCTATGTTGTTTGTGCTGCAGAATGTGTTCGGTCTGTCAATTTTAACTGGTCTAACCCCCCAGGAAGGCTCCCTTTTGCTGACACAGGACAGGCCTGTGATACAACACTGACAAGGAGCTGGCACTCAGTTATGTAGAAGGAATGGTGTCACTTTGGGCACCGTGAAGTGTCCCAGATGGACTCCAGCTGTGTCTCCAGAAGAGCATGGGTCTCTAGTCCTGTGCTATCTTCTCCAGCCCACGCAGAAATGTGGGATACCCAGTGTATTTCACAGCCAACGAACCCTTCATTGGAGAAAACGTGTGTGCTATGGCTAACCCTCTTATATTTTCAGGCCTTTTTATTCAACATAAATATTTAGCAGCTCTTAAGTCTGTGCAAAGATCATAAGACTGCACACAACAGACCCAGGCCAATACAAACGCAATGTGGTATTTTAAGCCATCTAGTTACGGTTCACATCCTGCACAGATCTGCACTAGTGCTACAGCTGCCCCTATCCAGACCATTCCCACATGTGTTCCCAGCCTCTGGCATCCATCTCTGTACTCCTATCCTTGGACCCACTCAACATCTACAGTGCCTCCAAGCCTCTTCGCAGAGCCCCAGAAATCGGAGCGGTCAGGTCTGGATGCTCAGGAGAAGCTTTTCTAAGAGGGTACAGGGTGTTGGTGTTGAGACCTTTCAAAAATTGAGCCATTTTCTAAGTTTAGTTGCACTACATGTGTCACCAGAAGAACACAGCTCCTTGGAGCTGTTCTGGAAGATCTTCTCATCTATGTAGAGCTCAGACTGAGAGATACTAATGAATAATGAGAAAGAGCAGAGCTTATTCTAATGTCAAATTATTCTAAAGTATAATTCAAAGCTGCTTCATGTGACTTAATCCAGGGTAAAACAGATCAAGAAGTGCATCTCCACTTTGTTTCCACTGTTGACACACTCATAGCAAGCAGCAATGTAAATCTTAGATGACTGCTGAAACTCTCAGTCTATAACATGGGTTCAGGACATACTTTTGAATACCGATTAAGAACCTGCATCTCTTCTCTGTGGCCAGCAGGGCAAGGGAGGTGATTCTGCCCCTCTACTCCACTCTCGTGAGACCCCACCTGGAGTACTACATCCAGCTCTGGAGTCCCCAACATAAGAAGGACATGGACCTCCTGGANGGAATGGCTTCAAACTGGAAGAGGGCAGGTTTAGATTGAACATTAGGAAGAAGTTTTTCACTTTGAGGGTGGTGAGGCACTGGAACAGGTTGCCCAGAGAGGTTGTTGAGGCCCCATCCCTGGAGGTGTTCAAGGCCAGGCTGGACATGGCCTTGGGCAACCTGGCGTAGTGGGAGGTGTCCCTGCCTATGGCAGGGGGGTTGGAACTCGATGATCTTCAAGGTCCTTTCCAACCTAAACCATTCTATGATTCTATGATTCTCACTCAATGGCTATGAAGAGCTCTGGTTTATCCTGTATAAATTAATGGGTTGAATAGCAGGCCAGTATCATTCAACATGGGGTAGTTGATCACAGAAAAGCCGCTGTAGGCCTCTGAATCATGGCAATGCACAGAATCACCCGCCAGTTCTGGAAAGAAATTTCGTTACTGCTCTGGCTTTCACACAAATGACTTCTTTGAGGAACGGACGTTCTTCGCAAAGAAGGGTTTTAGGTCTGTGGGTGACTTGGGCCTGAAAGACCAGGCAAAAAGTAGCCTAACATGATAATAATAAAGCATCTATTATCCTGGACCTGCTTCTGAATTTCTTATTTCTAAACGTGTATCATCAGTGAAGGAGGTGGGACCACTTCCTGAGTAAACGGAAGTAAATCGGGCACTCAGTCTCTGCATCACCTGTGATTGTATATACAGCTGGGATGCTGGGAGTGCAAGGAAGGACTGAGATTAAGTATTTAAAATGGATATCTCTGTTTCAGAGTCATCTGACCTCATTTTCAGCACCCAACAGTTCTCCCAAGTCAGGAATCCAAATGCTGGTGGCTTTTTTACACAGTCATAGGGGAGGATGAGAGACTTCCAGAGAGGAGATTCAACCTGTTTAGCATCCTAGCGTGGCTATCTCTACTTGGTGGGCGACCTTAGGTGAGTGCGGGTCCCCTCCTCTCTGCACAGCTTGACAGTGACTGACTTGCTGTCACTGACCAGAGCACAGCCTGTTTGCTTTACCAGAGTACTCTGCTCAGTGTTCAAACCCATCCAGCACTGAGCAACGCCAAGATGATACCACCTGTAAGTATGAACGGAGCAACCATGAGGCTCTAAAAAGAAATTGCTGAGTGTTACTGTCACATGCTTGTCCATCTACAGTCGATGGCGACGTTCCTGTTGCTGGTAAGTACGTCGGGATTTGGCCCAAATAGTTGACACAAACAAGCACAAAGTTGATTTTGACACTGAAAGAAGAAGAAAAAATGAAAACCATGTACAAAATCGTGGCAAGAGAAGGAAAAAAGAAGAGTTCATCTGAAGGTGACTGAATGCTGTTTCAGAGCTGTTGGTTGTTCTTTGAATCAGACTTGTGTACTAGTTAATATGAATGATTTTCCTTCTTCTTTACATTTGCTTCTTATTTTGAGTCCGGATGCTGTGCAACATTTCTGCAGAAAAAAATGCACTTGTGAAATGCTGATTTTCTGCAATTAGTTTCTGATTTTTCAAATTTGTCCTTCACTCCAAGGCTTTTGAGCCTCCATCAAGCAGCATTTTTGAGAGACTATGGGAAAAAAAAATCCTTACAAAACAAAAACAGTATTTTCAGAATTCCACTCTACTGCTTTCAGACTATTTCCATCAACCCTCTTATTCATTTTGATTTATTTCCATCCATAAGCAGACTAACGCTTTTCTATGCTTTTATTGTTCTTCAAGAATAGGCCTTCTATTGGAGAAAAATAATGTCTCTACGACCACCACTTTGCTCAATGCAGATCTTCATTAATCTGCAGCCACAGTACAGGCTTTTAGCAGCAAGCACTTTTGATGGGAATTGAATTTGATACTGCATTATGGTTGTAGGGCTTCTCACAATAGACTGTGTTCTTTTCTGTGTCTGTGCACAATCAGAGAGACCCAATTAAATAATTTGGTGCAATAATGGAGAACAAAAGAGTATGAGGGCTTAAAGTGAGGGCTTCAGCATTTGTATTCTCCCTTTTCTGTATCATGTTAATTAATTTGCCTGAAAACCAAAAGAAAGAACATAATGTGAAAAGCATAGCTCATCTACAACATGGAGGCACTTTAAATGCAGATACCATACCAAATCAACATGTAACAAAAGAACATTCTTTGCATTTCCATAAGAAAAAAATAAAATAAAGTTGCCAGCTCATGTTGAGTGGCCCTGGCTGCAGCCACTGGAAATAACGGTAGCTATTTGGGGGGGGAAAAAACAAGTATTAAGGACAGGATAATAATTTGTGCCCCTGTGATAACATCTACAAATAAATACACAGGTTTGAAGCCTAATTGGTGGGTGGAAGACGAATGGACTCAACAGAGACAGAGATCTCAATCTTTCTGGGCCTTTAACATTTTTTTTTTAATCTTCTGGGCTCAATTCTAGTCTATTCTTCCCATAAAATAGCTCGAAGCAGACTCTTCCAGAGAAGTCCAGCCCCTGCTCCTCTGTCTGATTTAGAAACTCCAACAGTATTGCAATGGGCACTGGGGCAGTCTCTGCTCCACCGGCACTCCAGTCTGCACCTGAGTTTATCCAGCGGAAAAGATCCATTTACCCCCTACTGAAATAAATACTGTGGCCCAGCGGCCGCCGCAGTCCTTATTCGCTCCTCGGAGCCTGGCAGTTGAGGTTAGCGAGCGGAGATTATTTGCAGCTCTGATGACAGGAGCTGCGCTGCACTCCGTAGTGCTGTCTCCTCCGTAGTCCCCCTGCAAAGGTGAGCTCTTTGAAGGGAACCCCTGAGATCTGTAAAACTGGCAGTTGCCCATTTTTCCTGTGATAAATCATTTAAGCTATTAACTGTTTGAAGTCCTAAAAGGTGCAAACCCAAGGGTTGTTCTGTTGTCTCTTGTTCATTAGCAAGAGGAAGAGAATATTTGCAGAGCTGTGATCTGATTGCTTTCATTATTCTTACCTGTTAAACACTACTTTAGGGGTATTAAGGGGAACAATTTTCCTAAAGGTTACGAATCTTATTTCACAGTATATTAATAAAAAGTACTGCATCTGGGTAAAAAAAGTGGTAACAAATTGGGACTTCAATCCAGTTTAGAAATTTACACAATTACATCTTTTTAAAATAGAAAGATATATGCCTTAGCTAGCTACAGCTAGCTTATTTCTAGCTGGAAAAGCTGGAAAGCTTCTTAGCATCAGCCCTGTTGTATCCCCTCCACCTCCACAGAAAGCCCTTTAGTTTTGGGCTTGAGCTACACAGCAGGTTTGTGACTGCAGCTGACAAGGCTACCTGCGTATCACACATGCTCTTAAAAGTACTGAAAATGATCACCACATCACCTCTCATCAAGGTGTATTACATACCTTTGCTGCTACGGTGCCGTACTTCCCAGCAGAGATGTCTTTTTATATCAACATTCCTTCTGAATATTACTTGTGTTGACAAGTTACTAGAATGAAATCTGGGTGGGAGGATCTGGAGGTATCACAAATGGCTAAGATATTTGTGGCTTTTAATCATTTCAATTATCTGTGCATTTCCAAACAACTTTTTTTTTTTTTTTAGAAGCTAGGGGTCTTATCTTCGGCTCTCCTCCTCAAACTTATTAAATATATCACAACACCAGTGTGCTGCTTTGTTTATCACCATTCGTTCTCGAGATCAACTTTTCCGGGAAACACCACCACCAGCAATCCTGGATCACCTACAGCACGGGAGGCTGCAGCCCTACTTATCAGCCTATTTGGTAATACGTGTGAGCTATCGTGACAAGTGCCGTTCATTTTGGTAGGTCTTCAGCCCGTAATTAAAATATATGAGGCTTACAGTTGTTATGTTTCTAATTCCAGCGCGGGGACATGAAAACAGAATGTCCTCCTCGGATCTTAGTAAGTTACTTCTGAACATTAAAAAAAAAAAAAAAAAAGAAAGGCGGCATTTCTTCATATTCTCAGTTAATTCAGTCTAAAAGTGTCACACTTATTCAGCAGCAGTTAAAATAGGCTGTGATGAGAGCATGACAATTTCCAGCTAAACTAGAGGATAATTAGAAATGCCCCGTAGCAGGCAAGTCAGTGCTTCAATTTATTTGCTGTTTATTACCAAGTCCCTGCCCCTTGGGTGTAATGACTGTAAAGCAGCACCTGCAGCTTCCCAGTGTTTGATTTAGTGCTGTAAATGGTGCTCAGAGAGTAGATTAAGCTGGAATGTGATCAAACCTTATTTGCAATCCGATTATACAAACTGCTCCTTGCACTGACCAGATTGAAGTAATTTCCCTATAGAAACGTTACACTCACTTTGGTGTAAAAATGATTAACATTTGCTGACTGTAGGTCAGCCTTTCACTTCCAGTGTAATTCTTTATCAGGCAGGATGCCCATCTTTTTTCTTGTGTTTGCCACGTTTGTGTACCGCGCGGTATTTAACCAATGGATATAATCAACCCCCTTTTTTTTCAGGTCTTGTTGATGAATGATTGTAATAAATAAGCACTCCAGCATAAGCAGATTAAACCATTTTTTTTCCCTGTTTGATTGTTCAGCAGTATTGACATGCGTAATGATCTAACAGAGAACGGCTACAGAATGAAGGAATTTCCATATTTTACTGAAAACGGCTATTGAGGTATTTATAAACAAACAGCCAGTACACACGTGGTGCTTTAACTTCGGCGCTGGATAGGATTGCTGGGCACCCACATCAATCCAAGAACTAACCTACATTTCTTTCAAAAAGTGCCTAAATACTCGCTGCCACTACTAATCCTTTCACTCTTAAATAATCAGCAACATAAGGATTCTTGGTTCCCAGTAGCCTTTTTTTTTTTTTTTTTTTTTTTTTTTTTTCTTTTTACTTTTTTTTTTTTTTTACCGTATCAGGAATTCTGGATGTGAAAACTGTTTCTCAGACAATTAGCCTCTGGTAATGAAATGCAACCAAATATATTCTGCACACTGAAAGCAAACACTTGGCTCTCCACATATTTCTGTGACAATCAAAGAAATATTTTACCCTGAAATGCATTATCAAGCCTGACTCAAATACCAGCAATAACATGTTTTGTTGTATAACATTTTAAAGCTGATTTTCTACAGCCGTTTTAGCTGTAACCCTTTAGAGACCGCCGTCCTGAAGGTTCTCAGATCACCACGCTCACACACAGTCTCCATGGCTGATCTCGGGGAGAATACGGCTCCTGCCCTGGTCAATGGCCTGCGGAGGGACATTCCTAAAGCGCTTTGCAATACGTGCCGGGTAGAGTCATGCAGGCACCGTCCCGGAATCCCCAAATACGCCGTGCAATCTTTTGATGTCAAATAGCCATGCTCACCTGCTGACAGCCGGTGATTCCCTCCCAGCCGGCTCCCGTGCAAAGGTTGGGCTGAGGCAGCGCCACGTTGGTCCCAGCACCGCACGGAGGGGACAGGCGTGGGTTTCTCTGACATATATATATATATATCTTCTAACTGGTTTTTATGATACCTGAAAGATTAGAATTAAGTCATGCCAAAAACGTCCGTTTCGCTTCAACATTTTTAAGCTTCCTGTACAACAAGAGTTGAGGAAATTAACACCTGCAAGACAGCGGGCTGAATTATGGGTTTATATTTATGCCTTTAATTTTACTCCCTGATTGGAAAGAGAGAAAATTGGGTCCTGATGGATTTCTTCGTCAAAGTCAATTTTATCCCAATCCCACTGGAAAAAAGTGAGATCCTTCCATCCATTGCAGAGGGTGTCAGATCAGCCCATTACCCTGCAAACAGGAGGCTTTTTTTTCACCTTGTTTTCTGAAGATCGCAGCAATCACCTGTAACAGAATACCATAGCTGAGTTTTGTGAGAACAACTGCTCACGACATAACAATTTGTAGTGCAACTTTTCTTTGGTTTCACGGTAGCAACTCGCTTTCCTTCGGAGAGACCCGCAGACATGCAATGGCAGGGGCACGCCGCACAGGCGCATGGGGATGCTGCACCAAGCACTTGGTCCATAAATATAGCTCCTCGTCGTCAAGCTCAGGAGAAGCATTTTGATGGCCCCGATATGAAATTATATTGCTTAGCATTTCACAAATGAAACAACTTTCCTCCTGGCTCTCTGCAACATCAAAAAGAAATTAAGAACAGTTGCTCTTGCACTCTTACTGCGGGAAAACCAGAGCCCCGGTGACACCTTGATTCCCTGAGTCTCACTGAATGGGAACATTACGGACAATGTTCATCTTGTCCGTAAGGAGAGCAGGACTGAGGTGACAGGGCTCTTCGGCAGAGCCTCACAACGGGACCAGTATCAGGATAAGCAGAAGACAGCCGGGTGTTTAAGTGCCTGTAGCAACAATGTGGAGCTGTGTGGCGTACAAGTTCTTGTAGCTCAAATAGATTGGAAAAAAGTATTTTAAGAGACTCCTGCAGACCATTTATAGGTTGAATGACTCCCTAAGCATAGGAGATACATTTTCTGCTTTAGCTGTTTCTTTATCTTAATTCTTTCTCTGAACTTTTATTTCCATTAATAAAATGATATTGCTCATGGGTTTTTTTTTTAACATGATGCACACGCCATTTTGAGTTAATATTGATAGAAAGTTTAGGCTGGCTTTGAAAATGATCATGCTGGGAGCTGTTTCATGTCAATAGGAATTTGTATGTCTGTGTGGGGACAGGAGGTAAAAGTCCAAGCATCTGGACCCCACAGCCTTTGCTTGGGGAAAATGGGACTTCTGTTTCAGTGGGAATAGGTCTAAAAAAGGATCTCTGGCAGGCAAAGTGTTCTTTTTTTTTTTTAAGTGAGAAAAGGGAAAGATAGGCCATCTTTGGGAATGCTAGTTTTTCTAAGTTTGATGTTTATTATGGAAAAAATCTTGCGCTCAAGTAGCATGGCAATCCAGACTAGATTGCCTGTTGCGTTTTCTCCCTGTTGTGCCGGCTGTCTCCCGACATCCCGCTCTTCCAGTCATTCTCTACCTGTTTTGTCTTTACTTACTTAGGCCAGCAGAAGAGATTTCGCAGCGCTAACAACAATCCCCAGGGCCCGAGGAAAAGCTTGTCTTTAATTTGTACCTACCCTTCCGAGGGGGGGTGGGAGAGCCTCCGGAGGCCGTGTTGGTGGGAGGGAGCTGCTTTTCCCAGGGGACTGCCTCTTCCATTACCCTCTCGCGCACTCCGGCAGCCGGCGAGGCTGGAAAGGGATGCGACAGCCCAACAGCCCCTGCAATGATTTCACCTAAGTCTGTTGTTTCTTTGGCGGGGAGTGGAACACGCCGAGCTCTATGTTTAACAGGATGGTTATTTGTACACTGGCTGTCATTATGTCTGCAGTCGTTATCTCGCCACTGCCTCTGTTTTTCCCAAGCTAATCGGAGGTTGCCCTGTGTTTACAGTGGAGCACACGGTGAGTGCTGAGGTATTTAAATACTTCAGATAAATGAAGACAAATGTCCTGGTGAAGGTTTTCAGGTGTGGCTGGAGGCTGAGGAGACATAGGATCGGTCTGGGGATGTGCTAGTCTTCTATCTTCCAAAAATGGGTCCTGCCTGAAGCTATTCGCATCAGGTACCTTGAAACTAATTTGGCTGACCAAACTCAATCTTACTTTGAGAAAATAAAAGTTCATAGTAGTTGGGTTACCATGAGCACTGCTAGGCTTTACTGTCCCTGATGGGACCCCCATTTCCCTGCCTGTTGTTGTGGCATGGCCAGGCGTGGGGTCCCTGCAGCAACCCGCTCCTCATGTCCCCTTGTGGGGCAGCTTGGCTCCTCCTGTGCCCTGGCAGGGAGCTCAGGGTGCCCCGGGCTGAGCCAAAACAGGGTGGTGGGTGAGGGTCCCAGTGGACCTGGTCCCATGGGTGATTTCAGAGCCCTGACACCAGCAACACCTCACACAGAACTTCTGCTGGTGGTGAACTGTGATTTTACAACCTCTTCTGTTAGGTTTTGCTGTCTGAATCTGCTGCTTGGGGACAGTTAGGAAGTCTAGGTAAGGACAAAACTGTACAGGCTCACACGTGCAGACCTACCTTCAAAACCTCTGCTGTTCCAGACTGGCCATGCTTCCCTGGCGTGGTCCCCATCGGCCCCCAAGGTGTGCACATTTCAGGATGCACAAAAAGCAGAGTGGTTCTCACGATGTGAAAGCAGGAGATGGGGAGTGCCAAATTCATTTTTGATTCCCATTTAAGCCCAGATCTGGACCCAGATGGCCAGAGTTTTAGACAGATAATTAAAATTAGTATCACATACATTGAAAATATATTCTGCGTGTCTTACATGCATTGAGGTCAACATTATTTGACTGAGAAGGTCACTGGCTGTATTTTAACACTTGTCCTACTCTCTTATAGACAACGTTTTGGATACTCACAGCTACAAATGGCCATGGCTTATGAGTAGTCACCTGATCCCATGACAAAAATTAAAGCACTTTTGTCCACTGTGGTAGCAATGTCACAGCTGCTGAGAACTCAAATGCTGTCCGTCAGACTCCAGTTCTTGCTGCTATCCCTGTGTCACCCTCGACTCACATAAACAAGCAGTTTTGTGTCATTCCCCTTCATTAATGCTACCCTTGATTGAGCCCAAATGCTGGTTGAGAGGTGGTTATCAGTTGCCAATAAAGTATTTGGAGTTGCAGCCTGATACAGATTAATTGCAGAGGGATCTGCAGAGGTTCAGTCTCACTGCAAAATCCAAGGAAAGCATCAAGAGGATGAAAAGCCACCTCATAATTCACCACTAAGCCAAAGAATCTGTCCCTCTGCAACTGCTCATAGCTTTAGACACTAAAGCCTCTCTTACCACCCTATGGAAAATGTGGGAATGCAGCAGTGGTCTTCAGAAGTTTGTTTTTGCTGTGCTTTCCTCGGAATCCAGGACTGAACTTTCCAGCTCTGTGAACCCTAGGACCTATAGCAAGAGGAAAAACCTGCCCTGGGTTGCAGACGGACCTTCAAGGAAGGTTGACGTACTTCTTCCTTACCTTCCTCCCTTCTTCCTAGGGTGTGTCCAGGCTGATACATGTAACCAGCAGTGCAAAACACAATAAAGATTAATCTTAAAGGAAATCAATTATTGTAGAAATGACATTAGCTCAGCACCACCAGACGCAAATTTTTGGCTTCATTAGACAACATCATTAATTCTCAGGATTACTGGGATATCCTGCAAAACAAAATGGGTGGCTTGGTGCAGAAGTCTGTTGAAAAACGCAATAGAAAATGCAACAGCGGGAGCTGGGGGGATTATTTACAAGAATTTCTGCTGCCAGCATAGAGATTCCCGCTTGGAAGTAAGTGAGGAGGGGAAAGACCTGGGTATGTCAGATGGTCAGAGCTTCACAACTGAGCTGCCAGCTGTGAAGCAGCCAAGAAAAAAGCAGGGGAAAAAAAAAAAAAGCCAAGAAAAAAGCTCAAAGGCACCAGCCAAGGTATTGCCAGTAAATGCAGGGAAATACTAAAGCCAGAACAGTAAAAGAGCGAAGAAAGAAGTGCCAAATGGGGACAAAAAAGCCCACGGTGCTGCAGCTGCTGCCATCGCTGCCATGCAGGCAGAGGCTGCTGGTCACCTGGACTGCAGGCAGAGGGGCTGGGGAGGGGGGGGCACCAGCGGGCAGGAATGAGTACAGAGCAGGGCTTCTTGGATGACTGGGAAAACAGTGATCCTCTTTTAAAAGAGGATATTACAAGTGCTTGTCTTGCAAAAACAAAAAAAAAACAAACACCACAACTGAGGCGGGATATGGCTGCTCTCTCCAAGTACGTCAGGGGAGTAAAGCACAGGGTGGGAGAAGAGCAGTTTAAAGGACAATGTTGGCACAAGAATAAGTAGGGTTGAGCTTATCCTTGCTAAGTTTCAGCTGCAAGTCAAAGGATTTTGACAGTCGTGAAGTTCTGGAATAGCAATTGGATGTGGAGAAACGAGCCACTTCTTAAGAAGGAGCTGAATAGTTTTACGAAATGTGAGGTGATGCTTGTGGCAGAGGAAGTTCCTGCGTCCCTTGTTTTCCAGGATAACCCCAAGGATAGCTGCTGCATAACTAAGGGACCCTCACACACAGAGGCTTTGCAGCTCGTTCTTTGCCCCCTTGGAACACGTTGGCCCAAACACACACCAGTGAGTGCATTAGGGTCCTTGCCCGAGCAGGTTGCCAGTGAGTGCCTGACAGAGGACAGATGAGACATGGTATTCCCCAAGTGCTAACCTCCAGCTAGAGGCAAAGTCTGGAAAGGAGAGTGGAGTTTCTTAGGTTGCTTGGCTTTCTTCACGTTTTTTTTCATCAAGGTGGTCTTTGGGCAGTAACTGCAACGTGGAGGCTTAAGTAAAGCTGTGTGCAATAATGTGGATTTCCACGCTGCAAGCTCAAGAGAAGCAACCAACATTAGTTGTGCTCCAGAGTACTAGAAAGCCTCCGTAACTGAGGCAGACACAAACTGCAGGCTTATGGATGCTTCTACTACCTAACTATTCCCCTGTGCTGCCAAAGTCCTGTCCCAGCACGCGCGGCACACAACTGGGGAAGCACCAACTGGGAACAGCCTGTTCTTCCGATGTTCCCAAGTGGTAGTGAGCAATCTGGAGGCGCTTCCCAGGATGACACAGTGTTAATGAGCCCAGAGTGAAAGACAGGTGGTACTGTCGTAAATAATGAAAATAAGAAAAGGTGGAGCACAAGATTAATTTGTAGTAGCTACAATGCTAAATTATTACTTGCCCAGCCCATTTGAGCTTTTAAATGCAAGTTAAATTGTTTTGCTTTAATGCTTAAAAAAAATGCATCTTTTGGCCAAGTATAGAGACTAATGCAATCCCTGTCATGATGAGTTTACAGGCTAAGAAACTGCTGTTAAAACCAGCTAATTATTCTGAATATCATCAGCAAATTTCTCAAGAACATCAATGCATGTTTTCTGATGTCTAACCTACTGCACTCAGACACGTCACTGCAAACTTGCAAAGACTCCATTGCAAGTCCAGCTTTAAATGGCTTTTAATGTGATCTTAATATGGTTTCAATAACTGTCATGTATGTTTTCACAGAATCACAGAATGGTAGGGGTTGGAAGGGACCTTTGGAGATCATCTAGTCCAACCCCACTGCCAAAGCAGTTCACCCAGAGCAGGTTGGACAGGATCGTGTCCAGGCGGGTTTTGAATATCTCCAGAGAAGGAGACTCCACAGCCTCTCTGGGCAGCCTGTTCCAGCGCTCTGTCACGCTCAAAGTAAAGAAGTTTTTCCTCATGTTGAGACAGAATTTCCTGTGTTCCAGCATGTGCCCGTTGCCCCTTGTCCTGTCGCTGGGCACCACTGAGAAGAGTCTGGCCCCATCCTCTTGACACCCGCCCTTTAGATACTTGTAAGCATTGATGAGATCCCCTCTCGGACGTCTCTTCTCCAGGCTAAACAGACCCAGGTATCTCAACCTTTCCTCATAAGAGAGGTGCTCCATTCCCTTGATCATCTTCATAGCCCTCCATGGGACTCTCTCCAGTTTTCCCCATCAGAACACTGAAATGGTTTCATGGTGGAAAAGACATAGAGTACCATATCCAACCCAAGAAAGGGGCAACCCCTGAGCACTGAGTTGGGTGGTAACAAGCCAGTGCCAGACTTTGTTCTACCCAGTATCTTGCAGCAGATTTCAGAATGTGACGCATTTCATGGGTTTCACCAAAAATTGTTAGAGTTGTCCATGCTATTGCTCTACTTTCTCAGTTTAGGCCTGCTTCCTATCAGAGGTCTCATTCTTACTGGCCACCCCAGTTTTATACACAGTAAGTGGTTAATCTTCTCCATCAACATCTGGGATGCAGCACAAGGACAGTGAACATTTTCAGTGTGACATAGTGTTTGTGGGTGTTTCTTGAGAATGGATTTTCATGAGACCCTTGAGGGAGGGGAGGGACAGAAGGGCACTACAAATGCTATCTGGTAAGAGACACAGTGATGCGTGTGGAAGAAAACAATAAGGGGACTAGCAAGTCTGGTACTGCTGACGTGAAGAGAATGAAGAGGAATATGGCAGGGGGGAAAAAAAGCCTGAGATTCAGGAATGTCAGCATGAAAAGTTTCCACTCAGTTTTGTTAGAGTCTGGGGTCAAAGTAAAAGACTTAGTGAAAGGCATAAAATTATCTGTCCAAGAAGCAGGCTTTTTTTTTTTAACATCAGCAGTGCTCAAATAGAACTAGAAAGGTCTAACATAGGTGTCAAAGAATAATGCAGAAATTAGGAGAGATTTTAAGACTGTGGATAAATACCTTGGCTATTGGAAGGAGTCTTAAGTGCATTGTTGAAAAGAAAAACAATCGAACGTGGAGAGAGTGCAGGTATGGCAGGAGGCAGGGAGGGAAAAGTAAAGGATGTCTCCATGGCTCTGTGTCAGAATAAAGAAACAGAGAGGGATATTTTCAACAAAACGGGAGCAAGTGGTGCAGTGGGGAAAAAGATCACAAGTGAGGGTTGATCATGTTAGCTATGAGCTGCTGTGCAATATAGGGTAGTGTTTCAGTGGAGTGGGGAAGCATAGGGGACTGGAAAGAGGAACGGTTCTTGTGTCCTTACTGGTGGCTGAATCCATGGAAATGGAAGGCATCTCTCCGCATGAGATCTTCAGGATGCAATGAGGAATCTTGTAGACACCAGTGACTGTACTGCCTAAAGGGTGGGACTCAGCTGCCTAAATTTAGGCACCTGGAGTAGCCTCCATCCAGCTGCATCTCCCAGTATCCGGTAATCTTAGTCGTACCTGCCAGCACTATGAAGATATCTCAGATACCTAACAGCAGGCTCAGAGGACACTAGACATTCATGTCTATGCAGTGACGTCTCAGTCATTGACCGCAATGGAGACCTGAAACACCCAGCTTACATGAGACATCAACATTGTAAACTTTAAAATTTGCATGCCTCTGATCCGGAGCTGAATTTCACTTTAGATAGTTGTAGTTAGTTGAGATGAAGGGAGTTAGCAGGCCTACCTTCTACGTGTAGATTTGTAAAGATGACTGCCTTCAAATCTTCCTTAAACATGTGAAATTGGATAGAAAAGGATAAATGCATTCAATTTTTTTTTGAGAAAAACAGAGACCAGTTTGGGATTGGATTGATGTTTGGCCAACCTTTTCCCTTTCATCTCTAACTCATAATATTGTTATTTGAAACCAACTATAATGTATGCCTTTTCAAATCCCGATTTATGAATTTCATGGTTTAAAGCAAGTATGACAACTATGGCGTGTACACGTAAATGAGATACTGTAAGATTTGCAGGCTGAGGGGCTATTTGTTAGAGGATTGTTGATTTCAGCGCAGTTCCTATTTGATAGGTGTCTAGAGTACAAGTGTTAAGTGGCAACTTGATTGTTTTATCTCTCCTGGTGAACTGGTTCAGGTGATGCCTCAGTTGTCTTGACATTTCACCACCTATGATGAAGACAGCTGACTGAATCTAGATAGGGACACATCTCCTTGCCCTCTCACGTCACAGACATGCTCTGTCCCATTCACAAGTGACAGGAAAAGAGGGCACCCAAAGTACCTTCTGCTGCTAAAATACAGTGTCTAGATATTTGCAATGCCATGGCTTACTGCAGAACATCACTGTCTGCTTACTCAGATCCCTGGGCACTGACAACAATTTGTATCATCCATCAGCATTTCCTTGTTTCTTCTGTAAATTGTCTACCTTCTTACAAGCAAGAGCGAGAAAAGCAAGAAGGAAATAAAACATGGACAACAAGAACAAGGAAGGTGATAAAAAATACAGGGATATAGGACAGGTAGGGACACGTCATTCAGTTCAGTCATCTGCTATTGCATGCACACAGACCACAAAATCTATTTAATAAGCTCACAGAGCTCCATCTCAAGTGCTGTTACCATTTTGCCCACCCTCTTCCAAATAAAAGGTTAATCCAAACCCTCTGCCTTCTGACAGCAGAGAACTCCCTTTCCCGGGCAAAGTTTACCCGTGGCCAGTTTATATCTATTTGTTCTTTTGCCAACATTCTCTTCAGGTGAAGCAACTCTGCTCTGTAAATATGTCAGAGGGGTAAACATCAACAGCGGAGATCAATCACGTCTTATTATAAGCAGCTAATGAAGCCAGCTTCTTCTAGATCCTTATATAAGAACAGATTCTCTTTTCCTACTATGATTCTCTGACTGTGTGGGATTGATTTTTCATGATTGTTATGCCTAAAACTATCCATTCAAAATGAGGCATTACCAAAGTCCTGTACAGTGATACAGATGCTTTTTTTTTCCCCTATTGCTGGAAATACGTTGGCTTAATCAACACTGGAAGTGGGTGAGTTGGAATCAGAATCTGCAGCCAACCTAAAGATCTAGAAAAACTGTAGCTTAAAGCAAACCTTTCTTGTACAGGGTTGTCCTACAAAAGTGGGATTTTCAGGTGTGGCTGGTGTAGAAGCTCTTTTTTTGCCTTATTTTTACTATGTTCCTCCTGGATGTGCCTCCATTACCAGGTCCCATGAAGAACCCATAATTTAGCTGAAGGGAGTTGGCATAAAATCTAGTGAAGAGCCAACTACGAAGGCAGACAAGACATGTTATGAAATGTGTCACACCTGCTCTATCATCAGCAAATGTTTCTGAAACTGAAGAGTTATCTGCTTTACACCATGTGAAAATCAGGATAACTTACAAGAAAGCTGGTGTCTTAATACCATATAGGCTGGTGCCTATAAATGTTGCAGATAAATATTCTGTCCTTACTGTGATTTCCTTACTCCACACTTTTGACTTATCTTATTAATTATTAAAAAATGGAGGCAGCCCTTCATATAAGTGGAAATAAGAATAGTGTCTCTTTTCTTAAGTGCAGTCCTGTCATTTCACACCTCCTCAGTGACTGACCCTTAAAACAAAAATCCTGAATATATATAGAGACAGGCCACGGACTTGAGGTACAGTCAAAGCATAGTTACAGAAATCCATTATGCAAAGAGGCAACTTATGTCTTTTGCTGCTTCTCAGTAGCAGCATCTTGAATTAAAAGCGAAAGATAACCCAGCTAAAAATATAGATAGCTCAGCAAAACAGAGGGTGGTACAACCACCCATCATATAAAACTCATCTTGCAGACATTGGTCATTCAAAATTAAAGACTCGATGAAATATGCTCATATCTTTTTCTGTATCAGGAGGCACACGTTTCTTTATTTACATATCTATGGATTGGCAACACAACAAACCACTCTTGTTGGTGGGGGTGTCCTGGATAACGCTGCATTCTCCTGAGCTCTGTAAGTGAAATTAGTGTGTTAAAGGACTTTACATAAATACATTTGGAAAAATAGCTAGATTTTGTCAAGATGGACATGCAAGAAATATTTTCATATTCTTAAGGATCACTATCGTGAGTAAAATAGAAACTTAGGGAAATTCTGACATAGCTTGGGCTAGCAAAACCTGTAACACTGCTGTTCACAAAGCTAGAATAGGTGTCTCACTATAATTAACTTGCCACCCGTCCTCCATTATCCCAGAATTGTTTTCTCTTCATCTCAGATGATATCTTCTCAAAGAGAAGTGGAGTGAATGGGCCAACCTGTTTTTTTTTTATTAAGATGGTGTGTATCAAAAGAAATGGAATTTCCTCACTGAATAATGAGCATAAGGGAATGTGTTAGAGCATACTTTCAGATAGCTGTAGGTCACCTTTAATTTGGGCATATACGAACTTTTCAGGCGCCTTTTTATAACTGTAAAATTTTCCTGACATAACTTATTTGTACTGAAAAACGCATGAGAGAAATACAATGGCATATAGCTGTCCTGGCTCTTAGAGAAACATATATAAAAACCAAAGCAGAATTCCCATCACTGATCATATAACAGGCTGCACACCTTGAGCAGAAAAAAAAAAAAAACTAACAAAAATCCATCACAGAAGTGAAAACATCCCATCTGCATCATCACACACAGGAGTCTCTCAGCTTCCCATACCATTTGTTTTAAAGCAGCATGTAGGCTCCTGGGCCACGTTCCTGGATCTCCTGGTGTTCTCTCCTGTTGCTGTAACATTCATCACCTATGTGTCCCCACAGGCTTTTTAAAGGGGAGTCAGCTGAGCCTCCCTACGCACTCATCAGCTGTAAAAGTTAATGACCCCTTTCCGATGGCATTTCCACAGCCAGGCACATGCTGGTAGATACAGAGGTGAGAGAAAAAGCCAGCAGTTATGACTTTGAGCAGCCCCTAATCCTCCCTGGACCATAAGGAACAACCTACTAATGGCAATATTGTAATTTGTTTCCCCCGTCGGCTTCAGCTTTCTCTCTTTAATTCCTTGTGGCTCAGAAAAACATTGCTGTGAGTCCTGAGCTGGCGGACTATTGCTCTGACCTCCATAATTCCCAGGTATGGAAAATATGGGTTCATAAAGAGAAGATAAATTATAATATAGTTTTGAGTGACAAACAATTCCCGCAGATCTTTAAAAAAAAAAACAGTGGTCAGTCACAGACCAGGAGGAGGGAGTAACTTTTATAACCTGCTGTTCACAAAAAAAGAATGCGGCTTGGGAAACACACTATCCAGCCTTGACAAGCGTCCTCCACTCTTCCCAGCTGGGGAGATGTTCATCTGCAATGGATAAAGACAATCTTCATCTCCCTGTATTTGCCTGTACGGGATAATAAGAAGTGAATTACTTGGCTTCTCAGTGTTTTGGGGATTTGGGGGGATTTTTTTGAATGCTTAGCATATACACATTTTCTGGTAAATTTGCATGAGACAGTACAGAAATGGATTCTACCTGACACAAGCTGTCAAACTGCAATCCATAAACATTAAAAATACATTCTCCCAGGGGTATGAACCTCATGTTCCTAATTGTTAAAATGTTTGCCCTGTGACACTTTATTAGTAAATATCTGAGCACCTCCATATACCAGATGAAATTCCAGATCCTTTGTGGTTTGCCTCCACAGCTAACCTCTATAAAGTTAGAATAGGTTATGCTTCTTATAGGTTTCATTAAAACAAAGGGATAATGGTTTAGGCCAGAGGATAGAGGAAGAGGGACAGAGGAATTTAGTTGGACTATGGCTGAATATGGAGTAGTTTGGCTTCCATGAAATGAATAGCCACCATACACGGCACGATTGACTACATTAAGGTTAGATGACATCTCACCAGTTTTTTCGAGTGTTACAAGCCCTTGACTGGGGCATCCTAAAATATTCCTATTTCTCCCTTTCCAAATGCCGATAACACTTAGTGTAGTAACAGACAACCCAAAATTGTCCCACTGGATCTGCCCCAAGCTTCACCCTGTCCAGCAGCACACCTCTGACAACAGCCGGCACTCAAAAACCCAAAGACATGTACAAATCTCCAATGGGCAAACAGAGAATAAAGTCCCTTGCATTAAGTTTCATTCCCTCCTTTAATAGTTAAGAGATTGGCTTAAGCCCCAAAACATGACATTTAAGTTAACTAAGTATTAAAAAAAAGTGGAAGTGCAAGCTCTGAATATTCTTTGTGTTCCTTGGAGAAGACCCAGCACACAGACACACGGAGCGGGCTGATCCCAGGGCCACTCATCCAAGGGAATGTCCATGGGCTCAAGATCAGCTTCGACATTAATATTTTGGATATATAGAGCAGGACCCAGGCCAGTGTTGAAGCAAAGGGGATAGACTGCCAGCTTCGCTCTGCCTCTGCGTGTGCGTGTGTGAGAGCGCCTCTATTTAGAGGTGTGTTGTAAGTGTTAATTAATGCAGCTGACCAACGATTTAAGGAGGCATAAGAGATGGCAAAGAGAAATTTATGAGTATGTACATATTCAAATCCTTTCTCTCGGTTAGATTTATAATCAGAAGTGCCTGGACAGCTACTGTGGTTTCATTCATCTATGCGAGGTATTTACGGTGTATTTACAGTAGCCATTTATAGTTCATGAGCTTTTTTTCTTTGCAAACTTTAATTTAATAACTCCTAATATCCTCAGTCGCTTTCACACACAGTGTGCTTACTGAACTAAAGCCTTCTATTTCCTTCTGAATAGAAACCACTCCTGCCCAGACCTTGTGCAGCTAGGGATTTGAGTGCAGTAGACAATTTCAAAGACTGCTCTTTCTATTTAACAATCAGTGCATTAGGCTAAAATATTCACACAGATGCACTAGCAATTGAAAGGGTGTGCGGTGTAGTGACAAGGTCCTTCTGTTACCTGGAACTGTAGAATGATGAATGAGCATTAGTGGAATATTCTTTTGGCCTTTAGGTTTACCTTGATCTTCTCACAGAATGCAAATTGACATTATACCCACATTTCTATAGTATTTATTACTGTGGTCATGATGTGAGGGCTTTTTTCAATATGAATAGTGTAAAAGGGGAAACATATTACTGCAAAGAGGCATTATTGTGCTGGGAATGTATAAACAGCTGAGAAGAATAGAGCGACATGCTCATAATGGAAACTGAAAGCTCTTCATTTTGTCCTGATTGTCTACCCTTCCTTTTTAAACAACCTTCCTTTTTCCTAGCTATCAATACAAAGTTCTTTTTGGTAAAATGAAGTGCATTCATGCTGCCTGAAAGAAGCTTTTAAAGTTGATCTGTGCCCACACAAAAGGGAGGCAGTGTTTGAGCACATCAAGTTGAGGAAGCAAACTTGGTCAATGTTCATTACTCATGGCTTGACACTCTGAGCCTCCATATCATTTTGTAAAGAATCAGATAAACTTTCCTCGTGATAAACAACTGAAATAATTTTTCTTAGCTGTCAAGTCCTTTTCTCCCATTTCCAGCCTGTTCTCACACTCTTCCCAGCTCGTAAAAGCAACCGAGCACAGCTCTTTGGACTGATAAATGGGCTCCTTTCAATTGGTGGCAGGCTTCAGGAAAAAGAGATAATCCTGGATAATGTGGACACAGTTTTCATTTCATGTCACCCAATTAAACTGCAATTATCCGGAGTGCAACAGCAGAAAAACTGGAAAGAATGGTCGGAGAATGAGGAGCCCTGGCTCCCTGGGACTCTTTATACTACACACATTAGCCTAGATTTGTTCTATTCTGATAATAAAGTGCCAGTCTAAGCACTTAGCAGCACACAGTGAGAGACAGACCAGCTGCAACCTGTAGCTCAGAATGAAATACTACTGCGAGCGCGCTGGGAAATACCAGTTCGATCCAGAGTAACTTTCTGGGAGATTATTTGCATCGGGAACCCAAAGCCCCGCGCCGTGGTTAATTACATCCAGAGCAATATGGTCAGGAGGTGTTCTGCACAATGCGGCGAGGCTCAGATTACAGGTGAAACAAGGACAAAAAGGGCCTTTTCTTAACATGACTCACAGTAGCACTGCAAGCCAAAATACAGCAGATATCAACCATTTTATTATGAAGGCAAACTGCACTAACGTATCTTATCTCTTCAGCATTTTGGCTGAGATCTAGGGCAGGATGAATTTAATATGTTAATATGTCTTATTAAGTTACCGCTCTTGCAGTAAAATAAACTGGATAATCTAACAGATCTGTTTTATCTCTAATTACCATGATCCTGGTAAACTGCAATTAAATAAACAGATGGAGTTTTTAAGCTTGTGGCCTGGTGCATGGGAACATTTTAGTAATTGAAATGCACGTATTTGTTATTATTGCTTTATTTCATTTACCTAGTGCATGGCAGCTGTGCTGTAGGCATGGGCTGTAGGTATGAAAGTGACATCTAAAGTGTCTCCTACAACTAAAAAGCTTTGTTCCTGGAAGTCCCTACTCTTTGGCCTCAATTTTTTTAATTTGATTTACTCCTACGTGAAGGACCAGGCAGTTCTACCTCAGGCTGTGAGACAAGTTAGGCAATTTGGCCTACATTCCCTTTCCTGAGAGGTAAGATGGGCTGTAGGGTGTTACATTACAACACATGATGAACATGCAGAGAATCAGTGTTGCTCGGGGTCCCTTTGCACACTGGGAAGCAGTAGCAAAACGGGGAACCACCGTCCTCAGTGACAACACCTGAGGGTGTGTGCAAGTTGTCCTGCCAGGTGGTGTGTCTTAGCGAAGTTCCACACAGAGGCCACCAGCCTTGGTGCAGTTAATCAATCAGATGCATCTGCCCTACACGTCAGTGCAAAGGGGACAATCAGGGGACAGGAACTCCTACACCCAGAGCTCTGCACCACAACCACGGGAGACTCTTACGTACAATTTAAAGCCTTCCTCAGGCACCAGACTTCATGTTTTTGTGTAACTTAATAGCAAATGATAAACTATTTTGCAATATTTTTTTGCTAGCAAGTCACGTAACAGAAAAGTGTGTGACACTTCCGCAGGAAAGATGAAGCAAAATCTAAAACTGCGTAGTGACGAAGTGTACGATTCCCGAATAAAGCACAGCTATTTCATAAGCAGGTAGTCAGTTTTCAGACTGGAAACATTCTGTTTTACCTGAAATGTTCAGTTTGGCCCTGCATCCAGGTATTTATCAAATGGAAAAATGCATTTCCCCATCCCACCTGGGAAAACCCCAGGTGCAGAAAGATTTGGATTCTTCAGAGATGTTAATAAAATTGGGATTTCCCTGTTTCCAAAATAATACCATGCCTCCCACGCTCCTTATTCCATCCCTTCGCATTCCTACCCGAAGCAGGTTCTGGGCTGCTTTGAAGATTGCTTTTCTGTTTAAAACTTGAAAGCTACCTTGTTCCTCGTGGAGCCTATTTAAATAGCAAAAAGGTGCGCCTTCATGTGAGCAAGAGCTGCAGAGTGGAAAGAGGGGCTGCGACAGGGGTATGGCCACTCACACCCACAGCCGATGTTAATACGGCTGCTCAATTCCTCTGCAAAAGGGGGGATTTATACCAGGAGAGGTACACATTTTAAAGTGTGGCAAGAAGCCTTTAAGAAGCTGTCCTACAAAGAAGGGCAGTCAAAAGAGCCCTAACTGGTAGTCTACTGGCAGCAACAGAGGTAGCATGATTTTAATGAACAAATGCATTTTCCTTTCGGAAGCTCCCTCTCAGGGCCAAGGTCAGTTCACCAGTGATTTGCTCCTCTGAGAAGCTGAATTAGAAGCTGACACCCTTTTCCAAAGCCAATCCTAATATTTCAAAGATGAGGAGGATTGAAGCAGTGAGGGAAACCTACAGGAGGTGCCAAAGACCAATATGCATACGTAGGTAAAGAAAGGTGATCATATTTGATTTAGGGAACAAAGGTTGTGCAACAACGCAAAATAAATCAATTTCTGATGGTTTTAGGAAGAAGAAGGTCAAGTGCTTGAGCAATGTTAATCACTCATCATGCCTGAGATCTGTCCTGATGGGAATGTCAAGACATTGATCTTACTAAGTGACATTTATCTATGTAAAAAACAGAAATTAGGTCCTGTGTATACCATGGGATAGCACATTAGTGTGTTAGCAGAGTGCACGGAGTATATTAACATCATGCATTAATGGCATATACTGCAACGTAATGGAGAATGACATTGCATAGTCTCGTTACACTGATTATGTCAGGCAGCGTGCACACATTAAGAGAAGGTCCCTTCCCAGGCAGATCTGCAGCCCAAATAGGCGAGGGAGACAAACTGGTGCACAACACCTTGACTTGCAGGGCACAGAACCTGGGCTTTCCAGCTCTTAGCTCAGTTACCTCCCAGGAATGAGACAGTGCTGGGTAGGAGATCTGCATATCAGTCACATAACCGTTTTATCATCTATTTTCTTATCTTAGAAATACAACAAGAATGTAAGAATATCCAAGCCAGATGCTGACTTCATTTACAGCTAGGTAGAAAAGGGGAGTCACACCTTCATAAATGTCTCTATTTCCTCATTTCTTTCTCCAAAGAGAAATGCTATCATGTACTAATCTTCAGGAGAGGTTACTAGACGAGGTTTGTAAATGTCTTTTAAAATATATGTGTACTATATAAATATATATAAAAAAGTATATATAGATGATGCTTTAAAACATCATTGCGAGTGATTTTTCATTCCAGTGTGGAAAAGGCAGTGTCACACGTTAGAAGAGATTGGATTTTAAAGGACTGTAATCTCCACGTGATCCTTCTCTCCTTTTCTACCTATTTGTAACTTGTTAGGAGGAAACAGAAACCCTGGGATGGCTGCAATATACCTCGTGGTCTTCTGTTCCCTATAAAGTTGTTCTGGGAGGAGAAATACTAACTCCTGAGGACGCCGCTTTGCCAAAATATCAACGTGTACTTTTCATAAGAGCTTCGATAGCTGATGGCATTTTACTTGACTACCCGCAGTCATTGTTTCCCTCAGAAAGAAGCAGTGTCAGATAATTTCACCCCCTGCTTTCCCTTTGGTTGCACGGCGGCCAGAAACAGGAATTAGAGACCCCCAAACCAAGCGGAGGCCAGGGCTCTGAATGGAGCAGCTCTGTCTGAATCTCATGCTAATGAGATCAGGAAGGGAGGAAATGTTGAACTCCAACCCTGGGCTGCCAAGCAGCTCGCCCCAGCCTCCGCGGAGGGCAGAGCCAGCTGGGGACAGGGAGGCTCCCGAGGTACTGGAAGGGGGGATAAGGATGCGACTCAGCTGGCAGGAAAGGGAGCAAGAGTTTCGCCTTATCTTAATAGCTCCTTTTGTTCAGGAATCACAGTAGTGGCCCTTATTTGCAAACTTGAATAAGGATAATGCACTCTGGGCTCTTGCACAGGTGCTGGGCACTAGTGGGTTTTCTCCCTGCCTGTACAATGACTGCTTTTTTTTTTTTTTTTTTTTAAAAACAGGGCTGCAGGAAGGAACTGGAAAAGCTCATTCAGCCAAAAGTGCTGGCTGCACATTTGGGCGAAGTGCTGACTGGCTTTTGTTGCTGTGTACGTGGTGCCATCTGTGAGCCCGGCGATGATGATGACCTAGAAGGTGATCTGACAAGGAATTTTTCTTTTGGAGGATGTGTCAACTGTTGTAGAAGCTCGCACATTCGTAATGAGACTCACTGGTTCCAGCAGATAATTGCCTGGCAGTCTCCCTCAATAGCTGGGTAGATAAACAGTGTATTTTCTTCCCTTCCTTCAAAAACTTAACAAAGGAGGAAAACAGGGCCTTGAGCATCTGCAGGCACAGAGTAAAACAAGAGTAAATCACAGGAAGACAGAGAACTTAAGAAAAGCAGACATACTGTTGTTGAGACATTTTTCTCAGAAGTTGCACCCTGTGAGGAGCTGTCTTACAGAATTTTAATGGGTTTGCACCACCTTGATGCAACTTTGCTGACTTGCTTTCTTTGAGAATCTGGCATTGGACTGTTTCAGTCTCCAGTAAAGGTTGCCTGCCAAATGTGATGTTTTCTTTCTCTTTTTTTTCCCTTTTTTTTTCTCCAGTCATGGTTTACAGCTTGCCTGAATCCACAAGAGGAGGTGATTGATGTTGCCATATGGTGGCTGTTGGATGTAATACTGTCCAGTTCATGGATAACATCCTTTTCTTCTTAAAGGTCTGCTGCTCTCCAAGTTCACTAGATGCTGAGGGACTGTAAAAACTGAGTAGGCTGGATATCTGAGAATGAAGAGAGACTTATGAAATGCCTGTAAAGTACTTACCTCTTCAAATGGGCTAAGATCATATTACATGCTTGTGGATTAACAGTTTGAGGAACCTTAGAGCATATGGCTTTGTAACGTACTGCTGCTTCTACACAGGCTTTTTTCTATCTTTCTGTGTTAACCTCTGCTGTAACTTAGGAGGTGGAGCAGTCCATCACATGTGATTCAGGATGAAGTTAATTAGCCCACCATTAGAATACTTGAGACTAAGTCTACCCTCACACACCAATATATTCCCTCTTGTTAAGATTTCTAGAAAGTTAGAAAGATGCTTGGGGCAAAAGAAATCCTCAGTGTTAATGAGCACACCTTTTTACAATAAATAGGGGAGAAGGATCCAGTACATCCTTACGTCTTTTGCTGTCTGCTTTCTTGTGATTAGTAACCTTCTTCTGGTGTAAGATGTTTCTCTCTTTGTGTATCAGGCTGTCATCATAATAACAATTATCCAACATTTCCATTGTGGTAAATTCAGATACCCTTGATTAGTATTGAGCACCTGTTGTGCTGCAAATATATAGATAAATGTATTTGCTGGTGTTATCCACTATGGATTATACATCTTTTATTTAACTATTTTAAGTTATACCGTTGCTGTGTGCTTGTAATATAGATTATTAAAAGAGCATTTTTTTTTTCTTTCTGGAACCATTAATGAAAACCTCATTTCCATTAAATTTTTTTCCATCAGATTTTTCTCCTTGAAAAAATGTCAATAAGTTAACAATTTTCTTATTAGAGAAACCAGAAAGCCAAATCTATACAAAATTTACAAATGTAAACGTGGGAGGTATAGTGATTCATAACTTTTCCAAACCAAGTTATAATATTTAGTTACAAAAAAAGTAAACAAAAAGTCACTCTGTTAAAGGAAAGTATTTTGGGAGGGTGAGAGATGTTTTTCCCATTTTCTTTGCAAAAAAGATGGGAATGTAACGTACTCAGCCAAATGACCCATGGTGGATTTAGTCCATAGCTTATCATTTTAAACTCTCTCAGGAGCTGGAAGGCCAAATCCAATTTTCTTTTCTGCTTAAAGGTTTGAGCCAAGACTTTTCACAAGGATGACTCAGTACTTCAATTTATGAAATATGGAGTAAGTTTCTTACTCTCTCCCATGGATCCTTTCTTCAAAATCATTTGAATAATTATTCGGGCAAGACACAGACCCCCAGTAGCCTGTCTTCATCTGAGCTAGGAGGTACTCTGGGTGGGATAACCCTTCCAGCTCCCGCCGTAGTTACTCAGCTGGAAAAAAGCTTAACCAGTCATCGAGCATGCAAGTAAGGAGGACTCTATGATGGGTGAATTAGTGAGGATCTGGGAATAAAAAAATCAATTACTTTCACAGCCTTAATTAGGATCCTGTTACGATGCTGGAACATAGAGGACTGTCTACCACTGGAGTTTATGTTCATCTGAGCGTGCAAACCCGGAGACCACAGTGGAGCAGGGTCGGGCCTTTAGCCGTCACCATCACCATCAGGCTGAATGGTGGCCCAGCAAAGCATCCATCCTGCCCGCTACCTGGCGGCTGTCTGCACAGGGCGCTGGCACCGTAGGCAGCAGCAGCTGCAGGACACTCTGCGCATAGCTGTGGTACATATGGGAATGAATGGTAACTAGGGTTGCTGCTGCTGTTTTTATTTTGGCTAGTTGGCAGACTGTCTCGCTATTCTTTAGCTTTTGAATTAGGATGATGTAAGAGGCCCAGGCGCTATGCTAAACGCTCCGCTACAAGGTTTATCAGAAAAGGCTGTCGGTCTTGAGAGAGTTACCCAGGATTGCAGAGAACGAGGAACAAGCTTCGTGGGCAGTCAACAAGTTCATGGGCTGAAGAAGTGGGTTAGCTCCTAATCCTCCGTGACTCTGGGTGACTGGTTTTCTGTAGGCAGACCACACTGGCTGTATCTGTGGGAAGGCCACTGGCCATCTACTTCGTGTGTGCACGTTCGCACCCCTGAAGGCTGTGTAATGCACACCCGCAGCCACGCACAACCGTCCTCTCCAGGCTGCCCGTCCGAGGAGTCTCCAGCACACGTTCTTAAATCCATATGCTTGAGCTGTCAGGCAGATGCATCACCCTCGTATGACCCTGGCTTTTTGTAAAGCAGGAGGAGGAAGCTTGTTTGGGTGAGTGTATCGGAAACAGAGGAGCTCAAGTGCTGGTTGTTATTAACATACCACGCTGAAAACACGCACTGCCTCAGCCTTAAGCCTTCCAAGATACCAGGTCTGTCACGGTGGTTGATAACTCCCTTTCTCTGAGGTCATCCCCTGGGTCTCACGCTGACTTCCTGCATGACTTCAGTTGTTAAGTGTCTGCATCATTTCCTAAAACAGTTTTGAGGAGCTTTTGAAAATATAAAACTTGATAACTCACGCAGGGCCAAATTCAAAGCACCTTAAGGTCAGTGAAAGTCTTCCCACTACCACTGGTGGCTGAGACAGGAGTGGTCCCTCCCCCAGTTAGTTCAGAGGCCTCACCTCCTACCCCTGCGGGTGGCTCTAATTAGCTTGTGCCACATCACCTAGCCTGGAGCTGAATCCTCTTTCAGCCCAGCCTTGTCAGAACACTGCTTAATTTTGTTTCTCCCAGACTTCCAGTTGTCTCATGTGCGAGCGCTGGCCGTCAGCTCCGCTCCCCTATTGTTCGCCGCCGGTGTGCAGGGCTCTGCGCTGCAGATGGAGTTCCTCGGGAGATTAATGATGTGCTGAACAATGCATTGTAGTTGATACCCTCTTGAACTCTGACACCTGACACTGGACACCTTCAGCTGTAAGAGTCAAGGGTTGAGCAAGTAAGCAAATTCTGCATAGATACCCATTTGCCTCAAAGTATCTGCGGATAATAACAATTCTTTGATGTATTTGCCACAGGTAGCTTTGCTTTTACTGGTTTCCACATAAATGCTGGAGAAAATGGTATTTTTGTTGTTATACAATTCTTAGAAAAGGTATTTTGAACTCTGCCAGTCTGTGCTTCTGGCCCATCTCTCCTAGAGGTGGGAGGAGAAGCAGGTAATTAGAGTATTTGTATAACAGTTTGTCGCAACTGGAGTTGACAATACAGACAAAAGCACCAGTTCCCGTTTATGTTTTAGCAAGGGCTCCCCACGTCAGCGTGTCAACTGCCCTGCCTGAGGACATGTGCTAAAGTAGTTATCAATGCCCGGAGACAGAGTGAGGACATGGGTTAAAGTAGTTATCAATGCCCCAAGACAGAGAGGCTCAAGACGTTCGTTCACCCTGCTCAAGTGGCATCGTGTGTTTTCACTCTCCCTCTCCCGGCTGGCCCTCCCCATTCCGGAGCCCGCTGCCCTTTCGTGACACGAACCCCGTGGTCAGGGAAGGCGCTGGGTATTGTTAGCGCTGCTCCCTACAGTAGATTGGCAGCCAGGAGTGCTGGGGAATGACAGGTCCCATAATGCACCCTCATCGCGAAGATGGAGAGCGTCACCTCTGTAACATTCCCGGCTTTCATTAGCCTGAATGCAATTGTGCTAGGTTTAATTTTTGGAGTGTTTGCAGTTTTTCCAGCAAATAGCTGTTTGAACACAGTGTCCCCATTATATCACCACAGTCAAAGAGAGGAAAGATAAAGGCATTGTGCAAAGTTTCTGTGGCTTTGCAGACAAGGATTTATGTACTGGAGAACTCTCATCTGGCAGTCAATTTGCCTTTGTCTTTCAAAGTAGTGGAAGTATCAAGGGAGTATGCCCGAGAGTTTTATTTGCTATTTACCAGATTACTGAAGTATTGGGCATCTTTAGATCTGTTGTGAAGAAAAATGCTTTCAAAACGATTTTGCAAACTTCTGCTGAGGCTGAGGGGAGAGGCGAGTGAAACCCTTGAAATGTTGCCCTTTGAACTGCTAGAGGGGTGCATGGTTGAGGAAAGGACTTGAGACTGTACAGTTTCATGAGTTTAAAATGCTATTTGTTGTAAGGGTCTGTCCAGCAGAGAGAAAAAGGAAAAATGCATCTGCCACTATCTGCTTTAGAGGGGTAACCGTATTAGTGAAAACAGTTCTCTCTGGAAAATTATAGTCCCTGGTTAGCATATGTAAGGATAAACTGAGTTTAAAAAAAATCAATATTATCTAAACAGGCAAGGGTGAGATTCATTTATAGCTCCACTTAGTTTACAGCTCAGCTTACAACAAGCAAGAAGTATTGCAGTTAATGGGATCGGTCCTGGCTAACATTTTCCTCCTCAATCTTTCCCTAATATTTGATTCTGACTGACACAGCTAAAATTGCAGTGAAGGCAGAGCCGGTAAGACCAGGCTTTATTGTCTGAAAGCAGAACTGAATGGTATTCATCCAACACTCCTGAAGGTGGGTGAGAGCTGAGGGGAAAGCTGCTTACAGAAATGTGTAATTTAGCGTTAAAATCAACTACTGTACTGGAGAGCCTGCATTATAAATACCTTGGCCACTATAGATGATCCTGGCATTTATGGAACAGTTAGCTTTGCTAACACGATAATTAACTGAAATAAATCATAAAACAAACTGGTCCACGTGATGTTGCAGAAACAAATGAGAACAGAATCTGTTGAAAAAAAAAAAAAAAGCCTTTATACCAGAATAAAATATGACCCACTGATTTAGGGTTATCAATAGGGACCACTAAATACACTGGAATGTCTAACTAGCTTGAAACCCTACCAGTGCCTGAAGCCAACATTTACAAAGTTCCAAAAAAAATACCTACCTGAATGCCTGGCATCCATAAAGTTCTTGTAATTTCTGATTCCAGGTAAAATACTATGTGAAAGGCCGCTTCTATGATTCTGTGGCTAGCCTTGATAAATCCAAGAGCTGTGAGGTATCTCCTTAAACAATGCTTATCTCCCATGGAAGACGTGAGACTACCTTTCTGCTGTGTTTTCGTTATCTCATTTCAGGGAGAGTTTCCTAGCCTATTCTTTCACAGGTGTAGGTGGTGTCTGTGTTTGTTTCTGAAGAGCTGGTTTCTGGCCAGGCTGCTTTTAGCTAGCCTCAGGCCCCAATCCACAATGCAGAACATGACCCCTTTTAATATATACTTTAAAAGATTTTCCTTTGGCCAAGTGGGCCCTCCTTAGTGTAACATGAGCCTTTTTCTTCCTAGCGCCAGCAAGGAACAGCCCAATGTCCTGCTCCAGAAAAGGCCAATGATCCACCACAGGCTCCACTTCAGCAAGACATGAAGCAGCTGCCATGAAGACATGCCAAAGGCCAGTATTGTGCCAGTGTCACTATTATTCCTGTCTTACACACGGTGCTGATGGTTGTTTTTATCAGCCTTTCTTCTGGGAAGGGAACGGATGGGAGGACATGGACCCCATCTGCTGTCATATCTTTTCCCAGTGTGGCTGGGGGGAGTTCTGCTGTGGCACCTAGAGTGTTTTCAACTGGATCAGTGCAGCAGTCACCGAACCAAGCTACAAGCATCTGCAAAATACAAGCAGAAGGTTTAAGAGGGACAAAGAAACAACCCAAGCCTTTTGTTTAAGGTACTGGTCTGAAGGTCAGGAGATGTGGGAGATCTGTTCCTGCCCGGTAGACAGACCTTCATTGTTGATATAGCCTCACCATTACACTGTCTCTCTGTAGGTCTTCCTCTGTCTTCTGCTCACATTGCCCCTTTGTTTTCTCTGTTTGGGATATATGTGCCATGGGGCACTGATTACGTCTCTCTCAGTGGTTGTACAGGGCTTGGTGCTGTGGTAGATCATTCTGGACACTCCCAGTAACAGCAAATAATAAAAACAACTGTGATAGGTTATTTGGCTTGTGATTTTGAGGTGGGAGACACCTAGTAGAGTTTCTAAAAATAACTCATCTCCTTCTTTATAAACTCTGCAATATCACTGGTAACAACTCTCTTCTTCCAGAGAACACCCTCACTTCTTCTCAGCACCGCACTCTCAGGACATTATTGTAATAATGGCAATAACTTTTCACTGCTATGAAAGAAGATGCAATTATTGTCCCATTTTCATGTATTTCAGACCAAAAAATTTTAACTACCCATCATCAGGGCTGAGCTGCCTCTGTGGTGTAAAGTAATTAATACTATAGAATTCTCCTCTCACCTGGGCCTTGGTTGCCCATGTTTCTGTCTGGAAAATGTGGTGCTTTGGCAAAATTAAACTGAGGATTTATAGTATAGACACATTTACAAAGACCTAGATCTGTATCTGACACTAAACCTGTATTTCTCATTCCAAAACTTCATAATAAAAATCATTAAATTAATCTGCTATAAATAATTGGGTTGAAAACTACTTGACTTTGGCTACAGTACAAGGAAAGGTGTTTCAGGGAACTTATATATATAGCCATACATATACACATGCATGCATGAATATATAAAAAGCGCTTGCTGTGATGGATTCAGAAATGCAAGGAATATTACACAGATGGAGAGGCTGATTTATTCTTTCTGGAGCAACTTTAAGGCGGTCTGGATTTCCTCTCCTCTTCTGTTTAGAAACAATGCCAAATAAAGAGGTTCAAGAAGATCTATAATAAAATTCAGCTATTGATCTGTCTCCTCTCTGGACTTGACCCAGGTGGAACATATCTTACACAATTTGATCATTTTAGGACCTTACACCCTGGTGTATCCAAATGGATGTCCCCTACATCAGACCCTGGAGTAAAGAGTAAAAGGTTTATGCTTAACTTTCAGCATGTGTGTAAGTGCTTTGCTGAATAAGGCTTTGCCCAAGCATCATTTCTGAACCAAGGGCTCAATCCCATCTAGTTAGTGGACCTTTAGATAAAACCTACACAAACAACAGAGGCCTCCCTTGTCTCTTCCCCAAGACCTCAAAAAAGCCCCGATTATCTAGAAAAGAACAGGATTTATTTCACCAGAGTCAAAAGCAGCGTTTGTGAAAACATGTGTAACACGTGCCCATGGTAGTAAGCACGCAGCGGTGTCAGTGCCCTGGGCACTGGGCTCTGGGCTTAGACCCTTGTAAGATCAAACCTCACATCTGGGGAGCTGGCTAAGCATGGAACCAGTGTATTTGTGACTTGCTCACAATTTACTGTGATGCATGGTGCGTGGTTGTGAATCTTCACAGTTTCTATAGTCTTTTCCCCAAAACCTTCTTTAGGTAGTTTTCTGTTTTTTTTGGATGTTAGCTTTTCTTATTTGTTTTACGTCTCAGGTATAACTCTTTGGGACATACATACACTGTCCTCTTAACTATCTGGTGTACCGTAACCCAAGTCTGGGCTAGGTTCCCCAACAGGGAGGTCTGGTGCTGCTGCAAACAGCAGGTACCAGCACTGTGCCGTGAATTACTCGTTACTGTTAGTGACTCTCCCAATCAGTGACAACAAAGGCTCTGACCTCCAAGGCCTGATGCTTGGGTGAGCCCTTGGTGGGTCTGCAGAGGGTTGGTGGAGCCAAAACTGCAGCTGGAAGCAGAGTCCTTTTGGGGTAAAGGCCAGGCTGGATGGGGCTTTGAGAAACCTGGTCTAGTGGAAGGTGTCCCTGCCCATGGCAGGGGGGTTAGAACTAGATGATTTTTAAGGTCCTTTCCAACTCTAACTCTAATTCTATGATTCTGTGATTCTAATTTTCCATGGAAATACAAGCCCAGTCACAGAGCACATCTGGGGGTGTCAGAAAGTGACGCTCCCTTCCCTGCTCCTCCATGGATCTGGAAAAGGAGCACAAGCTGGCTTTTCTGCTTCCACAGAGCTCTTTTCTGATCCCACATTAGCCAAAGCCATGCTTGGCAAGGGGGAAAAATGAGCCAGACCTCTTTCCATCTGGAAAATCATCGTTCTGCTCTCCGTGCAGGGAAGGAAGTGAGGGGAAGTATCAATCTGCTCCTCACGATTAGCTCACCCTGATAAACATGCAATATGGAGGCCTGACCTACAAAGTTCTCAGGGTCCTTTGCAGCAGTCAGCAAACAGGAAAAGACACATGTCCTGCTGCTGAGCTCCTGAGGAGCTTTTCCCTGGGAGAGAAGGAGGATGAACATGCTACCTCTTTGGGCTTGCCTTCCTCGAAAGGAAAAATATGTGGTGCTAGTTGGGGGAGCAGCCAGATCTGGAAGGCCATATGCTGGTTTTGGCTCGCTGAAGAAAGCCAGCATCTGGTTCGTCTCTGTTTCAAAGTTAAAATTTCTTAAATGGAGCCAAATATTTAAATAATATTAATAATTTTATTTCCTGAATATTAACTACGGTATATAGTGAAATGACTGCTGTACCTGCAATAAAGGGCTTTTAGGGCTGGTGAGCTGCTCAGTCTCTCTGTCAGTGTTTACACAGTCATGCAAGCCAACTATTCACTGCATGGCACACAATTTCAACTACGCATTGACTGCTTAATTAAAAGTACTGCTTTTAAAAGAGCAATAGGTTTGGGTTGGTTTTTTTTTTTTAGTAACCGCCATAATAATCTCTGTACTAAACCACAGAGTGCTAAAAAGTAATAAAAATGTATGAAATGCATACAAACTCAATAAAATGTTAGTTAAATATTCATGACAGAGTATGTCATTGTGTCAGGATGCACACAAACACTGTTCAGAACTATTTGGGGGTGGGGGGAGAACTCTAACATACTTTGTGGAGCCAATACTCAATGCCAATTTCCACTAATTATCTGGCATTCTCTTTTTTTAAGTGGGTGGGAGCTTTGTGAAACCTTTTCAGGCTTCTCTCGTGTTGGTGAACACCCTAAGTTTCAAGCTACCTAAATTTCTCCGAAGGGTGTGGTACATGTGTAATGTTTGGAAGGCGAATAGAAGACCCAGTGGGATGCTGGTGTTTATCTCACAAAGGGCATCTCAGGCAATCGTCTCCTCCAGAACGTCTCCAAGATCCCCTTTCACTCTGCGTTGCCAGAGCAGTGTGGTTAGCCTAAGTGATCCTGGTAATGAGAGCAGATCTCAAAGCAGTTTACCTCAGAACAAGGAAGTTTTGTGATTTTGCCATTTACAAATGAGAAACTGAGATGCACACAGGTCAAGGCATAGATGTTTAAATATGGATTTATTAAACAAAAATTCAATGGTTAGGTTGATTACTTTCAGACCTCTCCACATCACATGTGGTGACAGTCTGATGGCAGGCCTTTCACCCACCTCCCTTCGGAGATCATGCTAAGCACAGGGCCATTGGTAGCAGTGACAGGAGATGGAGGAGGGAAGTTTCTACCAGGTTTGCTTCCAGAGAGGATTGTCCTGCATGAAGGCCCCAGCTTCAGAAGTAGCGTCCTACAGCAGAAACCCATGGGGAGGCAGGTGTCTCTCTTTGGCTGGGAAGAAGTGCCCTTGCAGAGCGGCAGCTCTGCCATACCTTCCTCCCCCAAATTTGCCACTGAGTAGCTCTGCCAATGCTCTTCTCAATTTTCTGGCTTCTCTGACTCCTGTTCATAGGTTCCTCATTCTCCCTATGTATTACACAGACAACTCCCAATTACCCGTGGGTGGTTTATCCAGGTGGCTGATAAACCGTGGATGTTGGGATGTGGAGCCAGCTCTGATCTAGCCAAGCTTATTAACTCTAATGTAGTGTTGCTCTGCTGCTGCTTGGGCCAGCTGAGACTGAGGAAAGGGGCAGTCACTTCTGTATGAGGAAGAGCCCAACCTATGGTCCCTAGATATGCATGGAGCCAGCAGCCAGCCGGGCTCACCCTGCCTGGCCTTTTCAGCCATGGGGGCAGCAGGGATGCAAGCACAGAGGTACATAGACCCTCCTGCATGGAGACAGCATCACGCCTGAGCCAAGCTGCTGAGGCTGGCTAGTCCTGAGCAAATTCCTGACGAGGTGCTGAGACACCTTGGAGCTGGGACCCCAGTGCTTTTTGCTGGGCCTGTGCTGATTCCATTCATCAAGCCTCACTTTAAGCACCGACATTTGCAAATCCTGGGTGGGTTGCCCAAGGTGGCAGAGCAAAACTGTGGCACAGCCCGCCTTCAGGCCTCCTGCCCCAGGGTCCGGTAATAGGGGTGAGAATCTCCCACGTTAACTGGGAACCCCATGGGGCTCCCCATAGCGTCCACCAGCATGGGATTCAGCTGGAAATGTGGCTGTTACCGTTGCTACACTGTGAATGTGATTTGAAAATTTTAGAAAAAAAAATTATTTTTAACTCTCCTTTACTCTCTGTTTTCCTATTTCCTATGTTTTATTTCTCTTTGAAGGACAGGAAACTTGCATTGATCCTGAAGCTAAATACCAATTTAAAATATCAGACTCAGACATGCAGGCCAGAGCAGATGCTGACTACTCATAGAGCAATTGCATCTGGATATATTTAATATTATGTCCTCACATTTTTACGCTCAGTTTTTACGCTTGTCAGCAGATTACTTATTTCCCAAATGTGGTATTTCTGGATTGGACCTGACAGTTGTGGCCCAGCGCATGAAATCTACTTTGGGAGCATGGGATGCTCAAGCCATGTGACCCACAAGTTAGCCTCATGGGGTGACATAAGAAAAAAAATACGCACAAAATGCAGGTCTTTCACATTGCATAGCTGGAGAAAGCATAGGTCTGTTTTTATCAATGAGTCTCTGGGCTGCCTTCTGCCTGGATGGCTTAGAAATTTCCTATTTCATCTCAGTGCCCAACGGTGACCTCAGTGTTTTCAAGAAGAACAGAACAAATAGCTGATAGAAAAAGGAGTTAAAGTAGCCTTACTGAACAAATAAATTGGCAAGTGTATCTAATAATTGCATGGGTTCAGCATTTTTCTGCGATAAATGAGTAAACTTTAAATGTATCTCTGAGATGTACTATCACAGGCATTGCCATGGGCAAGTTTTATCCAATGATGAAACAGCAAGGCCTTGTGAGATAAAGATGATAGAAGGGGTACTATCAGGTGGCAGCTGGGTAATTACAACTCTCTATTTGGGCTCTGTAGTGATGCTGCATGTGATAAGTGGAGAATAATGAAGAAAAAGGAGTAGTGATAATACAGGAGCTAAATGGTAGAAAATAGCCTATCATAGCCCACAGCCCTCTGAGTGCCTATGGGGACTTTGAACTATCTTCTTCAGTTTTCAACCACAGAAAAAATACTCTCTCTTTCTTCTTCCTTTGCTAAATTTATGTCTGGTGGGACAAAAGGGAAAACTGAAAGGAAATCAAGGGTATGTGAAGAGAATATGACCTTTGCAAATAACGCTGAAGGTCACTGTGTAATTATTCTAAAATAAAAGTATCCTGTAATCTTGTCTGTACCCACAAAAGATGTAAGACCATTTTTTAATGTGATTCTGAACAATTTTGTTGGGGATCATGGTTTATGAAAGGTCAGCTAAAGTATTTCTAATTATATCTTGTCTAGCTCTTTGCTCAGAAGAACACAAATGCCATTTGTTACGATAGAGTCAAATTGATTAAAGCGAAAGACTACCAAAAGACAAACTCATCACACGTAAACAAAAATATTATTTCCTGAGTGAAGATTGGCTTTTGTAGCTTTTAAACAAAACACAGGAGGGGAAAACACCCTGCAGCTGGTCACTGCAACTTTAACCCCAATTTGTTTCTTTTTATTTTTTTCCCATGCAGCTAGTAATACCTACTGTAGCTCCTGGCGAGCCTGGCACAGTTTGCCAGCTAACGGGGTGACTGTCTCAGTTGTTTTGTTTTTTTTTAACTCCCCTGGGTAAGGTAGTAGTTCCATGGCATTTCTTTCACTTGGGAGTCTGGTATCTAAACACCAGTTACACTGGATGTGATACATGTGGGCACATATACGCATTCATACGTGAAGGAACTGCACATAAAATATGCACTGCTTAAAGATGAGCCACAAATTATTTTGCCTTTTTTTTTTTTAATACTTAGCTAAACAGCTAGAGTAAGAACTGTACTGCACATCGTATGTTCGTCTATTTTTCTTCTTAGGGCACCCACTCTGCATTACCAGGGACCTGATGTAATGGGGCAGCTGGTGTCACAGAAGGTGAGGTTGCGTCAGCACATTGCCAGGATACAGAAAGAGTCTCTTAGGAACGAAAAGATTCAAAAGGAGACATTTCTTGGTATAGCAAATGGTGGTGTTTATTGATCTAGACATTAGTGAACCCAGTAGTGAAACCAAGGAAATTTTATATAGTGCCTGGATTTGGGAGGCTTGTAGCTTGTTAGTAAAGCTGAGAAAATCCTACTCAGTTTTAGGGGAAAAAAATGAACTGAACTCTCATTCTCATCATGACAGAACCTAACTGGAAGTATGACAAGAGCATTTATGCGTTACAGACATGAATGGCATGGAATAAAATATTTACAACTGAACAGAATGGTTGTTTATAGGCTGAAATGCCACAACTGAATAAACAAGGAAAATCACATATACATAAAAAAAAAGCTTTTTAAAGTATCTACATGATTGTGATGATTTCTATTATACGATTAAATTATAATGTCCGTTCCAGATTTTTAAAAACTATGTTTGGTGAGGCACTGAGAGGACTAACACCAAGTCCAATCCTTCCTCTGATTTAGGATAAAGGTCCTGGTTAAAAAATAGATATATATCACAAATCAGAAGTTCACGGTGGAAAGAATTATTAGGCCATCTCAGTCAGCAAGTGTAGTTTCTCATTATTGACTGACTTCTACTCCCCTGGAGTAATGCAGTTTTGTCATTGACCCGCGAGGCCTTATTTATGTACAGGCCAGTTAGTGCTTTGGCCGTGTAAGTGAAATACAACTTTGATCATATGGCTCTGTGGTGGTACCCAAATGATGAGATTCCCTAGGACAGGATTCATCTCACCTACCTTTACACGTCTAAAAATTAGACATCTAAGTCTGAGTTAGCCACCCTGCTACTTTTTTTCAGTCAACGGGGAGAAATTGGCACCTTCCGAAAGCAAATTATGCAACCTGTGTCAGACATCCACCTTAAGGAAGGATCAATCACTCTCTGGAAATATCTATTTCTCCTGACTGAATTCAAAGGGAGCCTGGAGTGACTGGCTTAGACATTTAGCTTTTAGATGACTGAAGACAGTTAAAACAAATTGCATCCTGACTTTAAAGGAGATTTGTGTCCAGTGAGATCAAGACAGGTCTCTATATTTGGACATTTCTCCCATTTTAAATCATGCTAAGTGCTTCCCAAACTGCAGTGATGAATAACCTTATTGTCATTCATCTCCATCAGTCTGGCTTGCATTTTACTCATCTTTGGCTACACAAAGCTTACGCAGAGCTTTTCAGGTGGCTGTGATGACTTAGGCAGTCCCCTGCTCCTTCTCCTAAACCCCATCCTCCATTGGTCATTTCACAGAATCATAGAATCATGGAATAGTTTGAGTTGAAAAGGACCTTAAAGATCACCTAGTTCCAAACCCCCTGCAATGAGCAGGGAGATCTTCAGCTAGATTGGGTTGCTCAGAGCTGTGTCCAGCCTGACCTTGAACGTTTCCAGGGATGGGGCAACTACCACCTCTCTGGGCAACCTGTTCCTGTGTTTCACCATCCTCATTGTAAAAAATTTCTTCCTTATATCTAGTCTATCTAGTTTAAAGCCATTACCCCTTGTCCTATCGCAACAGGTCCCACTAAAAAGTTTGTTCTCATCTTTCTTATGTCCCCTGAAAGGCTGCTCTAAGGTCTTCCCGGAGCCTTCTCTTCTTCAGACTGAACAACCCCAACTCTCTCAGCCTGTCCTCGTAGGAGAGGTGCTCCAGCCCTCTGATCATTTTTGTGGCCCTCCTCTGGACCCGCTCCAATAGGTCCTTCCTTTGTCCTTTCTTTCTGTTTTTGTGGTCACATAGAGAAGCAGACCAGGACATTGACCTGGCTGAAAAGTGACTGGGGGAAAAAGAGTTGTTCTCTGTTCTGGCTCAAGTGACTGTACAAACAACTACATCGGAAAAAATGGAAGAAATATCAGAAGAACAGCATTAGAGCTAGAGACTGCTTTCTGGCAGCATCGACTATATGCCTTTCCTTTCTGTCATCCCCTTATCCTGACTCAACTCCCTTACCAAGGCTTCATTGTCTTGCCTGTATCCCTGTAGTTTTCTCCTCATCACCCACACCACTATTCCTCTCTTGTCTACCCAACAAACGCAGTCCCTTAGGGTGGTCTCCCTCACCCTACTCCCTCTTTAAGCGATCTACTTTCTTTGGGGGGCAGTGGAACACACTTATGAAAGAATCAAGGGCTGTTTGCCAGTCCTATCGCTCAGACAGATGTTTGTTGTCAGGGTCCATCGTTTCCCCAGAGACTGAAGATCCACAACTTTTTCCTCACTTGTGATGATGGCATAATGACTGTCCCTGCACTCACTCTGGCCATTTTGGTATGCTCTTTTAGTGCCCTTTGGTGACTGGATCAAGTTCACAGTTCATAAACAAGTATGTCAGCAAGCTGAGGTAGCAGTCAGTGTCTGGAAGGGGAGAGGGGAATGGGAACTCCTTAAATGGACATACTGACTGAAGAAAATATGCTGTCCAGCTCTGAAAATCCAGGGGTTTAAAGGAAGACCTGCCCTACAGATTGAAGCCTGTATTGGCTAGGGAAATTATTTCATTTTGAGTAACCATTTTTGAGGCTTAACATCAAATTGGCCCCTGATATTGCCTTCTGAAATGGTATACAGAGCAAAACTTGGCACTTTCTTGACCTAGCAAGAAATCAGCCTTTTAGCTCAAATGAAGACTGCACTTCCAAAGTGGATTTCCTGTTTGTCCTCACTTGGGCTCTGGTTCACTTGGTTCACATCAGAGTTTGGCATGTGTCAGCTGGATTCCTGTTTAGTGAACATAACCCAGAAGACATGCTCCAGAAGTGCACATACAGTGCTCCCACTGCTTATAGGCGTTCAGTCCCTTGGCCTGTGCTGCAGTTGGTCCAGGTCAACCCTCTCTGAAATGCACAGAGTGTGGATATGGGATCCTCAGCACCCACTGTTCTGCCCTATCAGTCTGCTCCTACTGGTCCAAATGACTCTGCCAATTGAGATGTATCCTATAAATTACCCAATATGACAAGAATAATTTCTCTCTATTTCATATTTGCCTTCCTCCCAAGATCTTGAAACAAAGTCAGAAACCAACTGTTACTTTTGCAAAATGAAACTGCAACCAGCCTTTGAGGCTGATGACCAAGACCCAGGAACAAGTTTCAGCTTTGCGGTCCTGGTATGGTCCCTGTCAAAAATCAGGACTTTTCCCCTGGCTGTTTGCAGTCTTAGATTGCACTCTTACTCATTGATTTCTAGCACCTTAGTCCATAAAATGTACATTCATTATACATCACTTTTACACCTGCATATAGCAGTTTATAGATATGAAATCCTACACCTATATACTTGCTCTGTACTGCTTCCCAATTGCTTCTTTTCTTACCAGTCTCCTTTTACCTTCTGAAATTACAAGGCCTATACCAGGGAAACGAAGTCAGAAATTTTCATAATTTTTAAGTGTATTCATAAAGGCAGGGAATAATCTGTTCTCCGTGTCCCTGGTAGATAGGACAAGAATTGATGAGCTTAAATTTCTGCAAAGGGGATTTAGGATAGTCATTAGGAAATACTTTCTAGTTAAGCCTTGGAATAGATTGCCTAGAGAGGCTGTAGGATCTCTATCGCTGGTGTTTTTTTCAAGAACAGGTTAGACAAGTGTCTGTCAGGAATGTCATAGGTGTAGTTTATCTTGCCTTGAGGGGGCAGAGGGAGTAGATGACCTCTCAAAGTCCTTTCCAGTCTCTTTTTCCTGTGATCTTCCAAAGTATTCTCAATGCCTGATTTATCTCTATCAGTACATCTCAGCATTTCTAATACAATGTTTATCCAGGACTGAGATTTGAAAATTCATAATCCTCTGAGACCACAGATCACTCAGAAATATGTGTCTTATTTATCCATTGATGCTTGACACTAGTGCAAACACTGGTGATCAACTATTGACTCCATCTGGAATGCTGTCTATCGTTTTTTGCCCTGTTCCCAATTCTCCTGATAAACTGTCATCCATATTTGTAAATCTGACGTATCATTGAACCTGGATTTCAAATGTTAGTCAAGATGAAAAACCTATTGATAACACCATTAAGACCAACTAGATTATTTATACCACCAATTTTTGAAACCTACCTTTTGGTCAACAGAAATACTTTATCAGCCAGTGGTTCTCTAAAACTGACTGATGTAAAATATCAAAACATATTATCCTCTTAAATACTTAAGTGTACTGGGCAACATGATGATTTTGCACCCAAGAAAATCACGCTAACGTAGCACTGCAGACAGAACAATGTTCATTAATAACACAAACCCCTGAAACATGGGGAAAAAAACAGAAAGTGATTGGTTTTGTACTCTGACATTGTATTGTGATATGGTGGTCCCCTCTTATCCATTTCTAGGTGTTGATGCAACAGGTTATTTCCTTTCTATTTCTCTCTTTTTCCCATTTCCTTCCTGGCTACTGTTCCTTGCCAGACCGTTTGGTCTTACCTTCTGTAGCGCATGAGTTAATGCCCATGAACTTGACAGCAGTCTGGTTTGGGAGATAGGGAAAGCTGCCCAGAGCCACCTGTTGAGAATGCAGCCCTCCACTGGAAATACAGAGATATTCTCCTATGAGGAGAGGCTGAAAGAGTTGGGGCTGTTCAGCCTGGAGAAGAGAAGGCTCTGGGGAGATCTTCTTGCGGCCTTCCAGTACCTAAAGGGGGCCTACAGGAGAGCTGGGGAAGGACTTTTTACTAGGGCANAGGTTGTTGAGGCCCCATCCCTGGAGGTGTTCAAGGCCAGGCTGGACGTGGCCTTGGGCAACCTGGTGTAGTGGGAGGTGTCCCTGCCTATGGCAGGGGGGTTGGAACTCGATGATCTTCAAGGTCCTTTCCAACCTAAACCATTCTATGATTCTATGATTCTATGTGGCACTAAAAGAGCTTCTGTCCCATGCAGCACTAACTGAGCAGTTAATCAAAAGCCACCATCCTCGTGTTGTGTCCAGCTCTGATGCCTGACTGAATTCCAGGGTTTCTCCCAAGTCAAAAATTCTGGTTATGTTATGCTATGTGATAGGATAGGACTCAATGAGGAGAGCTGCTCTCCACATCTCTGAGAGATATCTCCTATCTTGTTTGAAAGCTGATATACCCTCCAACTCTGCTGAAGCTATTTTAGTTAAGCTACAACAACTCAATCGGCTAAATCCTTACTAGTGATATGTAGCTAGAGATCACCCAGAGCTGATACTGGGACTGTGGATCTGGTCCTTAAGAAACTTTAAGATCTTTATTATTTTCTCAGAAATGTCAGTGGAAAACATAATAATAGCAAAGGATGGGCAGGGACTGATTTGTCAGCAATGACATCAATTCAAATGTGCATCAAAACACAGTGGCCTGACAGAGATAAATGACAAAAAACCAGCTCTCCCACAAAAATTCTCATTCTTGCTGTACAACAGGCGATTATTTCACTTAATCAAATTTTCAATTAAGCTGCCTACAGTGTCAGGAAGCCACAAAGTCATTTAATAGATGGCAGTTAGAATGGGCTGGAGAGGAAACATTTAAGCTGAACTGATCCTGATGGGATTTCCCAAGCTCAGGAAATTCTCACATAAAGAACATTCTGAGAAGGAAATTAGTTGGCTTTAGAAGGACTGATTTTGTCCTTTTTTTTCTAGATTTGAAATCTTGAGCTGAAATCAGCATGGTATTGTCTGCTTTTGCAATGCACACATTTTACACATTTACAAGTATGTGGACCTTCAGTAATTGCTATCTAGAAACGGATTCCCTTTATTATGTTAGGATACAAATTTGAGGAACCTAGGGTTCTTCTCAGAAATGTTGTGATGGACAGAAATGAATAGAGGTGTCCATGCTATTACATGGTAAAGGCTACTTGAATTATACATATTTTTGAAGAGTAGATGTGAAAGCAAATGGACTACCTCTCAAAACGTTTGCTTTCCGATTCCTGCCCTGCTGTAGATATTCTGGCCATGAACAATTATTCAGAGAGCAATTCAGGGTTTTAAACATAAAGCCATTTTAGGTGCCCCGTTTGGTATACTGCCCGGCCTCCAGCTCCGCCCCAGCAGACTGTGTGCCTCCTGTAGGTCCGGCCTGCATCTGCCAGCCCCACGTGGATGTTTTGGATACCTTCAGATGTTTACAATGGCAATAGGTGCTTATATTTAGGCTCTTGAATTGCACCCTCAATTTGTATGTGCTCCAGTTTCCTGTCTGTAAAATGATAAAATAAGCCTTGCTTTCTCCCAGCTTCAGTCTGTGCCAGCGTTTGCGGAGCTGACACCAACGTTCAGAGGGCCGAGAATGCCAAAGACATTTCCAGTGCAAAATCCTCATGAATTCAGTTGAAGCCTGTGCACAGAACCTGTCATGAGATCCTTACAGGAAGCAACTGTCTGCCTCTCTGCTTTTTGGGGATGGCCAATTCCCTTCCCTGAAGCATCTTTCATAGCTTGATGGTGGGCTACATGGTCTGGCTCTGCACCCTGGCAATTCATGCTGACATCCCATCTACAGAAGATGCAAACCCTCCATAAAGAGGGCTTCTCCCTACTACATGTACGCACAGGGGTGCCTGCAGCAGGCCATGGCCTTGACTAGAGCCTCTCCTCATTCTGTAACAGGAATAAATTGTACCAGCTTCCACTTCCATATATTAATTACACATTGAGGGTATTTGTGTAAAATAGCACCATTTGCCAATAATATAAAGCTATTCTCTGCTTGACATCCAGACAAATAGAAAATTCTGCTAAGAGTCTATTTTCTCATTCTGTAAAGAATTTCAATAAGGTATCTTTCGTTTTAAAAAGTCTATCTTCTCCTTATTTAAAGGTATTAAGCAGTCCTTCATTCTGGTGGCTGGTTTTCAGATGCTTCAGGCTCTCTGATCATCAGAGATCAAGAATATCACCCACTGTCCTTCTTTGGAGCTGGGATTTGTGACAGCCCATGGTAAATGCCCTGGAACAGGAAAATATTCCGAAGATAATTTAACTGCACCAAATTATTTCGGAAAGTGTTTATTTAAGAGGATTCTGCACTTCAGTGATACACTTATTGATTTGATATAAAGAGAAAGTATTCATTTTCTGGTTATATTATTTTATCATGTTAGCTTTCTATTGAATTTTACTTTTTGTTGCACAGGGAATTTGTTCTCAAAACAAATGTGTTAGGTACTCAATTTGAAATGGTTTTATTGGATTTTTGATTGTGTTTTTCCCTCCAGCTGACTTCCATTTACTACATCTATCCTTTTCATTTAAATATTTCCCTGTGTAGGAATTCACCACTAGGAAGGCCTATAGCATCAGGATACCTGCCACTCCGTCCATTTTTAAACATTTCCCCGGAGTAATTAGTTTAATCACTGTAGAATGCCGGCAAGAAAGTTCATACGCCTCCAGACCTGTTTTCTCACCATTCTGGGTATTTACCATTTTCTTGGGCTAGCTGGGACCGAGGGGGCCAAAAGCCTACCTAACAATCATGAAACACAGGAGCCGCTCCCAAGCCCCATACTGGCCTCCTTGGTGATCTCAGAATAGTGGCCTCCCATCAATGGGAGCTCAGAGAGTTTCAAACCCTCTGCCTCAGACTTCCAAGTAAAATACAGCCAACAAAACAGCCAACCCTGGCACATGGTTGGTGGCAGTGGAGGCTGCAGTTCCAGCCAGTGCTGCTGGGATCTTGGGAACAAACTTGAAAATCACAGGCTTCTGGATGACTTCGAGCTAAGAACCACCAAAGCTATGAATAACTGGGGGAAAAAATAAGACAGATTAGACATACCAATGGAAAGATCCATATTGTACAAAGTTACTGCTTTGTCATATTCCCACAGCCATTTTCCTCCTGAAATTGAGATGGCAAGCACAGAAATATCGAGGAATTTCTAAATGGTCTTGTTTCTTTTAATACTTTGTCTCTGGTGAGATCCCTGAGCTCAAAGTATGAGAAATTTGAGGTACTACAACAAATGGCATCAGCCACTCATCCCTTTGACAGCTGGCTCTGGGTAATTTAGGCCTCATCTGAAGTTACTGAAGTCAAGAATATGACTCAGCTATACCTACATGTGTTCCAATCACTTCTCTAATTACAAAGTAGACAATCTCTAACTGTTAGTATTCTCAGGGGAAAAGTTAATTCACCTGCCAATCAGTTTGTAGATTAACCTTTCATCTTTGTCGTGAACTTATCCTGAGGAATACCTCTACTACTCCATGACCTAAAAATGTTTAATGTTCACAACATCATTCTCGAGTGAACCTCTCCACTCTGCAGTGAATGAATTGCATTTGGCTCATGCGGTAGTTTTAATAATATGCTTCATATACGTATTCTCCAGTTCCCATCACCATAGTCCTGGTAGACATACTGTATGTACAGAGTAGCCCAGGTTACATCTTTTCCTCCTGCACGTGTAGTCGTAATAATTGAGCTGTGAATAGGCTCCAGTTGAGGTCATTAGGGGTGAGATAATCTCCAGGGCTTTCTCATGTGCAGGCCTGGATGGAGAAAGAAGTCTTGAAGCACAGGTTATGTCTGGTCAAGTTGGACAGAGCTTGAGTATTCATCCTGCTTCTTACTGAAGACGGAGACCTCTGCAGTTCTGCAATACATTACCTGATCTTGTAAATACATGTGTAGATGTTCCCAAGCAAAATCTCCTAATTAGTAAGCCTTAAGCCATCAAAACATAACTAGGAATTACTCTATGAGAGGTCTCCAGACACTGGACATATGAATGTATTTATTTAACTAACTGCTAAGAATTTTTAGAAGATCATTAGTGTCACCACTGCTTTCAGCTGAGCTGTGCTGAGTGCGTGACGGGGCAGGCTAGATAAGCAGCTGAAATATGAAATGAATACAAACAGATGAATTTGCACTGACAAACAGAAGAAAAATTTCTCATTCAACTTCAGTACCTGCTTTTGTGAGCAAACAGTCCTGAATGTGGAATTTGTTCAAAATCAGAACCTCTGAGCGCCTCAGTGTCCTTCCCATTTTATTCAATGGGAATGAGAATTTCCTTAAGGGGACCAGGGATATTATGAGGGGTGATTGGTCAAAGTTTACGGGGTGCTAGAACACATACAGTGTTTACAGAACTGATGACATTTACAGCATAGAGCATTTATGGAATTTGAAGTGTGCTTGTGCAGCTAATTAGGAGAATAGCAAGGGAAGAATCCGCACAGACATGACTGGATGTAGGAGATGGGAATTTAGAAGTGATGGAGAACCCTATAATCAAATACAGCAAACTCTGTGATCTTAAGAAATATACACTCACAGGAACTGTCTGAAAATGACAAACCTGGGTCCCTAGATTTAGACATTTAAATCCATATGTATGCATTTAGATTCCACTGCCAAAACGGACTATTAGATCACAAAATTTGATCTGCAGTATATTAGAGCTATTACTTCATCACCCAATTAATTCTGTATGGAGCCCAATAACTTCTGTTTGATGAAAAGATAATTTGTGTTTGACTAATCCATAACTTCTAGCAGAATATCTTGTCTTGATCTGACAATTGCTGGAGACAGAAAATCTATTGCGTGGTAGATAGTTTGAATGGTTAATCCCACTCACTGTTAAAAAAAAAAAGATATCTGACTTCTGTCCTGGACTGACTTAGCTTCAGATTCCAACCACAGTTTCGTTCTCTACTAATTTCAAGATCACTTCAGTGCTCAGTGTTTTCTCCCAGGAAAGGGATTTATGCACTCTAATCAAATCCCTTCTCAATTTTCTTTCTGATAAGATAAAGAAAAAAGATTTTTTTTTCCAGTTCTTAGATCACTTTTACTGCAATTTTTTCAGCACTTTCTCCATCTTTCCAATGTTGAAAAAAATACCAAACCTGAGCCTCATATCCTAGCTGTTGTCTTGGCAGAACAACGTACGCAAGTGTTATCACCCCTCTACTCCTATTCATTACTTCCATGTTCGTACAGCCAGGACGTGTCCCTCACGGCACAGCGTTGTGTTGGGAGGGGTTGTTGAATTCCTAGTCCGCTAAGACCATGCTTTGTGGGATACTATCGACTATTATTTTTTTTGTTTGGCCTGTATTTAGCAAACCAAAAGAAGCAGCTCCTTTTCCTAAGGTGTTTGCTTTCTTGTTCTGGGCCTGACCATTCTGCTTCCTTGGTCTTCCAAGAGCCCGCAGCGTGCCATGGGACTTCCTAGACCCGCTCTATCCTGCATTGCCACTCAACACAGCAGTTTGGATTTCCCTCATTAATGCCATTCCTACCTACTGCAGAGCTCTCTATGGCTCTACTTTACCTAGGAGGAATTCCCGCTTCCCAGGCTTGGGAGTTTCTCCTGGATGCACCCTGACTCTACATCATGTGAGCCTACACACAGACCAATACCCTCCTACCACCATCCCTCTGGTTTCTACCCCAAGAACTGAGCTGTCCTGGCTGGAGCCACTCTACGGTCCTGAATACACCTACGCTGAGTCTGTGTGGGACCGTGACCCCAAAGAGCCCACTGGGCACATCAGAAGGCAAGGATAGCTGTCATCTGTCTAGGTTGCCCCAGCATGTGTAAGTTAGAAAGCGGTACGTTTCAAAAGAAGATGTCCACTACATAATAGACCCTTTAAAAAAAAAAAAAAAAAACAAACAAGAAAAGCAATATCCAATCTTGGAAGTCACAGTGAGGAGAAGACAGGAGGCAAGAGTAAAATGGAGGACTGAATATGGCATTGAATTATCTGAGGCTTAAAAGTTGGCAAAGACAAAGTGCTTGAAGTAGAAGGTAGCAGCTGAAATCCATATTAGGAATAACAAACTGTTGATAAGCCAGAGAGGAGAATTATATGAGGAACAGAGATTGCTGTTAGCCAAGGGGAGATGTGAGAGATGCTAAATGACAGAATTATATTTGTTCTGAGGAAGCAGAACATAGACAGTCAAACACATGAAGACTGCTGACAGCAGAGACTGAGAACGGAGAGGACAGCCTGGCCGTACGGACTATTCCCACTGTTCTCCGCTTACACCAGTGAATCCATAGGGAAAGAACATTTATACTTCCTGAAATTCAGAATACTCTCCCTCCACCTCTGATCCCTATGGCTGAGGCAGTAACTTTGCTCTAATAGCAGGCCTAAGATCCACAAAACAAAAAATAGGAGCCATCTCAAGGCATTTTTCATTGGGAAGTTATTTTAATGCCAGTCAGAGCTGTGCTGGCCCCTCATACATTTCCAAACTCAGTGTTAAGGAGAATTTAAGGTGACTAGGAGGCATTCACCAAGGAAATATCATATTTGACAACTGAATTTCTTTCTCAGCTGATCACTGGGGTTATAGAAAAATGGGTACTGTATTGCTTATGTAGCCCTTAGCCAGCAAAGCAGGTCAACATTTGATTCTCACTGCTCAGTGTAGGCAAGCAATTTAGTTACACCACTGAGAGAGAAAGATGGTGAAAGCCAAAACCCACTGTCAAAGACAGTAAGTTCCTGGGAGAAGAGAGAGAGAATCTTGTTCAGCAAAGTGGGAACATTTTACAAGCTCACAAAAGCTTGCGGTACTGGTCAAATGCCAGGAATCAGATGTTAAGCAGATTAAAGAATGGACTGGCTCACCAGCTGCAAGCTGAATGAACGCAGAAGGTTTCATTTTGGATCGATGGTCTCCAAAGCGGGCTAAAGCCTGCTGATGAAGGAGCACCAATACACCAGACTGCGTTCCTGGTGCCAGGAGAGTACCACCAGCCACTGATGCTCAGCCCCAGCAGAGGGAAAGCAAGGGATCCTTGCCTGCATCAGGAACAGAACTTTTTGTAGTTTTGTTTTGTTTTCTGAATCCCCCACAGTATAATACTATCCCCAAACTACCAGATGATTATCGAAAGTTTAAGATAGGTACAATTTGTCTCCTTGGAGTACTTCACAATATTAGCTTTAGGTTTCAGAGTGTTGAGTGTTAAATTACTCATCACAAACAAAAGAACTACTGCAGGATAGGTGTTGATAATAATGCCTGATAGCTGTGCGTAATGTTTTGATTGGCAGTAGGTAGTCTGACTACTACAGGAAGCAATTGGCCAGAGGATCTTGTTGAGGCATAAATAGTCAAAAAGCAAAAATTGTACACCTGAGAAAAATTTGCACAGAGAAATTATGGAGCTCTGTCTACTAATTCCCTACCAAACAAAAAAGGGCTTTTCCCTTACCGGTGGATTTGTCTCCTATGCAATGCAAAGAGAAATATGAGACTCTGAAGGGAGAGACGGATATTTGCATGCAAAACAGTGGTGCTTTAAGAGGTTTTTGCCCTATGGTCATCAGAAGGTAAATGGGAATTTATGGTGGTGAACAACTTCTCATTAAGGTAAATGTGAAATGAACTGTGAATACAGGACAGAGTGTAAGAGAGAGAAATTGTAATAACACTCAAGGAAGTATACCCAATGCCAAACTGCAAAAAAAACCCCACATTATTCCTTAGTCTGGTCATGAAGGCACTGACATGGCATAATTAGTGGGACATGGGACCGAGACGACCAGCACTTCATGGAAAGTGTTTTCCAGCAGACAAGGAAGTTCTCATCAGAGAAAAAGGTGAAAAAGGGCCTCCTCCTATCTTCATTCAGCTCCTGGTCTGAAGTTCCCTTTCCCATAAAACCCGGACCAAAAGAAGAGCTAGATATTCTTTTCTCTTTGGGAATCAGTGGTTATAGAAGAAAACATATGAGATACTTTGCTGCATAGGGAGCCAAGAGAATTAAAGAAATATGCATAACATGGCTGTTTCCTACTGTCAACAAGGGGAGAAATTCTGTGAGAGATGGCTGATGCCAAACATTTTTCAACGCTTGATATGTCAGCAAGGTTCTGGCAGGTGTCCTTAGGAAAACAGAGCACTCGTCTGAGCATGTTCAATACCCCCTTGGGAAACAGTGTTTTCTCAGACTGTGTGAAGAGCCCAGTGCATTTTCACTAGAAAATACAACTTTTTTCGTAGTAGATAAACCCCTGAGATTTACCCATTGGAGGTCCTGATGTGGAGGAAAAGAAAAAAAAAGAAAAAGAAAAAGAGAACACAGTTTTAATGCTCTGTGAAGCTTTAGAGAAAATCAACGCTTCTGCGCTGAACGTAAGAGAAACATAGACTCTGTGGAAGGGAAATTACCTACTGCAGCTGGTCAGAGTACAGCACAGTGTACTTCAGAGTAGAGCACAGTGTACTGCAGAGTGCGGCACAGGCTGTCACATCTCCTCTGACAGGAGAGAGAGGGACACAAGGACTGGACTGTGAAGGGAACACCTACATGGTGTGGGTGCGTGACCAACACCTAGGAGAAATAACGTGCAAAGTCAGGCAAGAGACATCGGATACAAATCATTGTAAAGAGAAACTGAGAGTTAAATGAATCCATGTTCTGCAGTTAAGACTTCTGAGGATGAGCTCAAACTAAGTGGTCTCCAGATACTTTCAAGAAGGTCTTGGCATAGATGTCCTTCTCCGGCATAGCCAAGATTGGGGTTTATGCATCCCACTTGCTAACAAGTGGAGTGTTAATATACTCAAGAAGAGCAGGAGGAGCATCAGACTTAGAGTGTGGGTGTTAAAAAGTTTCAGGGTTTTATTTATGGGAGGCCAAGGTTAGCTGAAATTACCATAAACCACGTTTTGCCACTGCCAAAAGGGACCTGTCAACTTTCCCACCTCCGCCCGTAAGAACAGAAAGATTATTTTTCCAGCTACAAGTGTATCATTTGCAAATTAAATATAAATGAGAAGATATTTAATGGTTCAGCCACAATCTTGATGGCATCTGACAAAAAGGCAGGAGACAAAAGTCCATGATAGATTATGTGCTTGACAACTTGAATTTTTACACAGAAAACCCCAGAATGTTTTGGGTTGACAACTAATTAATTAATCTTAATTAATTAATTGAGACCAGCAGCACAGTTCCAGCCCTTATTATCAATATAATAAAGACTTCTAAGAACTGCCAGAACTTAGTGGTCATGAGTGCAAGGAATATGCAGGGAAGTTCAGGTTTAGACATGCAACTGCTCGTCCCACCTATCCCGAAGCTAACAGACATCTAATAATAGCACATCTCATTAAAGAAATAAAATCATGGAATCATACTCTGATCTGCATTTTGGACTGTTAGGCACCAAGATAACACCAAGAAAAGCCAAGGCTGTCTTCTGGGAACACCTGCAGTTAGTAGAAAACTTAAAACAAAAGTGTGGGCACGGTTAGAAAGCAACAGCAGGGTACACAAACTGTACTGCAGATACAGAAGGAGAAAAATGAAGTAAAACAAAGCCAGCCAAGTTCATGGTCCTGAGAGCTCTTAGCACTCTTCATGAGAATGACAGTGCAATTATTTATGTTCAAACACATTATGTTGAGCCCTGAGGTCAAAACAGGTATCTCGGTGTTGATGGAAGGCAGAGACGTTGTGGGCTGCTGAATCGCCCATTTTGCCCAGAGAAGTCCAAAACTGGAAACAGCTGTTTATTGCTAATTTCTGATGGCCTTATGCTTAATTGGGAAAGGAAAATGAGGGAATTATATCTCCAGGAAGGTACAGTAGGAGCTGGTTGGAGCTGGTTGAAGCTGGTTGTTACGTTCTTCAGCGATTCACATTGTGTGCAGTTGACCAAACTAAAACTCAGATATTGAGTGGAGCAGATCTCTGACAGATTCTTTGGCTCAGCCATTGCTCAGAAGAGGCACATGCTTCTCCTTTAGCGAGCCTAAGCAAGATTATGGTTTTCTCTTTCTTTAACATTGTCTGGATCAGCTGCCCAGGCTTAGGATCTTTGCCCCTTTGGAGAACTTGCTGCAGAGCACACAAATGGTTTTTCAGCAGAGGCAGCACCTTCTCTCTGTTACGTTGCTTTTATGGAGAGACTCAGCTCTTCCAAATCCTCCTGTTGCAGCTCTCTCAAGAGAAAACTTCTCATGGACTCCTTAGGGATCTTCCTTTCATTTTCTTTAACACTTACATCCATTTAGATGGAATTAATTCTGGTTGTATTCTTCCTTCTCTCATTCTACTTCTAGATTAGTTTAGAGGTTGTTAATTATCACAAGCTAGAGCTTTGCCATATCTCTGGCTGCTTTACTATAGTATTTCATTAATTTCATTTTAAACCATTCTTCAAAATTTTTAATGGCCCTTTTTGTCTTTTGAATAACACCAGTTTGGGCTTTACCCTTGCCTTCCTTCTCCTTTTACATCTTAGCTAAGGTTACTTTCTTCACAATCACTCATCCAGCGACTGTCAACCTGCATCCTAAGCAAAGCCCCAAAAGTTCGTCCCCATCTAGTCCGCACACAATGTCCTTGATGGTAATAACAGTGCTGTTGCCAGCTGCTGCCCTGGGTATCGTGATCTGATATTGAAAGCGCTCACTCCAAAGCGAGCCTGGGGACAGCTGGTCTGCAACACAGCTCCCCTGTGTTACGGGCACGTGCTCCAAGCCCTGGGCCACGAGGCAAAGCAAAAGGGGCACTGCACACCTTCTCACAAGTCAGCTGTGTCCTGTTGGGCACCTGCTTTCGGGTGACAGCTTGGTGGCGTGAGTCCCAGCAGCTCTCCCCTCTGCCTCCACTGGCTCCAGGAGGAATCCATGACTGGTTACAGTCTGGAGCTTCCCTTTGACCACAGCTTTTTTTTTCCTTCTAAAAGAAGACTTCCCCCCACCCCCCCCACCCCCAGCTCCCTGGGATAAAACTATTCTATAATTAGAAATATTTTTTTTAGGAAAAATAATAGAAAATATAGTTTTACTTAACATTTAAATATTTTTCATAATGTCAGTTGTGATTAACAGTGCTATGGAAAGATTCACTCCCCTGGAAACTTTACTATCCTCAATTTCAGAAATTTGCACTGGGGACAAATCTGGTATGCTGTAACTGCTTTCACAAATCATCTAATAATGATATATACTATCCATGTATTCTCTGGCTGAAAACAGAGAATGAAATCTGAAACACAATGATAGAATTATGAAATTAAACATTGCTGAAATTCAGTCTTTTTCAAAACTGGTGTTTGTGCGGCATATCAGAAACATTTGAGTTCACCCTGAATTGAAACAATAACAAATTCTCAGATGTCAGCATTTCTTACAAAAATCATATTCCGTATCTCAGCCAGTCTTGTCTAACAGGATTTTCTCAGCACTGTTCCCAAGGTTTTTCCTCCTTAAAAGATAGCATTAATACCCCCACGAAGACACTTTTCTCTCTTCGTTACATTTCTTTTAACACGTTGGTGTACACCTATTGACTAAATAATTAGCATTATTGTGTTGCATATAATGAAATAACCAATGGTGTCTTATTGGAGAATCCGATTCAACCTCTATTCCTTTTGTTTTGTATTAAAGCATCATGAAAAAGTTACAAAGTCATCTAGTCCTGCTCAAAGCATGGCTGACTTCAAAGGTAGATCGAGTTGCTCAGGGCATTGCCCAGCAGAGTTTTGAACATCTCTAAATCACCTAGGTCTGTATGATGTGAAAACTTGTAAGAGGCTTGGAGTCAGGACCTGCGTCTTCTGTTTATAGCACCAGTCCATCCATAGAGCCATAAATCACTTTGATGTGTAAAGTACACAAGAATGAGTAGCCTTTCTGTAAGAAAAAAGTGCTTGCTTTGCCTACTTGCACATGGTTGACATACCAAAATGACTGACATAAATGTATAGAAGGCACAAACATACAAAAATGTGCAGGCACTGGCCTGGTTAATACAAACATAAAGAGGGAAAAAACCTGAAACAACTGTACTCACCAAAACAGCTTGTTTTTTTCTTGTTCACTCTGTTTATCCCCTAACTTTTAACTCCTTAGGACACCCACCTTTTCCTGTGCTTGCCTTTCAGACCACAAGGATTTTAGATCAGGGCTCACACGTAGCTTTCTGCATTCTGCAGGGCTGATAAATAAAAAATACATGAAAATGAATGTAACTAAAGAATTAGTATCAATACCTCAATAGACACTGTAATTAGCAATACACCATTTGTGAGTGAGAAGTTTTTACATTAAGTGAAATGAGAAGAATGAAGTGATTACCTCTGTACTTACATCTTCCTTCCATTTCCAGATGTATTCTCTAACAAAAGCCTAAACAAGGTGCAGGCATGCACTAGTCTGTCATGCTACTGTTATGTTGCCAAACAGGTAGCATGAATTTCCCTCAGCAAGCTATAAAAAGTGCAGAAGTCAATGAAGCAGGATTTATGGTTAGAGAAAGAGATTACAGAATGAGACTTAAGCACATGCTTAACTGCTTTGCTGAGCTAAGGCGTATATGGGGGCACTGATAACTTTAACATTTGCAAAATCCTTCATGATAGCAAACTGCCATTAACCCTAAAATGGTTATATCAAATAACATCATGATGCCAGCAGCTTATTAACAGAGCTTTTATTTTTAGTGGAAGTGGAACTGCTTTCTTACTGTATCCTATTTCATGTCTTGCAAAGGTGTTGGTTTCTGTCATTTTGTTGCATAGATAATTTAGACTGATATCAATTTTCGTCATGACAGCTTAGCTCTGCAAGATAGCACTGCACTTTTATTCTTAAAGAATAAATAATGAACTTCAAATAATGTGGAAAGAATACATGTAAGAGTTGAAATTATTGTCTTTTTGAGGACGATAGGTGAAATATTAACAGGAATATATTTAATTGGTAATTATTCTCTGGAGAAGGTGCGGTTCATTATTTTTTAGATCCGATTTTAGAACAGACTATAGATGCAGTATAGAAGCAGTTTTTAATACCATGGCTGGTTACAGTTATCATAATAAAGCAAGTTAAAGTGGGGAAAGTGGTATAATTACATGCATGGCTTTGCAGCTCTAGGTTACTGATTCATATCCAGGTCAGATAACCAATAGAAGTAACTAATTCTCAGAAATTATAACTGATTTCGGTACTGTTCAAGACACTTAAATAATAAAAAAGGTGACAGTGTAAGTGTTTATTCAATACTTTACCATTGTAAATTATTGTATATCTTGTAGCTTCAGAATAAATCAGTCCTTTCATAAATTTGATGTGAGATAACCCGTGATGAGAAAGCCTCCAATAGTCTTTATCTTTTAGTCTTTAGTATGATTATTTTAAATATGTATGGCCAGACTGTCTCTTGCATCAAGATTCTCCCACAGGCAAACTCTCTGATCCTCCCTTATCCTTGAGCTGTTCCTCAAGCTGACCTAGTCCTTACGGTGCTGCCTATGGATCTGCAAGACGTCAGATCCCAGCAGTGGTTGGCAGGTGGACTCCAGCCTGCTGTGCCCATAGTCTTTTCCTTCCCAAAGCTTGCCGATTTAGGCTGGAAGCCTTCACCTCCCCGCTCGGGGACTCCCAGCTACCTGTTACCAGAGTCCTGGGAAACCGGTCCATTGACCCTATGTGTAATGAAGATCTAGTTGTAAAATACTGCCTTTTAAAATAAAAAAAGGAAATTATTTCATGAATGGGGAACTGCTATTGATTTGCCGACGCAGTCTATGTTGTCTGGATATTTAACTACTCGATCAAAGCTATTGGCATCCCTCGCTTGAGACATATGAGACAGATTGCTTCCCCAGAGTATCTCCTCCATTTATTTCAATTTTCCTGTTGATTCCTCCAGGTAATGTGCATAAAAGCTACACTATATATGTATACACACACGCTCTCTCTCTTTTTCTGGAAGGGCACAAACTTGATCAAAGCACCATTTCATTTTTCTACCTTTCTATCTGCTCAGCCTTTCTTCCAATGCTAAGGACTAAAAAGTGCAAGAAGATGTATGAGATGATCACAGGATGGCTGAGGTGGGAAGGCACCTTTGGAGATTGTCTAATTCAACTCCCATACTTAAGCAGGATCACTAACAGCAGGTTGCTCAGGACCTGATTCAGTCAGGTTTTGAATATCTCCAAAGTTGGAGAGTCAACCTCTCTGAGAAACCTGTTCCAGTGTCTGACCACCCTCACAGTGCATAAGTTTTTTTCTTATGTTTAAATGGCTTTTCCTGTCTTTCAGTTTGTGCCCATTGCCTCTTGTCCTCTCACTGGGCACCACTAAGAAGAGCCTGGTTCCATCTTCTTTGCACCTTTTAGGTATATATACCTTAAATATAATACCTTAGGTATATACACCTTATATATAAATACCTTTAGGTACATTCATAAGATCCCCCTGAGCCGCCTCTTCTCCAAGGTAAACAGACTGAGCTCTCTCAGTCTTTCCTCATAGGAGAGATGCTCCAGTCCCTTAATCATCCCTGTGGGCCTTTGCTGGACTCTCTCCAGCGTGTCCATGTCTCTCTTGTACTGGGGAGCCCAGAACTGGATACTGGACTCCAGATGTGTCTCACCAGTTCTGAGTAGAGGAAGGATCAACTCCCTCAACCTGCTGGTGATGTTTTCCTGCTAGGATGCTGCATAAGATGCTGGTGGCCTTCTTTGCCGCAAGGGCACGCTGCTGGTCGATCCGCTTAGTGTCCATCAGGACCCCCAGGTTCTTTTCTGCAAAGCTGCAGAAAAGCAGCCGGTCAGCTTTCCAGCCTGTCCCTGGTGCATGGGGCTGTTTCTTCCCAGGTGCAAGACTCTGCACATCATGAAGTTCCTGTCAGCCATTTCTCCAGCCTGTCAAGGTTGCTCTGAATGGCAGATTTTGGGGTGGTTCAAGGATAAGGCCCTACAAAGGCAACCAGCTCTAGGTGGCCTTACTTGAGCAGGGGGGTTGGACCAGGTGACTTCCAGAGGTCCCTTCCAATCTCAACCATCTCGTCATTCTGTGAAATGTGAGTCTTCTTCCAGTTATCTGAAGAAAGCACCTCATCTACTTCTCCTTCCTGTTCAGGTGGTCTCTAGCAGACACCACAATGAAACTCGTTTTGGTCTGCCATCTGATCCTGACTAATAAACTCCCAGCTGGCTCACCATCCCTTTGCAGGCAAAGCTCTGTGCACTCCTGCTGCTCTCTCAAATAATGGGCAACTCCCTCTCCTTGCCTTCTTGGCCTGCCCTTCCCAAAGAGCCCATATCCGTTCATTGCAGCACTCCAGTCATGTGAGCTACCCCACCGTGTCTCTTTGTGACTCCAGTGAGGTCATAGCCCTGCAACTGCACCCAGACCTCTAATTCCTCCTATTTGTTCCCCATGCTGCACAAGCACTTGAGAGAGGCACCCTGTCACACTGGTTTCCCAGAAAGAATACGACAGCTTCTTGCTTTCAACATCTGTGATGCTGCCCAGGCTGCTGATCTCCTGCAGCTCCTTCACTTGTCGATGCAGACCCTCCACCAGTGCCCATCTCCTGCTGCCCCAACCTCAACGAGGGGTCCCAGGCGCCCCAGCAGCCCCAGACCCAGGCAGCTGTGTCCTCCTTTGGAAGCTTGGTGTGTCTTGAGGTCTCTGATGTGCGGGGGTAGCTGCTCCAGCAGGTGCTGGGGACCATGCCCTGGAGAACCACTACTGCAGGGCACCATTTCTGGTCCCATTTCCTGTGCCCTTCTGCAGAAGTGGCTGCCCAAACTGCTGTGCCTGCTGGCTGCCTCTGTCGACTGGGCTCTCAGGTAAGGAGGATGAAGGTTTCTTGAAGAAGCTGAAGCTGTCTGGAGTTTCCATAGGACCAGTGTGGCTTGCGCAGGAGGAACAATCCTCGTACTGTAGGATTTAAAGCAAAGTAGCAGCACTAACCATGCTATGAGACCTGTGAACTTGCAGCTGGCTTGGAGGAAGTTCATCAAAGCAAAAAAATGAAGAAACAGGGAGAAAGGAAATGACAAGCAGTAGGCCAAGGAGCAACAATCTGGAGCTGAGGTTTGGAAAGGGATGACTACTATGCTTCAAAGAGACAGCAAGGCAGCTTCAAGCCACAGTGTTGGTAAAGAACAAAGCTCCTGTACAAATAAACAAGTGCCGACATTAGTGAATGAAGAGAGTGATTGTAAAGAAGAACCCCAAACAAACCCTGAAACAAATTCCTAACAGCATCATTCTCACTAGGAACGTGGCAAGAACTCCCCTTTCTCTCTCAAGGCACTTCTGTACAACATCTGGACAGGCGATCGCATATACCCCTAATCACAACTCGAAACTGGCACAAAAACAGCAAGAAAAGAGGAGTCGTAAATGGCAGATCTGAAAGATGCTTTCAAGCATCCAATGGAGTAGTTTTTCCCACAAACCATTTGCCAACATCCTGACACACAAACACCTCTATATTTATACAGTGTGTGATTTATATCTTGCCAATTGCAATATATGTCTCTTTAGGGATGGCTTCTATCCATACTGGCACCAGCAAAGAGCTCACAATATTTCTGCTCTTCAGAGATTAAAAAGAAAATAACTATGTGATGTGTCAAAGAGAGGTAACAGAAGCTGGATATATGTCAACAGAAGCCTTTTAGCACTAAAATACAGACAAGGTACCTGATATGCAGATCGTTCTGAAATTCATCACTTTTGAAGATAAAGCATGCAATTAGAAGGTTTTTCTTCTCTTTATGGGATGATTTATAACACTACTTTCCTTAATAAGACATTGTGTAAACACTTTCTTTTCTTATGGTGTTTTACATCTAAAACACTGTGCAACCAGTACACAACTATCGTTTTCCTGTTTCTTTCATCAAGTTAGTGACCCAGCTGCTGTGTGGCATATTGTGTGACAATGCAGAGAGAGGAGCAGTCTGTGCCCACCACAGTGTCATCCAGTTGAACAGAGCCTCACACACGCGTAAAAAAAGGAAATATTCTCCCCATGTCACAGGGAATTAGAAATGGTCAGGTTTTTTCTTGTTTTTGTTTGAAAATGCCAACTCATCAAAATCAAACCTATTTTTAGGAAGCATCTTCAAGAGTCTCCTGATTTGGGGCAGATGTTTGAAAATGCTGGAAGAAATTATTTTAATTAATTAAATTAAATCTCACCATCTCTTAGCGGACTGTACTCAAAAAGAAAACACACAGAGAAAGTTAGGTTACCCAGTAACGCATACTGTGTTTGACTCCAACGCTATTTAGAGTAACCTGCCCCACATTATTTAAATGCAATCCTTCCTTTTGAAGCTGGGCCACTTTCCAGCGAATACAAGAGTCACGGGAGTGGGTGGGAATACTAGCAAGAAGACTAACAGCTCTCGCTCTGAGTGCTCTGGATATGTATTCTGCTTTCTAAAGATACTTGCTACAGCTACGGTTTATTCTGCTAGTTTGCAAAAAACTGTGGGCTAGTTTCACACCTTCCTTCTCCTGTGTAGAAAACAACCGGCACTGAGAAAATTACAAGATTCATGTAGAGAAACCCCAAATACAGCATCACTCCGTGGCTTCGTGGTTATGAGCCTCATGAGGGATGGATTGATAGGGGAGATCCTTGGCTTTTGTGCCTATCAATGGCCATTTATGTATTGTACATTAGACATATGTTGGATAAAATACACAACATGGGAAGGCACAAGGATTACAATCACTGTTTTCCCTCTGCCAGAGCCAAGCTCAGGTCCTGACCATTAACTTGCATAGCGATATGTGCAGCTCTTTGCCCTTTCCAGCCCGTCTTCATAGAAGAGGTGCTCCAGCCCTCTGATCATTTTTGTGGCCCTCCTCTGGACCCGTTCCAACAGGTCCATGTCCTTCTTATACTGGGGGCTCCAGAGCTGGACGCAGTACTTTACAGTAACAGGACGCAGTTGCTTTACAGTAACTAATCGTGTGTATAAGCTGTGAGTTACCTGTAAAATACCCTGCGACTTCAGCAACAGTGAAGGTGTTACTCTCACACAAGGAGAGGTTTACTTCACAGTCCCCTTTCCTCCTATCACCCCCTGTCTTTGCTCTCCCTGCAGCCAACTTCTTCTGCCTCTCCTGTCTTTGCTATTGGAGGTTATGTGAGGGTAAAGCTTTTCTGTTACTTCTTTTAAAGCACCAATATTTTTTAGGGTTTCAGATTATATGGACAGGTACACAAATTAAAATATGAACTGTGACAATAATTAATGTAGTAGAACTGGGTGAATATCTAGTTTGTCATGCTGGCCGTTCTGAAATACCTGGAGAAAAGTTCATTTGACTCAGAGAAAAATGGTTGGTGCCACTTTCAGGTTTTATTTACCTTAAGAATATAATTAAATACAGATTTGAAAACATCTTTTTAGAAAATGCTAAATGAAACAGTGATTTTAATGAATGTGTTGAGTTTTTTTAATTGAAAAATACTTGTTGAAAAAAGCTGTAATACTGTAAAGAATGTCAGCTGACTTAAATCTGCATTTTTGGTGAAATGAAGTTGCAGTTGGATTTTTGCCTGTGTTTATTAGTCACTCCTTACAGAACTAAATGAATACTCTTTAGCATCACAGTTTATAGTGAGGAAACTGAACAGAAAGATCTAAGCAGTGTTTCTTGCTGAAGGGAGGACAACCTTAGAGCAAGGACTGCATTTCAAGAAACCTTAGGGCTCTGCTGGACGGCTTGTCTGGGCTGTTTGCCCATACCTCTGCTTGTGGTTTCCATCTACTGAGCAGACACTGAAAGCGACTCAACTTCATCTTGACATAGCAGGATGAACATCCATCAGTTAGAGTTTACGTTAAAACATCAGTGTTGAAACTACCAAAAGTGAGAAGCCGACACATGTTGACTTCAGCCATCGTTGCTCCATACACGATAACTCTTAGCAGAGGAAAAGGGCAGGGTTGGAAGGGATGTTACCGGTTTAAATGCCTCAGCAAGAATTCTTCTGCCAGTGCCCTTGTCTTTCAAGCCACACTTCTTTATCTCTACACGATCAAGGATTACGTTGACTTTTCCAGAACTGCTGAGCCAAAAAAAAAAAAAGAAAGAAAGAAAAGCAAGCCTAATTTCACCACTTACGAAGGTTAATGATGTAAATCAAAACCAAGAAATGCCCCTTCAAAACTCAGTTTCCTGAAGCCTGCAAAGAAAAAAGTGGAGCCAGATATCCTGAACAGAGCAGAATAACTCTTTGAATGAGAGCAGAATAACTTTTGACTCTCTGTCAAAAACTTCCCCAATTTTTCACTGGGGTAAAGCTTGGTGAGCTGGTCCCTGATCTGCACTTTCTTTGTGGCACAGGTAGACACAACAAAGAATCTCAGCTTTCCACTTTTGTAGGCCATCAGGAGTCAAAAGGATTTCACCAAATGTTGCATGTACATGTGTCTGAGTGCCCTATTGGGCACTATTAATATATCTTTACTTAGTATAACTGATAAGGTATATTTCCCAAGTCCTCTCTAAAGATCTTATGGATAACATACGTAATAAAGGTCTATTACTTCTGTAATGCTTCTAGATTAATCTAACCTACTGACTGTTATTAAGAGAAAATACACTCTGCAGTTACTACAAGTATGTCAAAATTAACACAAAGGAATCTCCCCCCACACATGAGCAAATATTTTTCTGTCAGTTAACAAAAACCTGTGATTTGAACCAAATATTTTCTGCACCTGTGTTCCATAAGGTTTGTATTTGATGGATTTGGATTTGAATGGAAAAAAGATGCTTATATGTTCTAGTAAAATATATTTGTGGATACGAACTTCTGTGTAGTACAAATTAGAAATCTGTAATGTACCCTCGTCCAATTAATATTGTTGGTAGAACCTGAAGATGTAAAGAACTCATGTGTAAAAAGAACTGCAGATGAGAAAAAATAAAAATCATATGCATTGTAAAAAATGTTAATAAATAAATAGCAGCTGATTATGCACAGACTGAATACTTATACTCCCAATTTCATGTAAGTAATGTATGCTAAAATAAATGTTGTATCTAGTAGCCCTTTTTACATAGTATTTACATTCTGTATATATATTTACATGTGTAAATGCAGTCTGCATGTTTGTGTGTATGTGTGTGCATTCATGCGTGTCACAAATTCTGTTAAAATGTTGTTCTCTAACATAAATCCACTTCAATGGCTTGATACATCTGTGACAGAATGAAGAAATGATCCCATTATACACAAAAAGCCTGTGTGTTCTGTTCGTACTCCTCTTTCCTGCAGAACTCGCTCAGAGGCTCACCTGGCAGTGCTGATCCGCACCGTTCACATCTACAGAGAAACCGCCGATGCTGCAAGCAGGCAGCGGGATTGTTTTAGACCTCAGCTCTATTAATATTTGGGTTCAGGACTGTAGCATCGTATAGATTTGCACAGGATAACAGTAATAAAAATTGAGCATTTTATCAAAGGTCACGAGGAACGTGGTGAGGGCACCTTATCCTACCCTATCCTACCTAACTCTGCCAGCTCTGCAGCGTTAGAGACAAAAATGGGAGAAGATTCCTATTTCCAGTGGCCTTTTCCAGATGAGGTGGGTTGGTACGGTGCTCCAGGAGTTCTTTCAGGACTGTGGTTCAGAGCACTGCACACACTCGAGTCCCACGCCATTCTGTGTACCGTGCGGCTGCCAAATTTAGATCTTCTCTAAGTTGCAGAACAAGAACATCTTCTTCCTATTTCTACATTTCTGGCCCGGTTGAAGTAGAAGGGTTTCACATTCAAGTCGCGCTGCGTTCACACCCCGACCTGTAATCAAAAGTCTGAATGTTGAAAAAAAAGTCACGGGACAAAAATACACCGCAGCTGCCAAGCGCATAAACACGAGAGCGGTTCCAACGACATATTTCTTAGATGTTTCATAAAAATGACATTTAAAAAAATGTTATTCATTACCACCTGGAGTAAGATTTCACGGCATGTCATTATGTTCTGAAGTAGTTACCACTTTGTTACTGATCCGGGTTGGTGAAACAGCACTCCAGCCTTGATTCCCTGGGCTTAGGTAACCGAGCGGTGAGTGGAAACCTGCGAGTCCTCTATTCAGTTTGGTAAACACGGGCTTGTCTGTCACTTCTCATTGTTCCTCTTCAAAGTACAGTCGCCACCTTATCTGGCAACAGCTTTCTTGAAGAGTGCTGCTCATGTGAAATAATCTTTCACCGCTGAGGCCAGCATTTCCCTAACACAAGAAGAAACATTTATCTTGCTGTTAATGGTTAATTAATTTTGAAAATGTATATTACAACACAATAAAAAAAAAAAAAAAAAAAAAAAGCGCCAGGCTGGACAATGGAGCAAAATGTCCCTTCCTCAAATTGACTCCTATTTAGTTCTTCCAATGTCATCCAAAACACAGATAACTTTTCTTTCATGAATTGTTCTCCTGAATGATTTATACATGTTGTGTTATCTGAGGCCCTTTCCAGATCCCCTTGTGGTTTCAGCCAGCCATCAGCTGCATAATTGTTAATTTTAACACTATAAAAGGTTCTGATGCCGAGGAGATAAAGCGTCGGAGGAAGAATTAATTGAAATGTATCTTCCAATCACACTGGTTCCCTACTTCCAGTTCCACAAAAATTATACATTGGATTTGAGGTTAAAATAAATTTACATTTGTGCTACCCATAAAGCTTTCGGACTAGTAGAAAATAGATAAGTTAATTGTTTCTAAAACCTATAAAGGGTTTACCCTGAGAATAATTCAGGGCAGTCTCCTGTTCATAGCCCACAGCACCGTGAGCAGCCGGATAGAGGATTCTTCCCAAGCTACTGCAGACATAATTGGTCAGGAGATATGTGACAGGAGTCTTTTACAACAGCAGGTGATAGACTGACAGAAAAGGAGCTCAAGCTCCACCAATATTTAATCTGGATATTAAACACTCTATGCTTCCTAGAGCTACTAATACTTTTTTTTTTTCCAGTGTTTACTCTCTGCCTGTATGCTTCAAGTGAAGTATTATGAGGTAAAGCTACCAGGTTTCGATTCTTTCATTTACATTTTTATTATAAATATATAAATACATACAAAACGTGCAAAATTAGTTTTAAAGGCTATTTGGAGGAACACAGTTGGGGCAAATGAATTCAGAAATCATGGGATTTGTATTTAATTTACGGTTAGATGACTGTAAAAGGCCATCCTCATTTAACTGAGGACCCCAAAATAGGCTAAGAATACCAGCTACACCCCTGTTAAGCCTTTGTTTGAATGCTACCGCTATTAACAAATTTCTTTTGCCAGATTCTTTAGAAATGGGCTTTCACTGGGTACTATGTATGTTTTCTGGGTGCAGAGGAGATTAAAAAGAGGCAATAAGGTCTGATGCTTTACTTCTTCACCCTCTGTTCACACAGCGTGGAAAGCTGTACAAGAGCATCAGCTTCTCACCTGGAAAAACCCCAGTTCAGACCCTGCACAGGGCAAAAATTGTGGAGGTGTCATCTCAGAACTCAGCAAATGTTTGTCCACACAATAAAGACACCACATTTCTGCCGTAAGGAGATACAGTGTAAAAACAGCAACAAACTGAGATGAAGGGGGACTGGGAGAAGCTGGGAGGGAAAGCTCACACAGCACCTGCCCACACTGTACTTGGATTTAGTCCATTTCGTGAGTCCTACTTTCGTGAATGCCAAATTCAACAAATACAGTGTAAGAAAAGACCAGTATTAGAATCTGCTTTATGCTAAGATGCATTATCACTTGGAGAACATTTTATTGCTTAGTAAAATACTCAATATTTTCCCTCACTATGATGTCTCTCTCAGAAAATAATAGCATGTTAGTTGTTTGAAGTCACAGAGCAAATGCAAGGATTATACAACTATAATTTTAGGACACAAAGGCACAGAGCCCCAAAGCAAACAAAGGTGCCAACTGAGCTGAGAACATACTTAGATATTACACAGCATATTGTATTAAGAACACAAGAGCGTCATCAAAAGCTCTCCTCAGCACAGCTCGACTGCGGCATACGGTGCCAGAAATGGGCAAAGTTTAGTCATTACGATTCGTGGAAAATAATTCCCATTTCTCAACAATCCATGTCTTTAATTGCATTTTCTGTATAAGCTGAATGTAGGTAGGTAGAACTGTAGGCAGAATTACAATGCAGCAACAGAGCACCAATGACTTTCTAAGCCTGGGATATTGGGTATTTAATTTTGCTTTTAAATCCATACCATGGCGGGCACTTACACACACAATAGAAAAGGAGATATGTCCCAATGAGTTTATAAGATAGTACGAAGAAAATGCATAATAGAGCAACCAGATATGTATAAATAGAATAATACAAAGAAATCTAATCTACTGCAAAGCCATAATTCAATCCTTCTGCAACACAAGCGTGAAGCTAAACTGGCTTATGAATAGCACAAGAATCCATATAGCCAGAACTATATAACCTATGTCAAATCAAAACTTTTGAATTATTGTTTATCACTGTTATTTCATTTTAATAGAAAAAAGGAAGACAATCAAATGACTATGTCAATAAATAAGCATTATTAAATTATAATTTTGTACCAAGCACATATGAGAAACGATAAGGTTTCTATGCTCTCTTTCCACCCTCCCTTTCTCACCCCTCCTTATCCCTTTCTTTTTTTTCTCTGTATATTTATGTGTTCATGTAAGAGGAGGGGAGAAGTGAATATTGAACATGGGAGGAAAATTCCAGCCTGGCTTACATCTTGTGCAATTCTCCTGATTTCAGGTCAGTAGGGATTTGTCTCATACCTTTTGACCTGAACACTTAATTGAAGTTCAGGGTCTTGTGAGGGTTTTTTTTCCTTTAGAAGGAAACATTTCAAATGGAATCAGAACTCTCTGATAAAACCTATTTATTTACAAAGACTTTATGAAGTCCCAGTTCCCTGAGCAGGGGAAGATTCAAGTATTCAGCTCGAAGACTTCCTTTCTAGGTTTTTTCTGATGGCCACAGTCTCAGTACTTTGTTCAGGCTCTATCTCATTTCTCTGTATTTATTCTCGTGGAGCTTTTCTTTCCCTCTTCCACACACACAGACTCACGTACACATCCTTCTCCATTAAAAACAATAGTCAGCCAAACCCCTCTCCTACACCATTCAAGCCTGTGCAGCCTACGTATGCGCTGTGGCTTTGAACAGTAACATGTGCTTTTGTTTGGGGTGGAGGTCGCTATTATTTCATAAAGCAGCTTAACTGTTTCTTACAGCTGCGTTAAAAGAAGGTAGTGGTTACGCCTGTAGCTGCAATGACATTTCACCCAACCCACAACACAAGGAACGTAACTCAGGATAGGGTATAGTCTAAGATATGAGAGACAAATGGGTGCCATCAGAGACGTAGAATGAGTCTTTTTACATAATTGACATAGTATATGACAATTAGTCTGAAGAACTAAACATAATTCAGCATAAATAAAGACCATCGTCTGCAAACTGCTTTGGAGATCATTGATAGAAGCGTTACTTGGCGGTGCGCTCCATCTCTCTGGAGCAGGCGATGGAGTGCTCTGCCTCAGCCACTGGCCATTGCTCCATGGCTGGTGCAAGAACCAGTCACTGCGACAATTAATGTGTTGAGCCACGCCTGAAAGAGCTAGGAAGGACAGCTACAACTTTAATCAAGAATAAATACATGTGCTTTGTCTAGCTGGAAACAGTTAAGAAAAGTGTCTTGAATGATCTGAGGCTGTAAGATTAATGCACATAAATTGCAGTGCATTAAACCTTCACGTGGACGCCTTCATTCAGTTTCTAGAAGAAACTCTTGTAGAGTTTCACATTAAAGTTGAAGGATTAAGCAGCAGTGAAATCAAGCCTTTCCATTTCTAAATAGGAGCACCTGTGTGCAAGTTTTAGAAACCTCAGCTTTCTATCTTTGCTTCCACTATCTTAATGTCCTAGGTGAACAATTAGCAATTCTTTTTCTTTTTTCCTAATATGTTGAAAAGTTGCATTCAAGATCAAAGTGATTTCTTCGTGGACACAAATATGTGTTATGGACAGGTTTATCTTGTTGAGGTGGAGAACCTATTTTAATAGCCTGTCCTTGAAAGCTAATGCTTCCAGTTTGGCTTTGGGTGCCACTGATAAAGATTGTAATGCAGCTTACGTATCTGTGCTTCTTAAATTTGTTGTCATTTTTATCGATGCAAATGATCTTGGAGCACTATTAGTGGTTTCATCAATGTTAGAGACAATGAGACAAATTGTCAACTAAGATAAACAAATGTGGTGCCAGGGATTTCTCCACAGAAATTTGCCAGCTCAGTGGGGATCTGGTCCAATCTTTGGACACGTAGGCTATTAACGAAACCCTCAATCATTAAGATATATGAAGCTATACCAATTTTCCTGCAACAGGTTTTAATGCTGTGGATAAGTGTGTTCCTCTCTGCTGGACTTATTTAATTCTGGAAAGGTGTTTAGGAGAGTCAGGAGGAGCCGGAAGCTCAGCAGTGCTCATGGATCAGAGGACTTTGAAGAGCCTGAGGAGCTCATGGGGCGAGAGGTGTGGGAAGCCAAGTATCACGAGTTTGGGTGTGACCACAACACAACCAGGAGCCTGGAGCTTTGGAGATCTGTTTGTGAGGAAGGTGAGGAATGACATTAGGAGAGCTTCACCCCCCTTTCTCCCATCTGCTCCTGCATATCTAGTCTTGAAACCAACTGGTCCTCAGAGTCATGTGAGCTAACAGAGAGCTCAAGGAGTGAGGCAAAGGAGCCTCTTTGGACCTTTTACCTGTGCCACCACTGCCCCTGCTGGCGAGCGGTACTACTGCAGTGGAAACTTTCCTGCCAGTGTGCTGCCTGAGAGGAACTCTGGTTAGGGCTGGGATGGACATAGAAGTTATACATGAATCTTCCTTCTTCATTTCCAGAGGCTCCATTCATGCCTTGTTGATGCTCCAGGCCAGGTCCCATTGACTGAGGGAGCCTGTTACAGGCTGCTCTGTAATGGCCTTACACATTGATAAGCACTGATAAACCAGCTTCAAACACCTTTCTCCAATTCTTGGTTGTCACAAGTAAACAAAGTATGCAAACAAACTACCAGTGAAGACAGACCTGTGCCAAATCCATCTGATTTTGAAATACTGTGTGTTGGCTGCAGAGCAAAATAGAGGGAAGGCTTAAGTCCTCCCACCACGGCAGCTGTGAAATCACGATCAGCAGGACTGCTGAGGATGGCGGGCAGCTTCGTGAGCTGGTGGTGGTGGTGTTTCTATCTCAAAGGAGAATTTAACTTTATGATAATTTTGACTCCAGTCCAGCATTACCCTCTCTAAGAGGGTAAACGTGGTGCCTTCCTTGTTTGAATTTCAGTAACTGGCACAATGAATGAGGTTCCACAAGTGGGTTATGCTGATCTCGGACTGTGCTGCTGCTGAAACAGAAGGTCCCATCTTTCTCTTTGCCTTCATCTTTCCACTGCCTCTCGTTCACCAGCATTAGCCATTAAGTGGGAGTTTGCATGGTTGGTGAAGACTACTGTTTTCTTTCTTTTTGGGACAGTTGGTTTTTAGCTGGATCAGACGATTGATCTGACCACAGTTTTCGGTGCTGGTGCAGAGCAGGAGCAGTTCTGGAAGGAAGGCTCTGGAAACGCCTGTGGCTCCTCAAGCTGTAGTATGAGCATTCTTCTGGGATATATTAGATCCTTCTCTGGCAGAGATGTTTTTTGGAGAAAAAAAAAAATGCGCTTCCAGTTTCAATCTCAGTGCTGCTATATCTAGACACTGAGGTTAGAAACACTTGCAGTGACATCAGGTGGCATTGCAGTGTGTCTCATATGTGCTGTCCTCACATTCCATCAGAGACCACACTGGTGCAGAGGGTGGTGGTCCGGTTCAACGAGGGGCTTGCGTGGAGTGCTCGTGTGCTCACACCGGTATTGGACTCAGTTCTAGGCTTCAGTAGGAAATACTCATTGTAGTGGGTGTATTGGAGGCAAATGTTCCTGGTTAACTCAAGGACAGCTGCTCTCTTCATACCGAAGAGCCCAGAGAAGACACTGTCTAAAAATCCTACGTGTAGGTTGGAGGCAGGTCCATTCAGTGAGGCGTCCCCACTGGTACCGCCTTGAAATTTACTTTGTTATTTAACTTCTCTCCTACCTGCCAGCGTTGAGATTTGTTGGTCCTTGCATAACTTGGCAAGGTTTGTTTCTGCAGGCTTTTTCTGGATGAAAAGAAGGAGTGATAGCAGAGCACCGTGGAGAAGTCCTGGCTGAGGGGCGTGAGGTGAGATGAGGAAAGAGGACAAATTCCTGCCCCAATGTTTTGTCCAACCTGTGAAGTTTGTCCAGCCAGCCATAGCCTGGGACCAGCTCCGTATTTGAGTTAGACCAATTTAAATAAATAATCATTAAGGAACAACAATCACCTGAGCCCTGATTCCCAATGCAGAAATTAGTTTGTTATCTACACAGAACTATCTGGTTTGGTTGTTTGTGTCAGCTGAATATAATACCTGGTGAGTTCACACCCAGCTATTTACATCTCCATGTTAAGATCCAGGAGCATGTAAACTACAGAGAAATCATGCTTAAATTAGCTGTGCTTACCTTCCTCAACAGAGAAAATAGGGGGGGAAAAATACAGAGAGAAGAAAAGCAAAACTTTCTTGTATAATTTTATCTCTAAATACCCCTACAGATCAAGGAAGCACTGAATTATTTCTGATTTCTTATTAGAATAATCACATGCACACAAATACACAGAGAATAAAGTTGCAGTGCCTTTTGTATTGTTAAACTTCCCATATCCCGGATTCCCCATCGTGTTCAGTCCTGTGTAGATAGTTATAGTAATGATCTTTTATTAACTTGGCTGGAGTAACTGCCATGACTCTCAATAATGACATTAGTGTTTAGGTATTTGTATGTCTAAGCACTTACATAAGTAATCATATCACAATGTCAACTTATTGTACTTATTATTTTGCAAATGTTACAACCGCCACCTCCTGTTAAACACAAAAAGAAAAAGAAAAAAAAAGTCATAGTGCCTGAAGGAATCCTGCCGGTTTTAATTTATTGTTTTGTCTTAAACTCTCTGTGCTGTGAGCCAAAATAAACTAATTGCCTCTACACTTTAAGGTAAAACTCTCCTGTTAAACTCTTCTCTGCCTCTAAGAATATCAAAACATCCATGAGCATTGAAGGGATGGCACTCAGACATACAGCAGGCAAAGAGAAAGGGACCCGTTCTTCTGAAGGAAAAGGATTATGTACTTTCGGTTTTTCCAGCAACGGTAGGAACTGAAAGTTCAGCAGATTCCTTATCTTTAAGATAACCAGTCATGCCATTAAACAGGGGGAGAGATAAGCAGAAGATAGGTGACTGGCAACAAAGTGGTTTCATGAACGGGCCTTTTACCTAGGAAGACCTGAACTCAACAGTGAAGTCGCGAAAGAGTTGGTTTGGCCAATTTAATTTACTGCCTGCCTCCAATGAACCTGGGAAGCAGCTTGGGAGAGCCCATGCATTTCAGCGGGCTTTGAGTGAGGTCTTTAGAGAATAAAGCATGCTTTCTGTATTTGTTACGTCCAAGATCACCGTTTTTTTACAGCAAAGAAGTAAACTATTTTTCATTTTCTATCTACCTGTCACACACATAAAACCTGGAAAAAACCTAAACTCATAATAATCCCATTCCAGAAACTCCCAACATTAATGCTGATGTGGATTGTGTGAGGGTGCTTTACACTTTACCTGTCCATGTAATGACCAGGAGAAGAAAAGGACACCAGTTTCACATTTTCCATGAGGCAACAGGAACATTTCCATTCATTTTAGTAGGCTGGGGTCATAACTTGTGTTTGTGTTTCCATGAACCATGTTTTAAAGTATTGCTCCACTGACAGATAACAGCTTTATTGCTGTTTTTAACAGGGTCACTGTGTCAAACAAAGCAAGTGAAAGTACGTGGTGTTTTATTGGTCAAACACAGGTACTGCTATTGCTGTGTCGTACAGCAGTATTAGCACATCCAATACCTGCAGAATTTTTCTAGGATTATAGCAATAGAGAAGATTATTCTTTTTTTTTCTGGCATTTAACAACTTCGTTAAACTACTTTTCAAAAAGAAGGGCACCTAACACATGGTTTAAAAAGAAGGTTTTGGGGGTGAAAAGCAGAGGTAGTATATCTTGTGGCTAAGATGTGCTTCTTGTCTTTCTGCGTGTTGCAAAAAGAAAAAAAGATATGGCACTCCTGACAATTCAGCAAAAGACAATGGCTGGACCATCTGCAAGTTCTCTTCTCAGGCTATATGCACAAGAGCAAGTCCCTGTGAGGTAAGCTAGACCATAAATTCATCACGTACATCATCTACACCATTGTAACTGCCGATCACCCCATATACTTTACTTACAGTGCACGTGAGGAGGTTTGTACATTTTTTCTCTGAAGGATAATTTCCAGTTATTTTCCTTCTTTTAACCCAAATTTACACGCATGCAGGCATTTACCGTTGAAGAGTGACGTGGGCATGTTCACATACTGGCTTGCCTCATGGAAACTTGTTCAGGTAGCTCCTAGTCCAGCAGGACTGGGCTCCGTTTGCAAAAGGGAGTAAAGACCCAAATAAATCCAAGAAAATTGAACTTTATATAGTCTTTGTTATAACCATTGTTTAACCATCCTACTTGGAAAACAGTTGAAGCATTAAAAAACTGGAGGGGGTGAACAAGAAACAATGCAGCAATCTGTTTCTATCATAAAGCATAAATGTGCTTTGGGCCGATTCCATTCAGAGTATACAGATATTTTCAAGGAATTTAGGGCATAAAATCCCATTGAATCTCCTTAAGGGAATTAAAATCAATGGAAATTAGGCACCCTCATACTTTAAAAGATCTGCGCTGAATTCTTTTTAGGTCTTTTAGAAGATCCAAGTCTGAATTATTTACTTGCTGGGTAAATGAGTATTTTTGGCATGACCTTCTTCATACTCTATAAACAACATCTGATAATATGTAAGAAAAAGACGACGAGAGAACTGAAAACCAAAAGAACTCCTTCTGGAAATTTTGATTTTATTTTCACCACTGAACTGAAAAGGTGTCTCCAAGAACACTGCAAAACTCCTTGCTCTTTTATAGATCTATTGCTTAATGTATGTTCTGCTCTCTTATTCTTTCTATAGAATCAGTAACAAAAGTCAGATTTTCAATATGAAACACTAATGAAAAATGCCTTTATCTTTTACATCACTGATAATAAGAAACCTCATATGGGAGAATATTATGGAAGAAAATAAAATGTCTATAAAAGGCTACAAAAGTCTTGCATGCTACAGGCAAAGATACCCTAAACAAAATTTATATGCCGAGGGCCAAATCTGTCACTGATTTGGTACACCATTGACAATTTTTTTGCCAATACTAATGAACAATGATGACCCTTCCTTTTTTCATGCTGTGCAGCATAACGCAATTAAAATAACATTCATCAAAATTATAGAAATTATAATACAATAATTTATAGAACTAAATTTTGTAATTCTAGATCTACGGAATGCAGCTGGAAGAGCAACTCAGGTAGAAATGTGTTTTCAGCAGAGATTTAAAACAAAATAGAAAGGTGATAAAGCGGGAAAAAAACCCAACCCAAAGTCGTGTCAGGAACAGGACTTCTCATAGACAGCGATAAAATTGTGCTAAGAAGAAAGAGGAGGCCAGTGCCAACTAAATCATATAGAAAAAAAACAAAAAACAAAAAACAAAAAAACAATTTATTCAGCATGCTGATGGAAGACATGCTCGTCTATGAGCATTTTGGCAATGGGTCAGGGGGGCGGCAGTGGTGCGGGTGACACGTGTGGGTAGGAGAGGAAGAGCGGAGACGCGGGCTGTGAACCAGCAGAATGTCTGGGCTTTGAAGAGCAAAAAGGATCACACGAAGAACTGAGTTAAAGTTGATTCTTCCCATGCCAGAGACCCATACAAAGCCAGGCAGAAGAAAACTCCTGTCCTAGGGCTTTGTCACTCTTGACAAATGAGTCTCACCTGTGCTTAACATCGCTCAGCGTTCCCACAGCCTCCCCAGGCAAGGGGAGGCTCCGCATATCTATTCCCACTGTTTGCAGCTTGGTTTTTTCCAGCATTTAACTTGAATTCACATCTTAAGCTCATTACCCCTTGTCTCTCCCCACAAACACAATTTAATCCCCTCATCTTTACATTTACCTTTTATACCCTTAAAGACCATTTTGTCTCCTAAGTCTTCTCCTCTCCAGATTAGGTAACAACTCTGCTTTCAATCTTTTCTCCGAAATCACATTTTTCAGATCTCTGATCAGTCTTGCTGCATTCTGTCGAATGACTCCACATCTTTCTTGGAGTCCACTAACGGGCAAAATACTCCATCCAAAGCCTTTGTGATGCTGAAGAAGTAAAAGAGCTCAGTGTTTTGTAGCTCTCATTATTATTATTAGTCTGTTTGTTTATTATGAGATGATTATACACACCTGTCAAGCATTCATAAGGACAAGTTATTCAAAATAATAGATTCCTTTTTAAAAAAGAAAAAATCCAATTTGGGATATGAAAAAAAAAAGCTGTCTAACAACTATTATTATTGAAACTATACACTTAAGTGAAAAAAAATAATCTAGCCAATGTTTATCACAGTAAGATTTAACTATTCAACCGACTTCAGAAAATGAGGATCATTTCTGTTCAATGTTCATGCCAAGGGAAGCCATTATAAATCCTACTGTGGAAAATGAAAAGTCTATTGTGAGGATAACGCAAAGCCCAGCAGAATCCCAAAAGCTGTGGTAAGGATGGGGGCCAAGCAACCATGAACTCCCCAGTCCTTGGTTTTTGACTACCTACGACTATACTCACAGAGCACCCACAAAGTGGAGGGACTCCTTTCCAGCAGAACACTCACGCAGAGGCAGAAGTACCTTTTCTACCCTTGGGCAGAAAAGCTCATCCTGAAGTACCTAAAATAAGCGGATGCAAAAAGTGGAATTGTCAGCTGTCTGAATCACGAACGCTACATATCGTCCATTTTATGCTATCAGGATCTAGTTGATCTAAGTTGGGCTACACTCTTCCCAGACCACACTCCCACGGGCAGTTGAAGAGCATCTTCCAGTTTAGTCTCGTCTGAAACTGCTCCTCAGTGGAAGGCAAAGCATGGTGAGTGAGCACGGTGAAGAGATTTGCTTGGAAAGCTGTGGCACTCAGCTAAAATGCAGGTGCGAGTACTGATGTAGGTGTGGGGTGTAGGTGTCGGCACCCTCTGTGTTTAACTTGTCTGATGACTAGAACTGGCTCGTGACCATCAGCTTTGAACTTTCCTGAGTGACTTGGTATTACAGCACAGACATTGTGATTCCTCCTAACCAAACAGAACCAAGAAACTGGCCATTCTTACAAACAGATAAACAAGACGCTGTCCATAAAGAAGCACAGGCCATGAATTTATGTTGGGAAAGACACATAAATTCTTTCCATTTGGGGCCTCCTTTCCCTATTTGTTTGTAGTCAATTAAGAAGTCATTATGATCAGAAGACAAACAGCAAAGACTTATGCTTAGCTTTTCTTCAGAGGTGAATGGCCCAAACATTCGACTTTGATCTTCTTGTTAGCCTCCTTGTGTGCACTGACAAATCCTGAAGTGCCTGCCAAAAGGTTCCAAACCACAATCTTATCCACTGAAATCGAAGACCTTGTCTTCGAAATTGCATGGATTTTTTGGGACCTGTCTAGCACCCATGACTAGCAAAACAACCTTGTGTGGTTTATGGTTATGAATCATCCTTGAACAAAACTAGACTAGTCATCAAAACGTATTTATTCCAGGAAAAAATCCTCTATGCTTGCTGGCCAGCCCTAAGAAGTGAAACAAGATGATCGATGTCAGTGTAAAATTTCAATTGAATTTAAATGTAAAAATCTTCAGAGGTCTCTCTCCCTCTGAAAAGATCTCCTGATTAAAAAGCTTCATGATCTACTCCAAGAACATCCGATCTAATTTACCTTTCCATAGTGAGGGTCCCTTTGCAGAACAGTCTCATACCCTCTACTAGATCAGAGAGCACTCAGCCCTCACTCTTTGGTTGTCCACTGGACAACAGAAAAGGTGAAGGAACGGGGCAGAAGGTAGGCGAGCGAGAGCAGGCTAGGGTGTGGGGTCATCAGTTAAGGATTCCTGACTTTTGTCCAGGGACCGGCGACATTTTAAGAGCTTGTGAATATAAAGAAACCTGCAGTAGAAGACACCAAAAAGCAAGGCTCACCTTTCCTAGCAGTGAACTATAAAACCACACTATACAGTCCGCACAAGGCAGTGACACAGCAACATTATGGTCCATTTCTTCGGAAAAGGGAACCACAAGCGCTGCTCAGCTCCTTTGAAGAAAAGCTATAGGTGGTTGCTCAAACAGGAAAACTTGGACCCTGGACAGCCCGCGGTCTCCATCCATATCAGCTCTGATTTCATCACGCAAGGGAGGGGAAGCTTACACAGCCGCATTACTTCACAAGCTTTAGGTAGTAGATCCTTGTGCTGGAGAGATATTTAGCTGCCCTTTCTGGAACATCCAAGCCTGCCCAGGAACTCTGCAACAAGACTAATTCTCACCTTCACATCCCCAGACAGGGACTAGTCATCTAGCAGTCAGGGACTAGCATGTAACCACCCAACTCTTCTTTTTTTTGTGTTCTAAGACTTCCTTGTCTGCTGTTCTGATCGCTCTTCCCAGGCTGTATAATCACTGCAAGGCTAACAGGATTAAAAAGCAGCAAAAAATTGAGTCATTAAAGTACATGAAAATAGCTTGGATTACAAATGCAGTGCATGTAGATCAGCTATGTTTTATCTAGTCTCTTAGGCTGCATTTTAAACTTTCATTTATGGCTAAAAGTAGTAAGGACCCCATCATCACCCTCTGCCCAGAACTGCCACTGATGCTTGTGTGAGATCCAGGTCTGGTGTTCCTGCAAGAACAACCCCGGTGTCCTTAAGCACAGAGACAAAGGTCGGGGTTTGCTTTTAAAATAATAGCACATTAAATCACCAAAAAAGCAGAATATATTCTACCCTTACTGAAATCATAACGTTTAATTTCATTAAAAAAAAAAAAGTACAGGACTTCTCTATGCTTCCCAAACTAGCAAAAACTTTGTTAATTCTCTTTTAACTTAAAATAGCAAACCCAATAAACCAATGCTTTTATTATAAAAAGTTTACTCTCCAGCTGAGCGTTTGAATGCCAAGTTCTGTCCCGAATCACACTTTCACAGCCAAATTAGAAACTATAAACTTAGAAACCAGTGTTTTATGATAGAATCCTTTGCCAGGCACTTCACTAGAGCTTGGGCTACCAGCTGCTCTAATAATAAGTGAATGTTATTGAAAAATAATAATACCGAGCATTTGGAAGCACTCCGTAAAAGCAAATGAATGAATTTAGCGTATTATGCACAATAAAGAGCTCACGGGGTAAAACTCCTTCTCTCGCTACAGGTGTACTCGACTTCTCAAGAGGGAAAAGGCTCAGGAGCCCTCACAAAACCTGCCAAACTCCACCCAAGCAGAAAAGTGAGCCTGCTAACTAGACGCTGTCCTTAAGACACCAGCGTGCCCGGCAACTTCGGACAGCTGAAAGTGATGTGGAGTCGGGGGGCTGGTACCCCACGCGAAAGAAAAAAAAAGTCAGCTTCCAAGGTTGGCGTGTGGAAACGCTGAAGTGCACGAAGCGAGGCGGGGAAAGGCGCTGCGGGCTCGGCACATACGGGGGATGGGGGATGGGGGCGATGGGTCTGCTGAGCCCGTGAGTCAGTTTTTTAGGCGGGAGGGATGGTGAGGCGGAGATGGCTATCGGGCTAACCGCTATTCTTCGCCTACTTTTTATCTCTTTGACTCGCCACCTGATCATTAGGCTCAAATAAAATATGGGGAGGAAAGGCGCTTGCTTCCTCGAAACTCACTTTAAACTCGGCTTTAAAAATACCGGCAGCATCCTAAAGCTCCGGGCACCGGAGGTGAGGGGCTGCTCGGTTAGAGTACGAGAAACCGGGCAGTGCTTGGAATGGGACGTTAATTGCTTACAGTGGATGTGAGCAACCTGGTAGAATTAACATATGGGTATCGAGAAGATAGTCTAACCCCCTCTTTAATATTTTTAAAAGCGCTTTGATCTCGCTTGGTGGAATACAGCACAGCATTCTGGAAATTCTTGTTTAGCCTCCGTGTGATAATGCATCTGCTCGGGTGGTTTTTCCCCCCTCCCCGATAGCAGAAGGAACGATTGCGCCCTTGAATTTCCATGCGTCAGAAAGTGACAGGTCAAAGGCAAGTAAATCACATTATACACGATTGTATTGTTATTGTATCGATAACAACACATTATCAGAACAATTAACACACTCGCACAACTACCCGGAGATCACAGTCGTGGTTTAACAAAAATCCAGATAAGTAACTAAACTCCGATAAAGCCTTCACTTTTTGTGTTTGGGGATTTGAAGGCTCACCGAGAGACTCCGTGTGTGTGTGTGTGTGTCTGTCTGTGTGTGTGTGTGCGCTGTGCAGGCAGCCGCTCCGCGCCGCACCGCGGCTGCGGATCTCCCCGCGGAGAGAACAGCCTCCCCCCACACACACACACCGGGGGGGAGACCTGGGACCCTCCGGTCCCTCCAAACCTGAGTCCAACCTTGCTCCAAGGGGAACTGATAAGAGTTTCCATCACTTTGTGCAAACCCTTTTGACAGCAGATGACCAGGGACCTCCTTTAACTGCAAGCATCGCTGAAATAACCATGTGTGTGTGCTTTAGTAGCCAGTGGTTACCGCAAGCGTGAGGTGTTGGGGGGGTGAGCACTTTGGGAAGGAGACCTTCGAATATAGTATTTCATTTGCAACTGGAAAAATATACTTGAGCCATTTATAGATTTCAGCCTGTGAAAGATTCGTGTACAATAAATTTATGACCAATAAATTCTATTACCGTTTTCACTCTGTGGAGGACTGAAGGTAATCAGAAACATGCGCAGATGAAGTCGTGGGTTTGCAAACGGCGACATTTTTGGAAGACAGAAGTCCAAGAGTTGAGGCATCTTCTCTGCTGGAAAGTTATGCGAGTGCTTCTTTTTAAGACCAGTTCACCTGTGCGCGGCTCTGTGGGGACCTGCGAGTCGGTGGCTGTGCTGTCCTCGGAGAACTGCCGGGCAAATGGTGACCACTCACCTTAGGAACCTCCCCGGAGCCTGTGCCGACACCCGTGGCCGTGGCTTAGAGCCCTTCCCCACGCAGTTTCTGTGGAACAGCCGCCCGGTCTGCCTGCGCCTGGGCAGATCCAGAGCTGCAGCCCAGCGGGTTCAGGCAGCAGCAGCCTCGGCGTGGCGGTACCCACGGGCAAAGAGAGTTTGTGGTGGGGGTATTCATCTGCGCTGGAACTGCCAGTCGGGGGCTTACCCATGTGCCCGCCTTGAATGCTTCACGCGGCTCTGTCGCGATACCGCGCCTTGCGCTCGCCCCGCGGGGCGCAGGGGGCACAAGCGGGCGGAGCGGGGTCGGGATGGAAGGAGCGTGGCTGGGGCGAAGAGCGGGGAAAGAACCTCGCCGGAGCCGAGCCCACTCGGGGGCTGAGCCCCCACTCCCCGCGCACCGGGGGCGCTGGCGGGAGCGGGGCCAGGCGCCTGCGGGAGCCGGAGGTGCCATTGGTGGTGGCAACAGAGAGTGGCTGCTGCTTCTGCACACACACCCCCCACACACACCCCCCGAGCACCCTCCAGTAGATGTTTTTGGTTCTCACCCTGCTCATGGCGGCGGCTGGGGAGGTACAAACCGCGCACTCGCCTTCCCCTGAACTGAATTAGTCCGGGCGCTTTCTCTCTGGTACCCACGATGGGAGGGGAGGGGGTGGGACGGGGGGGACAGGGGGCGAAGTCGATCACGCCGGCATCCGATCTGCGCGGAGAGAGCCAGGGGATTAGTCCTCGCCTCTTAGAAGTCAAAACACAACAACGTTACATGTGAACGAGCGACATAGGAAATCGCATCCCTCATCAAACGCGAGGATTTTAACGCAGTGGGAAAAAATCCTGGCTGCTCATCTCCGAGCCGGGAACTGCTGCCCGGTGGGTGGATAACCTGACCCCCGGGGTAGAGGGACCTACACCGGCTCGTCCCCCTCTTGGTGGGGCTCCCAGCCTTCGAGAAACACCATTTCCCCGCGGAACATAGAGGCCGGTTAACAGATATATCTTAATCTCTCCGGTTTTTGACAACCGACGGAAACTTTTATTCTTTTCTTTTCCCACTGGTATATGGACTGTAGGAGCTCAAACGTTTGGCAGGGTGGCTTCGGAGGCTGAATTAAGGTTAAGTAGTATTAAATGGGAGAAGGTACCCCGGCTCCGGCTTTGCCTTAAAATTAGGCACAGTACCGATTCCGGGCAGAGCCCAGCCCGCCACCAGCACGGTAAAGAGTTAATGATTTATTGGAGTCGGCACTTCCACATACCATAAGGCTAAGTCAAAACCCGACCCGTCGAAGTCCAAACAAGGCGAGCAAGTTCACCCTGACGGACAGGCAGCCGGTGAGGAAGACGGCTCGGGCTGTCGGCGCGTACCGCAGACGGCCGAGAAAACACGCGTGGGTTTTCCTCGGGGAGCCGCCGGACTCACGCCGCTGCCGGGGGATGCCCTGCCAGGCGGAGGGCTCTGCCCCTTCCCCGCCCGCTGCACCGGCCCTCCGCGGGGAAAACACCCGAAAGCACCCAAAAACACGACGCTGGCACCGGGCGAGCGCAACATCCCTCCCCCCTCCACGTTCCCCCGGCAGCGCCGGTCACCGTCGGGCGGAGCGGGGCGGCGCGGGGGGTGCACCGCGCATGCGCCGCACTCCGCCCCGCCCCCCTCCCCGACCTGCCGGGCCGCGAAAGGGGCGTGGCCCCCGCTTCCCCGCCC
>VUYV01000086.1:1700711-1713211 GCA_008711295.1 Anarhynchus alexandrinus | reverse complement strand
TGGGATGGGGAGGGGAGGGCTGGATGCTCCTCTCCCCCGCAGCTCCTTCATCCCTCTGAGATGCCCGTTCCGACTCCCGATACTGGGAAATTTGGGCAAGCCGGAGAAGTGAAGGTAACTAATTGTAAACACCTCGTTGCTTTTTTTGAATGCATTTATTATCATATTAGCAAGGGAGTATGAAACATACGGCATATTACTCATCCTATGCCTCCAGGCAGAGAATTCTCCTATTGAAATCAACCAGTATAACCAGATTTCTTATGGGAAATTACAGAGGACATCTTAAAACTCTTCTCACGGAAATATATTACTGGAATGTCAATTCCAATCCAGCATTTCCCTTTTCTCCTCCTCCCCCCCTCCCCCCAAGCCCCCCCAAAGAAAAAGTAATTAGCCATTTACAGCTGAAGCCTTGAGATCCTGAAGGCGTTGGTAAAACACGCAGCCCCACGCTCCTTGCCCTGACAGAGGGACACCCCCCCACCCCCTCCCCCGGCCCCGAGCTCCCCGAGCAGCCCCGGGAAGGGTACCGGGGGTAGGGGGGGTGCAGGCGCAGGGCAGCCCGTCTCCAGCGCCTTCCTCCCGCCGGGCGCCGGCCGGGGGCGGGGGGAACGGACACCCCGTCGGGGAGCAAGGCCGGGCCGCGGCCGTCGGGGGCGAGGGCGGCCCCGGCGCTGGTAGCCCGCTGGCCCTCGCTCTTCCCCGGGGAGGGCGGGTGTGAGTGCGGTGGAGGGGGGGGGCAGCCGGTCCGCCCGCCCCCGGGACGGGGGTCGCTTCCCCGCCGGGAGCGGCGGTTCCCACCTGCTCGCAGGAGCGTTGGGAGCCCGCGATAACGAGATAAAAGGGAGGGAACCCGGTGGCTGCTGCTGATGGGGCAAAATGGCAGCAGCCTGCTAAATACCATCAAACAGCTTGGGAAGGGTAAAACACCACCACCCCCACTCGCGCACTCCTATCGATGGTATCCACGCGGAGCAGCAGGGGGAAGAGGGAAAAAAAAAAAAAAAAAGGCTATTAACGCCGAAAAAGGATCCCTGGAAGAGAAGAATATGTGCTGGGATTGTTCAACTTTTAATAAGTTTTAGGACTAATTCCAAAACCGGCAATGATTCCTGATCAAATTATTCCCCTGGAAATGCTTCTACACGTTCTTTTTATTAAGATTTCTTTGGCTGCCAGAAATGAAATATGAGACATACCAGATAGAAAGTAAAGGAAGGCCAGAGCAAATTCTTATAAGCCTTTTTTTTTTTTTTTTTTGGAGGGGAAGGAGGCGGGAGCGGAGGCTGGAGCCAGGGAAATGACAAGTTATCTAACCCAGCTCTCATTCAGGTTCCTTACAATATGAATTCATCCTCCTGGCCTTAACAGCGAGGCGGCTTTCTAGCACATCCCAGACTTTGACTCGAGGAATTTGACTCGCCCTCTTTTGCTCAGGGGCTGAAGCCGGGCTCAGTGCTCTTGTTGGGAGCTATTTTCTCATTGCCGGACTCAGAGACCAAATTAGTCACCGCTCATTTGTTTAGATGCTGCAGTCCGTCTCACTCCCGTGAGACGCTGGAGAAGGACTTCCCTGGGCTCTATGGGAGAAGCCACCTCCGCTTTCCTAGTTGTAGGGTATTTTTGACACGCGTGGGCAGTGAATGCTGATCCCGAGTGCCGGAGAGCTTCGGTAGAGGCTGCTCATTTGTTTCGGACTGAAGAAGAGCTTACCTCTCCGGAAAAAAAAGGTGTCTATTAACTGTTTATTAATGCGTCTTAATAACCCAAATTATCTCTATAGCATAGAGCTCGGGAGTAAGAACCATTAAATCTGTTCATGTTTTAAGAGGGATCAGCTTGAACAGAAATCAATTAGCACCGCAGACAAAACCAAGCCCTTCTTAAGACAAGTGACACTGCATTTTCAACATACTTCGGGAGTTAATCGGTAGCGCCGATCCTGTTTCTTCCTATGTTCAAACATTTCAGCATGACGAGGCGCAGCCACCCGCCAGCCGGCTCACGTCAGGCAAAGTCCCCATCACCATCACCCCGTCACCCCCTTCACACCTGCTGAGGAAATCCCACGCAACCCACAGGTCGGGGCGAGTTGGGCTGGGGTACATACCCCTCCGCATCCCACCCGTGCCCCGGGTGGGCCTCCCGGGGCGGGGGGGTCGGGCCCACCGGCGGCTGCTGGCTGCCCTCCGCGCCGGGGGCTGGCGGGGGGACCGCCCCGTCGCTCCTCGCTGCGGTTCCCGGCACCGTTTGCTCGGGAGCAGGTGAATCAGCCCCGCGGCACGGCGGGGCAGGGCCGGGAACATCCCCCTCTGCCCTTCCCCGGGCAGCCCGGAGGGGCGACTGCGGGACGGTCTCCCGCCCGGACGGAGCTGGTAGCCGCCTCTCCACCCCCCCACACCTCCCGAGCCTTCCCTGGCTCTTTCCTGGCCCGACGCTGTGCCAGCGCCCCAGCGCGTCCCCCTGTCTCCCCCGTGTCCTCCCCGTGTCTCCCCGGTACCTCTGTGCCAGCCCCGGCCCCGCCAAGGGTACCCCGGGGACAGACCGTGCGGACCCGGGAATTGGGGAGCCGTCGGGGGGAAGCCGAGGGCAGAGCTCCGTGGATCTTTGCCTCGCTCCACCCGCTGTGGGGTCCGCTGGGGGTTACTCGGGGGTGCATTCAGCATCGCGGGGTCCCTCTTTCCCGGCGCCGTGCCGTGCCGGGGTGGTGTCCCGTCCCTTCACCCCAGACCCTAAAGGGGCGCCGCGCTGCCCCGAGCTGGAACCGACGAACCCCTTCTCCTTCGGGGGCTGTAATCAGGATGGTGTTGATTTGTTTTCTCGGGGGGGGGGGGGNGGGGGGAGAAAACCAAAACCCCCCGAACCCCCAACCCTGGAGGGGAAGACACACACCTGGGGGATCTCTTCCCCTCGGGACCTGTTGACGATTTTAACAGCTAAAGAAGACAATGTGGCAACCGAAAACCGGGGGAGCGGTTCAGGAAAACCCCGCTACGGCAACCTGACCGCGGCTCCTCGGACCTGCTGGGGTTCCCCCCAGCCCTGAGCCCCGCACCGCCAGCCTCTCGCCTGCCTACAGGCACCTGGGAGCCCAAATGGTGCGACCCCGAGGCTTACCCCATAGCCCGTGTGCTCCCTACCTTTGCTCCTGCCTGACAGAGTCTCTCTCTCGCCCAGGAGATGGGTCTCCAGCTCCTGGCCGTGCATCTCTCCTAGGAAAGGTTTCCACCTCCTGCTCCCGGTCTGACCTACCTGGCCATGGGGCAGTAGAGGTGAGGGTTCTGCTCTCACCGGGGCACTGTGTGGGCTGGAGGGTGACATCCCTAGACCCAGGAGGTGGAAAAGCTTAGCGGGGTTGGAAAGGGTGCTCTGGGATTCTGCTCCGGGGGTGCTTTACTTAAATATCTCCTATTAGGTACTTATAGGTTAAAAGGCAGACGTTGTTCGGCACGGAGAGCTCCAGTGGAAACCTCAGACTTGGGTGAAGCAAGTGGTTGCAGGCTCTCATGTTCAGCTTCAAAAAGATGCCTAGCTGTAGCCCAGGGACAACCACAGGAGACGGACATCAGAAACCTCTTTTTTGGGGGGAGCTTCCTTTGCAAATCCCAGTGCGGGCATCCAGCGCGGTTTGTGCGAGGGCATGGTCAGCCCCGGGGGGGCTCCATCGCCAGCTTTGGCCCCTGACTTTCGCGTACTGCTGAGCCAATTTCTCGAATGCGTGTTCTCGGGTGTCACTGGGCAATGACAGTTCATTAAAACCTGCAGTAATTGCCCAAGTCCGGATGGTGGTTGGGCTGTGGTCGCTTCTTGACCAGCCTTTCTTGACCTTGTTACTGTAATTACTGCAGAATAAAGGTGTGTTTGAAATTTGTTTTTATGGCCTGAATATTCTGCATACGGGATAAATAATACTTGCTCTCGCATCTCATCAGCTTAATTTAACAATTAACAAGCCAGCATTCAAATAGTCCAGGAACCAGTATTGCTGGCCAATATTTACCAAAACATTTTGTATAGACAACGTCCACTCATACGTATCTGCACAAATCAAATCGTATTCTCCCATCCAGATTATTTTATTATAAATCAGCAATATTAATAGCGATATTTTATTTTGAACATAATCTCAGCAATTTAAATAGAAAAAGTCCCAAATGTAAAAGTAATCAGAAAGCAACTGCATCGGGTTTATATTGGTCACAGATAAAAGGCACTGGGGAAAACCCAGACCACACCAAGGAGAATGACATCTCTAACACGGATTTCACTACGATCAGGCTTTTACCCAATTTTTTTTTTCGTTGATGTTTTGCAATAAATTAATTAGTTTCTGGGCTCCAAACTCTTCAGAGGGTCATAAATCCTGATGAAAACATGCTCCCTCTTGAAGTTGCACCTGGATCACTTATAGGAACATTTTTTTAAATTCATGTAAAAGTTCCTTTCTGCTTAATAAAGTGAAAAGTTGAAGAGGATAGCGGATTACATGGAAAATTTAGTCATTCATTTACATCTCATAAGTATTCTTGAGAATGCTCTTTTTCTGACATGAGCTAGTGACAAACTTAGCTCCTGGATGACCGACTAAGATACATTATTTAAACGTTACTAATCAAAACAATTGTTGAAGACATATTTACAGGGTTTTCTTTCTGATTTGTTTGCTCTGAAATCCTCAATAGTAATTTTTATTACATCAAATAAGCTGTACCCAAGGCAAGTTCCCTCTAAAAGACCAGAATATTTTTCCTCTAGCTGGTAATGAGGAAAAAGATCTCTCTCTTTTGAAGGATTCAGGTATAAGATTACAAGGTTTTAGGGAAAGGGCACTGGTTTTGTAGGTATTGCTTCCATGTGACTGATGAAGATTTTGTCAATATCCAAAACCCACACTTAAAAGAAAACAGTAATTCTCTCTTGTGCTACCTTTCCATAAATTGAAAGGAGGGGAGTTAAGTCACCTGCTAAAATATTTATTTATGGTCAGCTGTGGAGAAGTAATGATAACCTCAGAGCAAGTCCACCTCAGCCAGGTATTATAATACTTCTGACAAATACACCTGTCACCTGGGAGCACACCACAAAGCTCTGATAGAGCTGAACATCTAGCAGCAAACTACTGCTAGTTGCAGCTGCAGGATGAGCCAATATCCCACCTTGACAAACACCTCCTGTTGATGGCAGAAGATATTCCAACCGACCTCCTCCCTCGGACACACCACCTGTGCTTGCTTTCTCAAGGTTTTCCATCCAGCTCTTTCAAGTTGTGGCCCATGGTTTGTTTTCATCCTCTTCAAACTCTCAGCTGCTTCTGGCACCTGCAGCCACGCTCTTCAGCATTCATTTCNCCCTCCCAGCCCTGGAGCCTTCCTCCCTCCGAGGCATTCCCGGTGTCATTCACCCGCCTCCAGCCCGTGTCGGGAACGTGTCCGAGCTCCCACGCGCGGGGCACTGCTCTGCAAGATCCGACAGCCTTTTGCCAANTTTTTTTTTTTTTTTTTTTTTTCAGGCCATTTTTTCCAGTTCTGTTTCTTCCAGCTCAGGGATGTGACAACCGTCTCATGCCGCTCACACTGTCTTTTAGCCAAGTCCCAAAGACTTGCCTCTTTCACCCTCTCTTTCTCTTACCTCTCCCTTCCCTGGTGACTCTGGAGAAGAAGACGACTTCATCTATCACCTTCACTGTGACAGCACAGAATATCCCTCTTCAGTCAGGTTCTGTCATTGTAGTTGTTTTCAAAATGTCTTATCTTCATGATTTTTAACATACCAGCATTAATTCAGCATAGCTCAGAGTGAGACACTAGTTTCTCAGGCTTCTAGTATTTTCTTCTGCTCTCCTCCCTTGCTTAATAGTCCTACCAACATCTCTAAGCCTTGACCTTCCCTCACTGTCTTTCAAACCAAACCCCAGTCAAGTCTTACATAATTTAGGTTAATGTAAGTTCCTTTGACAAATATCATTTGGCCATCTTCCTTCTATTCTCTTATAACAGCCCATGGTTCTCCTTCACCCGCGTCACCACCTCCTGCTGTGCTTTCCTCCTCTGCGCCCCTTTTCTCCACACAGCTTTCAACAGTTTCAGCACGACTGTTGTGCTAGCATTGACAACTGTGTGTCTTGTGCTTTTAACACCATCTTCATGGTCCATTGATTCATCTTCCCTCTCAAGCATCTCCAGCTTTGCCCAGTTCTGTGTGTAAGGAGTTTCCTATGAGGTTCGTTGTGCAGCATACTCCTCCAAATCTCTCTTGAAAGTTGACGTCTCCAATTGCACCAGCAAAACACTCAGCAAAATCAGGGCAGGTGGTGGGCTGGATGGCTGCTGATTCTGATATGAGTGATGATTCTGCCCTTTCCTTGTCCTGTTTGCATGTTGGATGATCTGTTGGCTTGTACACTTGAACACTGGGCTTGTTCATGCTCCGGTCCCAGGAATGTATCTCAGGCTGTATGCACAGCAGAGCTGTCTGAAGAGCACAGTTTTCATTTGTCAAGACTTAAACCAAACATACACTCACACATGCACACTATTTATTTTATATTTATTTAATTATTTCTCTCCATATATTTATTTATATACTTTTCATTTCAGTAAAAAATGTTTTTTCACAGACATTTCTAGACAAAAAAAAAAATCCTTTTAGAACACAAAAATGTAACTTTTCCAAATAAAATACACACCTTGCATCTTGCATGTGATGAGGTAACCGCTGTTCTTTCATGGGTCTTCTTCTAGGCACTGTCACCAGGCAGCTGTGGAAGCTCCCAGAACATGTGGCTGTAAGACATTTCCAGGGCCCAAACTGTCCCAGGACTATGGACCCTAAGACATCACCCTAGAACCTGGGCTCCGAATCCCAGCCCTGCAGCAGGCAGTGGGGAAGCTCGTAAAGACCATTTATTGGGAGCCTGGGTTCAGATCAGTGTTCAGGGCTGAATTCCAGGGAAGGTCCACCAGAGAGATCTTCCAGGATTTCACACTGGGGACAAGTCTTCTCCAAGACACCACATAAGCTCTGTGGGGCAAACATTCATCTTCTGTATGAAGTTACGGTATGAAACATGCTTGTAGCATGTTTGGACAAATGGACCACAAACGAAGTTCTGAGATGCAGTGTTGCCCACACACCATGGAAAGTCCACTCCCATTTCCAAGGGTAACAGGTAACAGCTCCTTCCCAACTCAAGCCAAGATTATTTTGAGTGGTTTCAAGGAATTCTGATCATGGACCTAAGTGCCAGCTCAAGTCCAAGGTTATTTTGCATCCAGCTGTCTGGATATAAATGCTGGGATCAAGCATGGGCTTTAGTAAAACTCAAGAAAGCAGTGAGACAGAAAGCTGAGGATGCGTGAGATTCTTCTGACGAACCGATACACAAGAGAAACAGATCAAGCTCTGATCTGAATGGGAGGCCATGTAATCACACAGCTGTGATCCTATCACATAGTTTGGGAATACGTACAGCGTCGATGGATGCTGGAGGGGAAGAGGAGATAAAGCTCCCTTCAGCCCTTTAAGAAATCCACACTCACATAAGCAAATATTCCATTACTTTGACATCATCATTTTACTTGCTCCCCCTGGTTTATCACAGCTTACACCTTGGTGGTTCTACAGGATATATCCATTTTCTACCTGTAGATTTTAACAAATTCCAATGAAGACTCTCTCAACGGTAAAGGTCACAGTAGTGAGCTCTTGTCATCGTGCTGTTACTCAACGGAGCAACATTCCCGTGGAAGGCAGGGAAACACATGCACCATATATGAAAGTTGAACATATATATGTAAATATATAAATATATATATAAAACATATAAATATATAAATATATGTAAATAGTTACATATCTAAATGATTTTCGTTAATATGTTGGTGTAATTAGCAATATCCCACTAGGATATTAATCTCATGGATGTTTCTAATGTATGTTTGAATATAACAGCAATACAAAACAAAATACAAAAGCGTTGACATTACCTAAATATCATATCTGAAGATTGAGCAAACTGTGTTACTTTTACTCCGTATACTTTACTCCTATCCATTTATTTGTCATTACTTCTTTTTACATTATTTGCACTGCTATTATTTTTAGCAATCAATCACAATCATCACGGACACCAACAGGAGTGGGAAAAGCATACTGGTTGAAATACAGAGTGCTCCTCTCGAGACCCTGTGTAGGTGACCGTGTCCGTGTGCTGTAGCTCCCCAAGCAGTTCCAGGCTAAGCAAACCTACATTTGCATGGAGTTGTGGATTATGGCTGGAAATAGGCCTAATTTTTGGAATTACAATCAATTACAATCAAGATCTGTCTGAAACTTTTCCTTGGGTTGGGACGCTCATCATCTCTATGGCTGATTCATAGGCCTGAGCTTGTGTTGGAGTCTTTCCCTCTGGAATCACCAGACTGGGTTTTTCCTCCTATACCCAGCCGCCCATTTCCATAATAAAAGGCTGTGAGACCATCTTCCCTCAGCCAGATTTGCCTGAATTTGGCCAAAGAGATAAGCAGTTTGCAGAAGGGGACCACCAGAGAGCCCTACATAAACACACTGCCTGGTAGTGCAACCTTTCCTCCATTAGGAAACCAGCCTGAAAATCACCATGCGTGTCCATAGGGTGGAAAATCTGCCAGCGATGGAAGAAGAAACGCTCAGCGGTGATCTGGTTGAGCTTGAACAATTTTTTTTTTTTTTTTTTTTGTAATGGGTTGTTTTAAAGCTGGTTCATTTTGACAGAACTAGGCTGGGGATGAGCTTTTCACAAGTAACACCAGGAAACGCGTGGGGCTGTTCTCCTCATGGGATGGACGGCAGCATCAGGGCAGCGTGAGGGCCAGGCCCTGCATCTTGCACAACCGCATTGTGCCTGCTCCCACTTCAAACCGAGATGTCCACATGGTTTCAGAGAAACGCTACCGAGGGCATGTTGGCTTCCTGGGAAGCCGGCTGGGCATGGCAGAGCATGGGCAGAGGTAGTCCCGTGGCTCGGGGACTTGGCCCCACAGGTGGAGGGACTCAGCCCCACTGCTCGGGACTCAGTCCCACGGCTCAGGGATGCCCACCCCTCTCTGGCAGCACAGGGATGATGCCGGGGATGCCGTGATGGAGGGGCTGAGCACCAGCCACCCCCGGGGCCCAGGAGCCCGGTGGGGCAGTGGCCCGGCAAGGAGCCGCCCCGACGGCAGCTGCCCGTGTGCCGCGGGTCCCGCCCGGCTCTGTCCCACGTCCCTGCGTGTTCGTGGCGGACAGGGAGGGGACGGCAGGGGCTGTCAGCCGGCGGGTGAGGGGCAGCCCGGGGCTGGGTTTGTGCTTCCACTGGCTCCGCGGTGGAGCAAAATACCGAAAGGTGCATTTCGGTGCGGCCGGAGACCGGATTTGAAAAGACGACCCGCGTGTGCGGACACGCGTGTCCGGGACGAGATTGTCCTTTTGTTTTGTTCCCCCTCCCCGCCTCGAAGAACCAGAGGAGATCCTCCAAAGGGTTCGCTGATACATCTTTCCCTCCCCACCACCTCCCACCTCCCCACGTCGGAAGCGCTGCAGCGCGGCTGGCGATGGGCCGATAAGGGCGATGGGCTGATAAGGGCGGTGGGCTGATAAGGGCGATGGGCTGACTGAGGGCGATGGGCTAATAAGGCGGCGCAGCGTGTGCCCGCCGCTGCCTTGGTCTGCTGCTGCTGCTGCTGCTGCTGCTGCTGCTGCGGGGACACGTCTGCGGCGGGGCCGGGGCTGCTGCAGCCACCCTGCCGGGGAGGGACTTCCACGGGCAGGGGAGGTTTGCAGCGTAATGAACAGCCTTATCGTCGCCGGTATCTTTACAACTGCTTAGATGACTTTTTAATTGTGGCTTAATGCGTTTAATTATGACAACTCTTCCCCATTTTCAAGTATGATGTATTAGTATTACAGATCATTAACATTGCTAAATTGCTGTAATGACACAGAGTCCTCAGTGTCCCAGTTAGACGGGAAAAAAAAAAAAAAAAAAAGACCCGCTCTTCTCATTTGGCTCTTTTGTTATTTGCCTTATAGGAAATTCATGCACGATTCTTCAGTCTTTAAAGCATGTAGGAGAGGCTGCTGCTGCTGCACCCTCCTTATTAAATTATTGATAGAGAAAATCCCCCATGTAAAACTTCCCCAGCCCGAGACGGCACAGGAGCTAATATTGTCTTTCTAATATCCACTTCATCAATGTAAAAGTTAGAAAGGCTCGGCTCTTGAGCGGGTCCCCCCCTCCCCTCCTTCATAATTAGAGCAGACCGTATTTAACATCTGCAAAATAGTCATGCTTATAAGGAATGAGAAATGCGAGATGTTCCATTCTGTTTGCAATGGTTAGACCGTTTTAATCTCTTAACTTCAATATATGTCCTCTAGCAGGCTATACTTCTTGGATTTCATTTTTAGATCCTTAAGGCTGCATATATCTGTCAAACAGACATAATGAATTTAAAGTGCTAATGCCTAGAAGACCAGAAAAAACATTGAAATATATCCTCGGTTGATTAAATTACCACCTCTAGCTACTTTACCTCCTTATGTCCAAACAGATTTCCCTTTTTACTTACCAAGTACCGGATCTGGGAGATGTGGAAGATGTAATTTCATGGTTTAAAAAAAAAAACAACAACCCCAAACCAACAACAAAAAACAACCATCAAAAAACAAACCACAAACACAAAACGACAACAACCCATGCACGGGTCTTCAGACAAGTACGTGTGGTTTTTTTTTTTGTTTTTTTTTTTTTTCTTTAAACCTCTTTTCAGATATGTGCCTATCCGACGGGACTTGCCACTGACTGGAGGTATTTTTCAATTACACCCAACCTGCAGGGTAACCCCCGGGTGGGAGCCCCTGACTTTGCTGCGCTCTCCTCGACACCTAATGACTGGGGAAANGGGGGGGGGGGGGGGGGGACGGGGGACGACGGGACGGGGGGGACACCGAGATGAAGGCACGTCCGACGGCCGGAGCGGAGGGTGGCCCAGCCCGGCACCCCCTTCCCCCGCCCCAGGGTGGGGGGGTGTCCCCCTGCTCGGACCGGCCCGAAGAGGAGGGGGGGGACACACGATGCCGGTCCCGGGGGTGCCGCGCCTCGGCGAGGGACCGGCGAGTGTGGGGAGAGCGGGGACGGAGGGGAGGCGAGCAGATTTGTCGCGCTTTGAAATGAAACGTTATAATCCCTCCAACAATCCTGTTGACTGTGAGCTCTAGCGCCGGGAGTACAACACGGGGGGAAAAAAAAAAAAAGGGAAAAAAAAAAAAGATACATTGTTGGATAAACAGCTCCTTATAGGTAAAAACTGAATGGGCCAAATAGATGAATAAGGTGACACAATGGGAGCGGGGGGGATGGTGAAAGGAAACGAGTCGGTGGCAGTGGAAGAAAAAGGTAAAAGTGAACAGAGGAGAGAAAAGGAGAGAAAAGAAAAAAATGTAAATGAGTGAGACAAAAAAGCAAAGAGAAAAAGAAAAGAGAACAAGAGGGGGAAAGAAGTAATATTTTCCTTGATAAAAATGCACAAAAGGGAAGATGAACTTTGTTCTTTTTCTCTTTCTACTCTCCTCTCTCTTTCTGCTTTTCGCCTCGCAGCACGCCAGCCTAAGCTGAGAGCTGTAATGTCATTAAATTGCAAATGCTTTTTCATTTCCGACACACACTGTTTACTTATCTGGCAAAAACATATGTTGGAAGGAATCCGTTAAATTCTGCCCATTGCCTTGGGTAAAAGTGCAATGGAAACGGACCCACTGAGCTTCTTCTTTCTTCTTCTTTTAGCACTTCCCTTATCTACAAGACTGCTTCGCAGAAAACTGGCTAGTTCAATGAAAAATGAAGATACAGCAGGAGATTAGAGAAGAACACTGAGCAAAAAATTCCTGGAGAGAGGGTCACTCCATTGCAAATGATTTCACTCCTCTAGATCTGCATAAATTACTATTTTTAAGGCATCTCCAAAGTCTGTATATTTTTCTCACTCTGTCAAACATTTAATTTCACGCCCCGTGTTCTGAATATGCTAAAATGCATATCTCTGATGCACCTTTAAGCCAGAAAAACGAATGCAAAATTGAAGATAAAATGATGTGATTTGCACTACAAGCCTATTACTTGAGGTATTTACATATAGTTTACCTCTGCAGTTCTGAGAATGATTTATTAAAAAAAAATCTGGATTAAGCTCATATAAATATGTATAAATCTTTGTTTAGAAAATAGATTTTGCAGCTGTTGTGTCAAAAAGTTCTTTAAGATTCTGTGAAGAATTTTCCTTTTAGCCTGCTTTAAAAAAAGAGGGGGAAAAGGACAGTCTTTGACATCCTGCTTCGGCAGGAAGGAAAACACACACACTCTCACACACACACATACACACACACACACACACACGTTCAGACATTCGGGATTTTTCTAAAGACTCGTGGGCTTGTGTGGTTCGGGTTTTTTTTTTTGTTTTGTTTTTTTTTTTTTTTTGGGG